>OX608082.1:10331203-10718703 GCA_951509765.1 Sphenella marginata
AACTTTGAACTTTACTCATGAGTCATGAAGTTCGTATTAATACAATTTTTTTTAAATAATTTCACGTTGCGACAGAAATTAAACAGAAATACTTCTTTTGTGAGTTTCGCTTTTGTTATAGGTGAGTCAAGTCAAGCCTTCTAAAATTTCTTTTCCTTTCAGTAAAGTGAGGAATTTTGCTAAGCTTATACATAAGTAAAATCAAAAATATAGTTAATAGTCTAAAAAATCTTGAAAAAAAAACACGAGTCACATTTGACTCATTGTCAGACCTACGAGTGAGTCACATATGACGCATTGTATAAACAGAATAAAATTATAGATTATTGAACAAAGATTCTTATTTATATAAAATGTTCCAAAATTTCAACTTTTATTTGTTGTTTCGTTCACTTTTTTGAAAACAGACAAACAAGTCAAACAATGACGCTATCAGTGACGTGTCTTCTTTTAAAACTCATAAGGCACTTGTCAAAGCATTAGCTTGAAGTTATGAAAAAGTTATGCTTGTTTCTAGATTTCGTATACATACTTGAATAGATCTAGAACTTAATTTAGCTCGTAAGTTGGTTAGTAAGAAATACCAAAATAATGCAGCATCGTGTTAGTAACACAGCTGCGCACTTTGAAATAAATATATGAATTGCGAATTACTTTTGAGTCTTTACTGGCTTAAGTGTAAGTACATGGAAAAATTTGAAAATTTTCGGAAAATTCAATAAAACACTAATTCCAAAGATTTCCATGACAAAAAAATCAAAATTTTCATATAAACTGAGCACATGAATTTTAGTTGAAGAAGTGTTCCAATTATTCGAAATAACCCAATGGGCCATTTTGAGTGGAACTCAATTCACATATACATATGTATGGAAGTATGTATATATGTCAGGCCTAGACCGCACAAACACACTTTATTTATTCAGCAGAGTTTCCTTGTGAATAAATTTGCCAATTTAGTTCCGACGCACGCATCAACTATCACACCTACCAGTATACTGTTATCAAAAATCAAAATCGTTTTGTCTATGTGTCGGATTATTGTAGTAAAGAATATTTTCCTTTTCACGTATGTAAATGTGTATTTGTTATAGCATTCATTTGGTTAACAAAATATATCCGGTAGCTTCCGAGATAAAGCGTGAATATATTTATAAATGCCCATTACGCAAATATTTGTGAATATAAATTTGTGAAATCTCTAGAAAAAATCATCATCAATTTTCATTTTGTTGCATTTTTTACATTTATATCCTTTTTCATACATTCACTGTTTATTTTGAAGAAATCAGAATAGGGTGTTACATTTGCAGCCGATAATATGGTTTGCTTTGTAAAAAAGGATGCGCCTAGTTCTGATTTTGTATGACTAACTGTACCCGTTAATACCCGAACGGGTACGAAAGGACTAATCCAATTGGGTGAATTTAACTCCTAAGAGTATGCTACAAAAACTGAAGTTACACCCCTTTAAGTATGCTACACAAATAAAAATTTACTTGTGAATATTGAATTATAAGCAATTGTAGACTAAAGGTATTAATCGCAGATCACTTTCGTTTTACGAATTAATCAAACTATTTTTAGCAGCGTTATTTATGGAAAATAGCGAGTGCCGAAAAGTATGCACCTGTTTAGAACTGACGCGCAGATGCAATTTTGAGATGGTTACAAAAATGGAAGTTTTCAAACAAAATTACCTCCTTTTCTAGTTTGAGTGACTCACTATTTATTCAGAGTTTTACCCACTGGTTTTTGGCGGAAAAGCGCCTAAAAGAATGCACCATCAAATTTTACCATGTTAGAAATTTTGAGCCACCGTTGGTTGGCAGAGAAATATTCGGAAAATTTGCTAGCACTTCAAAATTAAATTTCGCATATAATTAATGTCGTCGCAATCTTCTTACTATTTTAAAAGACTTTCGTGAGCTATATTATATCGCGTCTAGGCATATAATGATCGGCTACGACAAACTTAGACTTCTCTACTTCTTAATTGTTTGCGCTTATTTATATAAAAATATAATATTTTTTGAAACGTCATAAATAATTATTTTTTATAAAGAAACAATAGTTAATGACACACCCTAATGTCTGCAAGCATAAATACATACATACATATATTAGACATTTGTGACTGTCATGCATGGTGGGTTGACATGGCGTATGATTAATATAAATTTTCTATCTAGATCTATGCTTGTTCTGCTGCTTCATAATTTAATTTGAGTTCATAATGAAGATGGCTTTGTTAATGATGCTACAAATGATTCGCTTGACTGTTTCATATCATTTAATATATAAACCTAAGCTCTCGTTTCTTGTTTTGTGATTTATCAAACTAAAGATTTTAGTCATGAAATAACGCAAATATGTCGTGTTTAAAATAATTAATTACAGTGTTGTGCAATAAAATAAAAGCAAAAATTGGCAGTAATTTAAAATGGAAAGAGCGACCATTTCATTGAGCTTACTTGTTCTGCAAAAAAATAATTGTACGATATGAGTTGACAATTGATTTGAACTCTTTTTGTGGAAAATATGCTTATGATTTAATAATGCTCTTTTCTAGCACATCACTGTAAATAATAAAGTGAAATGATTTTTATCGTTTATCGTGTGTTGGAATATCTATCAGGGTGCGCCTTATTTTAGTCTATGCAGTAAGATAAACCGACTTGAAAGTAAAGGCTATTTAGGAACCTTGAAAGCTTTTATAATAAAAAATTTAGTATTTTACATTTTCTAGGAGGAATGACTGCGACAATGAGCCGTTTCCTTTCCAAATTCAGGCATCCCAGCAATATTTTGTTAAGTTTTGGATTTACCATGCCCTATATTTTAGCATGGATCTCTAGCAAATCAGTGGTAAAGAATGCATAAAATTCCATGTAGTGACTTTTTAGTGATGCGAGTACAAACAAATATACCGACAAACAGGCAGAAATTTAAATAAATTTTTTTTTGCTACTGTTGCTTTAATTTTTACTATCCAAATGGATTTATATAAATTTGAATATGAGGGCATGTTTCAAATTCACTTTTTTATAAATATATTTTGGACCAAATTTTATTGCGACGACTGTATACGGCCTATAGAATACATTGTTATGCACTGAAATATAGTAGCAATACAAAAGCAAAAATTATATTCAATTCCATAGCGAGATTCTTGAGTGATGGGCGAACAAATGAACTGACAGACCAGCTTATATTCTAAAAATCCTTTTTATACTTTCATTGCACGAACTTATTTCAAAACGTAAACACAAATCTGATGTATCAAAGGCTTTTGCTGGTCGTAAAAAAAGGTGGTCCTTTTGCTTTGAAAACAAAAAAAAAAAATTGCATCCATGAAAATAAGGCACACCCTAATACTAACATTCGCACTTCAAATCGACGGCTAAGTGTTACATCCTATTTTAAAATACCTCCTATCTCAAAATTGTTTCAACAACGATCTCTTTTCACATTTTTCTCAATAATGCCGTATTCAAAATTTTGTTCGAAAACTTCCTATCTCAGCTTAAAATGTTTTCAACTTTCATTGAGATAGAGCATTTTTGAAACTCATGGATTTATGAATCAAATTTTTAAATGAGATTTTATTAAAAAATATTTTGAAGTAGGGTGATGTTCCACCCAGCCGTCGAAATATACTACAACTCGATCGATTAATATTTATTATTATATATTTAAATCTCATCTCTTGTTCTTTCTTAAATATATGTTATTAATTGCTTCAAAGTTATATAACGCTTTAGTCGAGTATGTGAAAAAAGTCTTAAGTCGGTTTTAATGTAACTTAATTTAGAACTAGTTTATGTATAATACTTGCTAAATAATCAATGCTAAAAGTGCTAAGACTTTATTTTTCATACAATGCCATATTAAAAGCAAGAATTTTCTTAAATATTTTCGTAGCTAATAATCGTATAAATGTTGTATAAAAAATTACTAATTTATTTAAAAAAAAAATCTTAGCTATGCTTACCGATATTATTATCTCATTCTAAATTGACTTTCGTTTCTTTTTTTATATTCGTTTCGTGTGTTCGTATTGTTTTTGCTTTTTGTGTAGTATTTGTTCGCTTAATCTCCATGTTTTCTAATGTCTTGACTTAATAGCAGTGATGCCAGATTGTGGAAGTATGTTTTTCGACACAAAATTTTAATGTAGGAAAAGTTGATTTTGAACTGTTATTCCCTTATAAGAAAACGTAATTTTAATGCAACCACAACAACAACTCGTTTGTTAGACTCTATGTGTGGCGAAAATTTTCAAACATATTAACATATTTTTTTTTTTTGATAAATTGAAAAACAAACCCTCTGGCATCACTGCCTAACACCAACCACTGCAGTTTCTTAAATTATTCTTAAAATGTCGTTACTTTGCCTAAACGCATGCCGAGCAATTTGCGTTGCTTCTTCGCACTTAATTTTGTCCAAATCGTGCTGCTTCCTTCGACGAGCAGAAATTCATCACATAAATCATCGGGTTCCTTAACATAAGTAAATTCTTCACAATGGAATTTCTCAGAACGTGAATCACCTGAAACGAAACCGCTTTCGGGACGTGACAATGAGGCCGTGTGCCAAGGTAATTGCTGAAACCAACGTGCCACTTTTGCTGTCGATGAAAGCTACAAGCGATAAATAACAAAAATAAAAAGAAAAAAATTAGTTTCAATGCAAAAAAAAAAGAAGAGAAAATTAAGTAAAGCAATAAACAGTAAATGACACTCTAAAAAAATTCAATAGAAATCATGAATTGTAAAGTCACGTGGGACTACTGCCTCTTAAGGCGCTATCGCTGAATCTAATTTATGCAGGGTGCGTGCCATTCTTCTTGTTCAATGGCTTACAAGAGGCTGTGCCGCATTTAAGATTTGAAATAATTTACATTTCTTTTGCTGGCACTTTTCTGGTATTTGTTGTTGGTTTTCCTTTTCATATAACTAATTCTTAGGCTATGTCGTACAAGAAGTAATAAAGTATGACACAGCGCTCGACCGAAACCAGCATCCAAGGGCGGTAAGTGAATACGGCAAAATTCATAAGAACGTGACTATGCATCGCATGTTGAATCTTTTCTTACCAATTAAAGAAGTTTTATATGCCACACTTAATATTTCATTATCCTCTTTTAATTACAAAGTCTCAATGGCTTTTTTTTATTTGCGCTGGCATCACTAAACAATTTGCATTTAACTAAGCGTGAACATTTATTTATAAAATTGCACGTATGTATGTATGTATGTAGAAGGCAGTGTAAGCAAGAGCTGTTCAATTCCTAGACCCCCAGACATGCTCCACCGAGCGATATACTCCTGCATGTAGAAAGAAAAAAACACCCCTAGTTATTTTTTTTTTTTTTTTGATATATATATATTTTTTTAAATTTAATTTAATTTAATTTAATTTTATTTTATTTTAGTTTAGTTTATTTCATTTGATTTTATTTTATTTTATTTTATTTAATTATAATTTTTTATTTTATTTTATTTTATTTTATTTTATTTTATTTTATTTTATTTTATTTTATTTTATTTTATTTTATTTTATTTTATTTTATTTTATTTTATTTTATTTTATTTTATTTTATTTCATTTTAATTTTTTATTTTATTTTATTTTATTTTATTTTATTTTATTTTATTTTATTTTATTTTATTTTATTTTATTTTATTTTATTTTATTTTATTTTATTTTATTTTATTTTATTTTATTTTATTTTATTTTATTTTATTTTATTTTATTTTATTTTATTTTATTTTATTTTATTTTATTTTATTTTATTTTATTTTATTTTATTTTATTTTATTTTATTTTATTTTATTTTATTTTATTTTATTTTATTTTATTTTATTTTATTTTATTTTATTTTATTTTATTTTATTTTATTTTATTTTATTTTATTTTATTTTATTTTATTTTATTTTATTTTATTTAATTTAATTTAATTTAATTTAATTTAATTTAATTTAATTTAATTTAATTTAATTTAATTTAATTTAATTTAATTTAATTTAATTTAATTTAATTTAATTTAATTTAATTTAATTTAATTTAATTTAATTTAATTTAATTTAATTTAATTTAATTTAATTTAATTTAATTTAATTTAATTTAATTTAATTTAATTTAATTTAATTTAATTTAATTTAATTTAATTTAATTTAATTTAATTTAATTTAATTTAATTCAATATAATTTAATTTAATTTAATTTAATTTTGTTGTTGGATTTAATTTAATTTAATTTTATTTTATTTTATTTTATTTTATTTTATTTTAATTCTTTAATTTTATTTCATTTGATTTTATTTTATTTTTATTTATTTAATTTTTATAATTTTTTTTTTAATTTTATTTCATTTGTATACACAAATCAACGAATTCGCCGCGCTATCATCTGGTATAAATTCATCTCAGTCTTGGCGCTTACCTTATTGCCATTTTTAGAACCCATTTTTGGAAGAGCGTAAGTTTAAACAACAACAAAATTTTAAAACTTAATACTTTATTACTTCATTATTTATACATTTAATGGCAACATTTTCAACAATAAATTAATTGTTGCAAGCTACTCATAATAGATGGCTATAACACTTTTTTTTAAATATATGTAATAAACTATTATTTAAGATTTATTAAACGAATTTAAACAAACTCAGCGAGTTCTTTATTTTGTAGAAATATGAATTTTGCTTAATTTGCTACTTTTTACAACTTTTTACGACTGAATAGTGATATGTGACACATGTGATCATTACAGTACAGAGTTTTTAGAAGCTAATTTTTTTTTAGAAAAAAGGTTTTATGTATGAAGATATGTGTTCTATATATATAGAATATTTACTTCTTGTAGAAATGAAAATTCAGCGCACTATGCCCAAATATGGTTTTATTCAAAAATAACTACTTAAATTAATTGAGCTTTGTTCATTTTTTGTTGGATTTTTGTTTTTTAGATTTAAAAATGAAATTTATAACAATTTTCATCTTTTTAGAAGCTTCCTAGTAAGCAAACCATGGCTTAACAACGCCAAAAATTATTCGTTATAGTAGGTATACGTATTGCTTGCTTAAAAGTATTAAGAATTCTATAAAGGTAACTAATTTGTTTAAGAGTTTTTTTATTCGATATATTAATTTTCCAAAAAAATTTTTTTTTGTGGACGAAACCAAAATTCTTTCTAAATTGGCAATCGTTTTACATTTCTTCACGAGCAACTGTAGCGTCAGATGTTATCCTCATGTGAATATTTCACAGAATGGCCATCAAACCCTGCGAAAGCCCGACTACGCCCATGATGCCGAGACAACCGAAAGAATGTTAATGAGAAGGTAGCTTGTGAGCTTGTTCTTTATCAACTCCGAGGTTGCCATTGTGCTATCGAAAACTTATTTCGAGTTTATCAGCTCCTTTGTGAGACATTTTAGATTACACCCTGATACCATTCTTCTCATCTATAACTATTATTTATTAATACTGAAAACTAAAAATTAGGAACAATAATAATTTGAATTGTTTTTAAATAAAATTGAAAAATTAATGTTTTTACACAAATTCATTTTCAAGTATTAAATAATTATGGACCGGATGAATGCACTTAGACTAATAGATATGAAATTACTTTGCGTTAGATGAGTTTTTCGTTTTAGATAATTGTAATACTCCACTTAAACTAAGCGCTTATATCTATATACAATAATATATTTTCGTACTAGGGACGCCAACCCCGAGAACTCGGGTTTCGTATACCGGGATTACGTTCTTGCAACACCGACGTTTTCGGTATTGGAAATATATAATTTATAATAACAAAAAATACAAGTTAAATTTTTCAGCAGTTACTTGCAACGTGATACCGATTTCCCAATTTTCCACAACAAACAGTTACCATCAGCAAATCGAGTTATGGCATTAAAGAGGCAAGTCCACGCCCATTTTTTTAAATTCCTATGTTTTAACTCCTTCATACATGAACACCTTGTAGTGGAAATGGAGTAGATGCAGATATTTTAAATTTATCATATTCCTCTATGAATCTTGTAAAATTTGTATATAAAAGTAGGCGTGGCCCTTAGTTGATTTTGCCCACTTTTCTTGAGAGAATTTCTCGCAAAAGTCTTTGGACCCCCTTTTGTTAAAATAACTTCAACGGTATTTTATTTATGATCAGTAATATTTGTTCACTTAACTTTATCAAATATAGGAGGTGCCACGCCCATTAAATAAAATTTCTAGAAAATCTATTTTGGACAAAATTTTAATACAAACACTAAATTTTGTCCTAAAAGGTGTACACGCCATTTCTTACATTTTCCAGAATATTTGATATATAAAAAGTGGGCGTGTCTATTAGACGATTTCTTCTATTTTATACAGTTATGCGAAATAGGAAAGGGATTAATATATTTGTAAAATGTTTTCCATACTTAAACTGTGCTAGAATATCTAATTTCTAGTTCGGTTCTAATGCCGTTATTTTAAATTCAGATCCCGAAAATCCCGCATGTGAAAAAGTTCTAAAAAATGGCATCCCTAGTTTCTTAACATATGTATTTATCTGAATTATTTCTATATTTAAACTGAATTTCTAGCACAATCGTTGAATTTTGTGCTTTCTTCCCCATTCCACTTGGGGCTACTAATTTTTAAGATACTCTCAGCCTCGCTCCAACTAAATCTCTATTAAGTTATCATCGCTGAGGCAGTAACGGTTGCTGTTATCGCCTCTGTCACCTCTCCACACGTCACCACAAAAGCTATCCATATCCTCCTGTTATTTGGTTGTGTGACGCGCCCAAGCGGTCCGTTGTACTTGACTCATAATTTGACTACGATTGGGTACTTTCTCGCTCGTACTGCGCTGTATAAAACTAGGCGTGGCCGAGAGTTTACGTTGATTCGTAACATTGCCCGCTTCATCGGTGACTTTGAGCGTCACCGTATTAAAGCGTTGTTCATTATTGTTGCTATGCATGCGCGGTGATGATGGCGAGGTTGAATCTAACGTCGATGAAGAGCGGCTGGACTCGCGTGTAACCGAGGGACTACTTGCGGCTATATTACCATTTGATGTAGACGATACAATTGGACCACTATGGGGATTCATTAGTTGTTCATCAATTAGATTATTCAGATTCTGATCAATACTACTCAAGCGTAAGGGATCTATATCTTGCTGTTGTTGTTGTTGTTGACGATGTTGCGCTTGTGGACTATGCGTGTACGAGCTGCGCGTAAGTGTGCTCATTGGTGATGGTGTCAATTGGCCTGAGTGCGTACCCGTTGAGCTAAGATAATTAAAATTGCTGGCTGTGTTGTTATTGTTGGCTGGACTACAAGACATCGGATTAACGAAAAAGAACGAATTACGCGGTGATGGCGTTTGTTGTTGTTGTTGTTGTTGCGCCGTATTAAGCGTGAACGCATTTGTAGCACCGCCGCCAGCGCCAAGATTCAATGCTTGCAAACGATTCAACAACTCTTGATTGACTTGAAAGAGATCTTTGGAGAGCGCATCCTGTTGTTGGCTATGTGTTGGATGTGTATTTAGTTGTTGTAATTGATTGCTAATGCTTTGCAATTGATTCATTGTGGGGAATGGACTGCTACTGCCACAAACGCTACTGTTGCTATTGTTGTTGCTATTGCTATTTGTTGAATTCGCCGTTGTTGGGATATTTAAATGGAGTTGTGTTTGTTGTAGCGCGGCGCTTGTACAGGGTGGCGTTAATTGTTGTTGCTGTTGTTGTTGTTGTTGTGCAAGTGTTACAGGCGGCGTTGGCTGCTGCTGCGCCGCATTGATATTTTGGAAATTTTGTATATTCTGACTTTGCTGATTCAGCCCACTCAGCTGTTGACTGAGCGATGTCAGCTGCTGATTGATGGAGCCAAGGCTATTGATTTGTTGATTGATGTGAGCCAAATTGTTATTGTTGCCGGTAGCTTGCAACAGCATTTGCAGCTGTATTTTGAAGGTAAAAAAGTTAAGTTTGGAATGAATTCTTTTTTTTGTTGTTTTTTTTTTTCTTCACAAAACGCAACAACACAAAAAACACTTAAAGTAAACAAGAAAAGCAAGAATTGAGGCAAACAAAAATTATAAAATTATTCGCAAAAAAAAAAAAAACACACAGCAACAAAATGACGCAGGCTTCATTTTTTTCAGCAAACAAAAAAACAGGCAAACACTGAAAAACAACAAAAACAAAATTCATGCTGCATGCAAATTCATTGGTTTAGATTATTTTGCTCTTTCCAATTTTGTTCCAGCGTACGCGTAAGTGCTAAAAGCAGTGCATGCCGAAAAAGAAAACAAAGGCACACCAAAACGTAGTGCTTGAACTCAGCATAACAACAAAAAACAATTAAAAATATTTCATGTAAATACCTGTGGTGCCATGCCAATATTGGCCGATGTCAATCCAGCAGCCTGCTGTTCACTGTAAGCTCCCAATGATGCCAAATGTTCGAGCAATTCACGATTCTGTTGCAACAACTGCTGTGTGCGTGCCTAAGAAAGAGAAGAAAGGAGAGCTATTAACATACGCGAATGAAATTATCTGAGCTAACGTTTTCAAAATAAATATATATTGTCGCTTTAGCGAGGTAAGCATAATCTAATATTGAGTGTCGGTTAATTTCGGCTTGACTTGAGACTCGACGAAACTTTGGTATGAAGACGTTTTTTGAGTTTGATTTTTTCAAAGTCTGAGTATTTCTCTGACTCAAGAGAGTCACTCAATAGCAAGGGGGTGCTTCAATAATTATTATTCTGTAATCATAACTCTTGATGGGAGAATTCAAAAATTTCCAAGTGCTTACCTGAGCTTCAATACGCGCATTTGTTTCCGATATGAGTTGCTCGCGTACCAACATCAATTGCGCCAATGCCTGACGCGTTTGTATGGCTTGTTGTTCCAATTGATCTTTTAACTTGCTAATTTCATGGCTGGGTGAAATGGGCGAAGTGGGTGATTTGTCTTCATCAGCCATCTGAAAATAAAAATAAAAATAAAGAAATGATTAAAAATTGTATACGAGCTAATTGAGCTAATTGACACATTTCACTATAAGCCAACATTGATGGTCCAAGCAACCATGGTAACGTTGTCAATGAAATTTCCGGGAAATTTTCGGAGATGAGTTTTAATAACCTCAATATGCTAGAGCGACTATGGGACAGAAAGTGAGACCCCTTCCTATTTCTTAATAAGTGAAGTATTAACATAATTTTTGGGTTTTTTAAACTATAGAGAGGTTCATTAGAACAGCAAACCTATGGCTAATCGTGGTTCTCTGATTCCAAATTTTTTTTAGCAATAACTGATATTTATGGAATTTGTATGAAAACTTGTTTATCAACTATTTTTTATTTTGTAAGTATTAGAATTTGTCGAACATTTGTTTGCGCTTATCATTACCAATAAAAAATTTTATAACTCCCAATTATTCTCTTAAAAATTTAGTGGACTATTATTTTTTATTTTTTATTTTTTATTTTATTTATAAAGTTCTAATTTTACTTTCATGCTAAGTAAAATAATTATGTTTTCAAGCCACCCTAATATGTACCTATGCATGTAGAGTAAATCAATGGCAATCGAGCATTTCAATTTGTTTTTATGGACGATTTTAATTATTTGTTTATTGCGTTTTGGTATTTGGAAAACTTGGAAAATAAAATGAATACACATATGTATGTACATAAACAAATATATACCAAGCAAATAAAATTAATAAATTACAAGTTCAAAAACATACTCACATACATATGTACATATGTGTACAAGTACATAGCTAATAAATATTTACACTGCAGTATCCAGCTTTACACTGCATAAAATCTGTGGACGCCACTGCGTATACGCAACCATCGCTTTGGAATTTATGAACTGTTTGCGTTTAACCTTTATTTTCACCGTTGCATTAAATTGAGTAGTATATTAGTGGAATTTGCAATTTGGCCAAAAAAGTAGTGTAAAATAAAAATTCCAAAACTTATTGTGGCATAGCAATTTTACAGCCAAATTTATCATAAAAATTTCAACAGCTCGTATAAAAATTTAAATAGTTTGCAATCCATCATTCCGCCATGCCAAAAGCGTATAAACGTGCGAATGACGGGCGAATAAGCAAGTGCAAGCGTGTATATGTATGTGTGTGTGTTGTGAGTAAATATATGAAAACTAGTACTAATCTGCTCAATTCACTACTTCTTGGGAGTCTACTACATAGCTCCAATTCAATATACTTTTAAGGAAAATTAGGTTGAAAATTTCACTCTTTAAGGTTTCTTCAGACAATCTTTTAATCTTTTATATCATAATAATCCTCAATTAGTAGCAAGTTTTATATTAACTCATTTTAAAGCTTAGAATATATATCGAACTTGTACAACTTACCATTAAACTTGGCGATTTACGCATACTCGAACTGGTCTGCGGTACTAACTCTAAATGATTCGGTCTTTGTGGTGGCTTGATGTCTGTCACAGCGGTTAATGACTCTGAAAAAATAAGAAAATTAAAAAAAAAATAATACTAACTAGAGTTAAGAAGTAGAATAATTACTATATTTTATAAAGCTTAAGAATTTTTTCTCCTGTCCATTATATAGAATTTATATATGTACTTTAAAAAAAATTTTTTTTTAGTTAACCCCAATAAAATATTGGTCTTACTTCTACTCTTTGCGGTGTATAGCTAATTATACCTTGAGTAGTACAAGGCCTTAATTTTCAGGTCATTAACAAATAGTCTTAAATATATACAATTTTTACGACTTAGAATACCTAGAAATACAGTAAATTTTTACGACTTTACAACTGTAATATTACAACGAATTCAAAACACGCACTGCTGTTTAATTTATTTTATTTTATTTCATTTTATTTTATTTTATTTTATGTTATTTTATTTTATTTTATTTTATTTTGTTACTACGCGCTTTACTTTTTGATTTTCCAATTAACTTTTTCCTAAATTTTGTACCTGCTTTTATATTTTTAATCTCTACGCAAACAACTTTTTAATTTTTAGACTTTGTCTTTTGAATGCTTACAAAAATAAACAAAACATACGCAAGGGCGGTCGTTCCACTCTGACATTATAGCATGAATTGTGAACTTTCAAGCACGCCAGTCAAGTCCTTTTTAAGGTCATTTTAAATTCAAAAATATTTTTTTTGTGGATATTCAATATTAAACAAAAATTATACATATTTAAAATATCGGCTCACCTACAAAACAAATCAATGAAAATTGAAATCAAAATACATACAAACATTACTCAACAGACACTTCTATAGTAGAATTGCCCTCGAATTCATAGAAATGGTTTTACTTAGCCGCAAAACGAATTTCAACATTGCGAAGGGAACATTTTTGTGGTTTTAGAATAGCTTTCTTTTCTAAATTAGCTGTTGGGAGAATCGAAAAGGATGAGCTCATTCCTCATCTAGTTATGACGTGTCAACGACTCTGTGCTAATCAATCAATCAACAACTAAGCGTGTCGGAAGGTGGTGTGCACGGTTCTATGTGACAGACAATGAAAGACGATCGAAGTGAAATTTGTTAAGTAAACATTTCACAAATTTAATTTTGATTATATTTTAAAATTTAATTCATTTTTTTCGGGTAAAATTGCTAAGAAAGCCTTTTTGGAACATTTTACGTTGAAGTTAAGCTGTGTACTGTATAACGATTTTTTGTTTAAAGAAATTTGTCGATTTATGTCTCGTCTTCAAAAAAACCTTTTAGTAAAAAATATAAAAAATTGGACATTTTAGTACCATACACAAATATAATTTTTTCTGTAAGTATTGTGGTCGATAAAAAAAATTGATTAAAGTAAAAGTCGAATGTTTATGCACACCACTAATTTCTAGTGGCTTAAAAACCCTACGCCAATGCAAGTTTTATCGAATTTTAGCTTGGTATGTCTTTCCAAGCATATTTTTTAAAAAGTGGGCATGGTCAAAAATGAGTTACGACCTCAATTGGATACGTTACTAAAATTCTGACACCAGACTCGGATTCAAGGTTAAATAAAACTTTTTTTTTTAATTTCCATTGTAAAAAGGTGAAATCAGAAAATGAAACCAAGGCGATCGATTCTGTGCTCTTGACAAATTTGTCAATCTTGATAAATATTCAGGAAAAAAATATTTTTATCAAGTGTTTTGAATTCTGCGTCAAAAAAAATTATTAAAATTTAATTTGAATAAAATAAAATTTGGCTTTGACGCAAAATTCAAAAACACTTGATAAAAATAATTTTTTCTTTATTATTTATCAAGATTGACAAATTTATCAAGAACATAGAATTGGGCGGTTAACGTTGGATTATGCTGGAACCGCCCACAGTACCCACGGTAATTTTCGTTTTGGACTTTTTTTATGGGATTTTAACTTCAACCAAAACTATGAGTAGCCAACATTTTTTTACTTCAATTAGTTTATAGTTTTATTACAAAAAAGAATAATAAAAAAAAAATAATAAAAAAAAATAATAAAAAAAATAATAAAAAAATAAAATTTAATCCGGTCTAATATTGACAAATTAATTTCCAAAAACTATCCAAGAATAGCTTACTTCATGAACCATATATATTTTTTTTTTTCGAAACATTTAATATTGAAAAAGTCCGGTTTCGGCTATTTTTATACAAATAATTTTTTCGGAGGCTGGTGACCAAAAACCTCTTCATACAAGTTTAATACGAGCACTTTTTTTTTCAAATTTTTCATTTATTATTTATTTACTTTGCGCCAAAAATCGAATTTGAAGCATTTGAAGCACTTTCCCAGCGTCGTTGCGGCTGCTGGTCAATTTTTTTTTTTTTTATATTTTGTTCTGTTGTTTATCTGTCATCTCTGTCGGCTATAAATAAGCTTCTGTAGTAAAACAAGCAAAATGCATGAGTGTAGCGAGTGCTAAGATTTGTGAGCTCAGGTGGCATTAAGTGCTGATGATGGAATCAAGTGTTATTGAAGTGTAGACTATTATATCTATAATGATGTCATGGTTGTGATGTTTTGCTTGTCAATTTGTAAGGTAGAAGCTAGTCAAGGCACTCATTGCACTGTGGGCTGAATCACATATTTTTTAAACAAAATTAAATAGAGAGTCCAATGTGAAGCCAACATATTTTTGACGAGTGTGAAGAAATGGCTGTGGTATGAGAGATTCGATGAATAGGTCACGGATTTGCAAGAAATATTTTATTTCAAAAAACTGCTGGACGAAACGTATCGAGTTAAGAGTAGATTAAATTGAAACACAGCAAATAAAGACGGTCAGCAAAGAAGTGGGATATCAACACACTCTTAAGCAACTCAAGGCGCTGTACTTGTGCATCCTCTAAACAGTTGTTGCTTCTTTCGTCCACTGTATGTGCTTTTTGCAGTCAGCACAATTTTTTTTTTTTTTTATTTCCATCTATAAATTTACCCCATTTTAACAGCTCTCGCTCCAGGGTGTGCGATAGTCTAAAGCAGCAGCATTAATTTTTGTGGTTAAAAAACGCTAATCTTTCTTTGCCTTTCGTTTTTAATTTCAATGAATAAACATCGCAACATCTGCTGTGAGTTTTTACTTTTGCTGCTTTACACTCCCGACCACAATGAAAAATTAGAATTTTTTGTTCGCTTATGACGTCAAACTGCCACCTCCATCATGATTTCCATCAGCTGTGCGTGCCATTGTATATAGCTGTGATAGAATTTTTTTCTTGAAATTTTTTGTTTTGGCCACACATCAAAATGATGTCTCATTTTAAAAACATTTTTTTTTTGTTTTCTTGAAAAACTGCATGATGCATCAAATTTTCTCTTTTGCTGCAAGTTATGGCGGGTCGCAGTGTGAAGGACTAGTTCTTGCAAAGTTGTGGTTTTACCGTAATGTGATTTTTTTTCCAGCTCTCTCTGTCTCTCAGGTTAATGTTTTCACTTCACTAAATAGCTTCGTATGATTAAATATAAGGGCATTATCTACCATGTAAATATTTTAACAAGAATAATCGGTTATACTTCGAAAAACTCCCGAAAGCAATACCGAAATGCTCCTGAAACGATGTAAAAAAATCCCGAAAAAGTTCCGGAAAAATTCCCGATAACAATACCGAAATGCTCCTGAAATCATCTATATAATCCCCAAAAAGTTTCAGTAAAAATCCCGAAATCAATAACGAAATACCCTGGAAATGATCCAAGAAAATCTCGAAAAAATCCCGGAAATAGTACCGTAAACGATGCAGAAATGGTATAAAATGATCTAAAAAAGTCCCGAAGAAGTATGAAAAAAAATTCCGAAGATAATATCAACATTCGTCTGAAATTACCTAAAAAATCCCGAAAAAGTTTCAGAAATAATACCAAAATGATCTAGAGTAGTATTTTTAAATTTTAGAAATAAATTTTGTATCCAACAAAAACTTTAAATGTGAAATACAAAAATGTAAAACTTTCCAATTTTGAATCGCTCTTTTAACTCACCTTTTTTATCCAACTCATCTTCGCTTAACTGTTGTTCCGATCTGCGTTCGATATCGAGTAACTCTGATGAGACATCCGAGCGTTCGTCGTTGTGATCTAAGGAATTCTTATGAAGATTGAACTTATGACATACTTCAAACGCCTGACCAACGGTGCGTACTATACGCATCGCCTGTGACTGAAAATAAAAAAGAAAATAATTTGAAGGTAATTAACAGAAAGAAAAAAAAAAAACGAATTGCAGACGTAATAAAGAGTAACGTAGAAATTTATATAGACTATTGAGTGTCAGCGATTGAGTTGAATACTTAATAATAAAATAAAATTATGATTTTGTCTTGGCTCCTAACGATGGTAAAATAATTTCGTATCAACATGCCCTAACTAAGTGTATCAAAATCGATTTTAAAGAAGTTGGTAATAAACCTTTTCAAAGTGAGTTCGTGTTACAACACTGAAACCCCTTCACACTCATATACCATTCCATCCTTTTAAAACACCACTTCATCTCACCTCATAGTCCATTATTAAATTCCCACTATCAACATAATAGCATCCTGCTCCATCTATAATTGCTTGATTATTAATTTGTGCAGAATAATTGCGGTTATCAGTCGAATTGAGAGCCATTAGAGCTGTACAGCTATTACTATTGCTATTGTTGCCGGCACTCATATTATCTCCACTCAATTTGTGCGCATTCCCATTTGCAATTACCTCATTGTCGTAGGTAAGACAGTGGCTGAATTGCTTCGTTGTGCCAGCAAGCGTCGCATTACCACCCAACTCACCCTCAGCATACCTGCCATTATCAATGGGATCAACGCTGTTTGGACGTGGCGCTGGTGAGCTACGACGACGTATGCGCCCTCTGTCGGCAACTGGTTCACGGAATGAGAGTTTTTTGCGTGGTTTTTCAGCGCGCGTTTGCTCATTATTTGCTGCCTGCGCGCCCGTGCCGCCAACACCACCAACACTTGCACTCGTCATACTGCTACTTGAACTACAATTACCTAAATGGGCATTGTCGTAGTCTGTGAATGATTTGCGACGTTGTATTTGTGTACGTTGTTCGCCACGTTGAAATAGTTGATGATGACGTCGTCGATTTTCTGTACTGTCAAAATGTAATGTGGCATCGTAATCAAAGCCAACTCCACCACCTCCATTCATAATACCATTTTCCCCACCACCAACAACAACATTCATTAGACCTTGTGAGGTATTTTGTCGTTGTAGTTTCTTGGCATCGCCAGCGTGTTTGTAATTATCGTTGACCGACCTTGATGCCTGATAGTTGCGTGCATTCGTTTGCGCATAATCGATATCAGCCGCATAATCGTTGTGGTTGTAATACTGATTACCGTTAAGCCTTTGTGCCGATGTTGATCTACGTTCGGGTACAGGCGTGGCATCTGGTGTTAATTTCTTAAACTTCAAACGTGCTCTCAACACACTTTCACTGCGTTCGTGACGTTCTCGACTGCGCTCACGATCTCTATCGCGCTCACGTTCACGCTCTCTTTGTTGTTGATTGGTTTTTTGTAGTACACGCTCTTTATCACTCAACGCCAAATGGCTTGCAGATACTTTACGTTTCGCTTTGCTCAGCTCGCGTTTAACTGGCAACTCTTTCTTGATCAGATAGACAATATCTTCGTCGTTGAAGAGTATGTGTCGTGCTGGCGTCGGGAGTGCCGAAGTACAATGTAGCTGTTCATCGCTGGCTTGCTGTGATCTTTGTTGCGCGATTTTGTATTGATTCGTTTCAAAGTCATCGGCTTCCTCGAAATGTTTGTCGTAGTCGTCGTGTTGTGTTTCATCTTCTTGCAAATTCTTGTTTTCTTGACGATATGCTTCCTTGGCGCGCATTATGTTTTCGATAAACGTGTCATCCATGAAATGAGTGCGCCCATTACGTTGCTTCTCACCACTCAATTCATTCTCCACTTTGTTTATGAGTTCGTGTAAGTCCAAGCTTTTATTGCGTTGCACTACCTGATTTGGTTTTTGTCGTTGATTTGACTTTTTTAACGTCGGCTCTTGCTGATTGTTTTGCGTTTTCTCTTTATTTAATTTATCGCCACCCAGCATATCGCGTATAAGTCCACCACCACTGCGAAAGATATTACGATGATAATGTATATTAGCATCTTTTTCAGCAGTTTTTGTACTAGATTTTGAATTCGTGTTGGTGTTGCTATTAGCGCCCTCTTTCGTTGATTTCCCTTGCGTCAACTTTTGCTGTTGTTGCTGGATTTCTTGTGATGGCGTTTGTGTTTTGTCGAAGGGTTTTTTGCTACGACTCCAAGGTAGAAAGTCGAGTGCTTTTGTAATGGGACTTCGTAGACCATCGGGCGCTTCCGAAGTGCTACGATTACGCCATAGTCCACGCTTTAACGACGACGTGCCCGTGGCTTCCACGATTGCATTCGGTCCTCCAATGGGCAACGGCTTGCTGCTTATGTCGTGCTTCATCATTTCCCCGTTGGTTACTGACAGCCACTTCGGCAGCTGTATGTTTGGTAAGCCTACTTCACTCAGCTGACAGTTGCGGAATTTTTATATTTTTTTTTTTGTATGGAAAATGATTTATTTATTTTAGAACTCACACTTTAAGTGTGTCATTTGTTGTTGCTATTTTTGGCATGCGTCGTTTATTTTTCGCAAAATTTTTGCGTGCTCCAAGCTCACACACGCTCCATCATAAACACACGAACAATGTTCAATGGCGTTTTTTCGCACAATTTCGTAAGGTTGCGAAGACACCTTCAAGCTGTTTATTCACTTTTTACTTTCATATTTTAAAATTTTTTTAATTTTTTTTTGGGTAGTTTGTTTTTGTTTTCTATAAAATCACACCTTTTGAGTTGTTGCGAAAAATATTTAAAATTCCTGCAAATCATCACCGCTGGGCATAAAAGTGCATGTATTTTCAAATTTCAAAACACTTAAACGTTTTTATTTTTGTTTTGTGAACGGTTTTTTAAAAAAGGTTTATTGCTTTATTTTTTTTTTTTTTTTTTTTGAATAGTTTAGTATGTGCCAAAATATAATTTAATTATTTTATTTATTGTTGTGCTTAGCGTCTAGGGGGGGAATGAGAGACTTATATTTAACTTATCAGCATTAGAAATAGTACCTGGACGATCGAGCTTTGCTCATAATTTTGTAGGGTTGCCACGTAAATTTTTTAGTTGCAGTGTTAACCCCGCCTAGAAATATATTTGTTGAATCGCCATTTTATAACCAAATTATTATATTTTATTTTATTTTATTTTTATTTTATTTTATTTTATTTTATTTTTTATATCATTTAGGTGGCAGCTCTGCTAGCACCTCCTTAATGGCAGCACTTGTGTAGAAGGGCATATACTGTAGCAGATGGCCTAAATACAAAGTTTCATAGAAATGTGCTGTGAAGATAATAGCGTACATCGACAATTGAATTAGATGGCACACAATCGGATTAGGTGGCAACCCTAAAAGCTAACCTTGGCTGAAAAAAATTTTTAGGCGATACAAAATGGATTTCGTTTGATATCCATATTAGCGTTTTTCATGAAATTAATTTTTTTTTGATAGATGGCAACGCTGTAAAAATTCTAGGGACAACGCGTACGTAAGAGATCTTGAAGTTTAACACTACACTTTTTACAAAACTTCATCCGAATGGGTCAAGTATTTTCATGATAAATGCGAAAGAATAAATATAATAAAATTAGGTGGCAATCCTAGCTAAAACTATATACAATTGTTTTGCTTGACATTGGGAATTACGAGATAGCGCCAAGAATCGAATGTGTTGCTTCTTATAGGGTTGGTTCAATCAGCTGTTTAATAAGGTTACCGAAAGACGGTACGTTATTCTAATCACTTCGTTATTTTGAGTGTATCTCCGATTAGCCTTAGACTTACAAACTGCGAAAGGCCGAAGTTATGATAACATTTGATAATTGGTTGGAAATAACCCAAAGGCCTAACAAGGGTTAAACAAAAATTGTTTAGATATTAAACATATTAAGTGTTGGTAGATTTATTGATTTAAACTGTTACTTGTGACTATAAAAACATTGATTTTATTTGTTTTTACACACATATATTAAAGCAAAACAAATTTCAATAAATTAGCTAAGCATATAATTCAGCAGGATATCGCATTAATTCAATCAGCACGATAATATGCTGAATAAATATTTACTAATGTGCTATGAATTATCAATTAATAATTATCTTATTTTTTTAAGAAAAATAATTTGAACGAGAGCGTCAAGCTGCATTTGTATAAATTTGAATTTAAAAAATTTTCGATTTATGAAATAAAAAAAAATCTGCAGGTAATAAATTGTAAAAGAAAATGAGAAACAGCACATGGCTGTGTTGAGTGGACTGGGGGTATATGCCGAATATGTTGTTGTAGCACTACTTGAAGTAAAGACAGAATCAACGCAGGACTTTTCAGAATCAAAGGGCTTCATTTTCGTAAAACATGAAGTGAGAGAATTTAAAAAAAGCAATTTTTAAAAAATAATTTAGTTGGTCACCCTGCTAATACAAATACACAAACTGAGTGTTGAAATTTCTACTTCACTACGTCATAACAAATTAAGTTGTCATAACAATATACTTTTCGTTAATCCCCCAACATATTTAGCATATCGCAATGTTCGAAGTTTGCATTCTAAATGTTTATAAACTAAAAAAAAAATATTCAAAATTCTCTTGAGCTTAAATGAAATTTATCGGTGTCTATGAAGACTTTGCGCTTACTCACCTATCGTGCTCGTATTATGATTTTATGATTTATTTAGAAACTTCACCCATAGAAATTCAATAAATTCTTTAAAAAAATACCCAGCAAAATGACGCAAGTAAACGTATGCTGCAATGCATCTACAAAAATATTCACTAAAATTAATTAAAAAATATTGGAGCAACACCGTTTTGTTGGCTGAAAATAAAATTCAAGGTTTTTCGCTTTTTCATTTTGCGACGAAAATGTTGGATGAAATGCGGCGGTGGAACAGAATATTGTGGAAAGTAAGTGTAAGAAAAATTCAAAATAATTTTATATTACCGAAAATAATTTAATATTCATAATAAAAGTATTGGCGTCATGGCGTCTATATGTGAAACGCTTGCGACTATTAAGGTGGCTGGTCTTTAACCATCCATACATATTCCATACATTTATTTATTTTTTATGAACTATTAGCGCGCGAGTTAAAATTGCCGAACACTTCCAGAAACATAAAATTTGTATTTGAGTTAGATATTAATAGAGGAAAATTTTGTTCGTATCAAAATTGTATAAAAATGCATGGAAACGTACGAATGTGTACTTATCGTACTTAAGTATGTACATTAGAGTGGGACTACTTGCATGACCTAATTCTTACGGTTGTGTTTGTGCTTTCTCTATTTTAAATATCAAAGCTCCAAACTGCAGTTCAAGCTCTTACAGGTAACAATGCTGAATTTTTTTTTTTTTGTTTATATTCAAATTCGAAAATTGAAACTTAGTTCAGCTTAAGGCAGAGCGATCTTCTAGAATCGTGTCGATCTATAGTAATAAGTAGTAGCTAACATTAGACGTCAGAAAAAGATGCGCACTCCGCTACCAAAGCGTTGACAGATTTATTTATTTTTCGGTAATTTTTAAATTTTTCACACATACACACATACACACATGCATTAACACGTGAACTGTAACTTAAAAGAAATTCCACTAATGTACTAAGTAAATTGAGGAAATATTAATAAATATATTTCTACGTTATTGCTAATTCCATTTTTTTCTCTAAAACTGCTAGTTCGAATATTCGTATGTGTAATTTGCACTAAATTTGTTTAAAAAAAATTTACTTCTATTTGAAATAAATATTTTCTAAATATCACTGATTGACATGTGATGATCTTAGCAGCAATATTTGTCTGGTGCTGGTGTGTTAGTCTCACGTTGGGTCATATTCGTGGGTGTCTTAGAACAGACAGCTGTTTGTCTGAATGGAAAAAAACTAATTACTATACACACGAGTATTTTGCTTAGTTTTTATTATCCTTTAGTTTGGAAAATTTTGTACATTAGAGAATGTAAATGGTGTTGTTGTTGTTTTGTTATAATTTAACTCATTATTTGTTTTACTAGCGAACAATTCGCTCAACAAAGAAGATCGGTGGAAGATGTTCTAGGCAATCTATTGCCGGGCAGTGCCATCCAAAAGATGATCTTATGTAGTTAAGAATCCGATAAAGTTAGAGCGACCAATTGCAGAACTGCGCTAGGTGGCGCACGGATCGATTTATTTAGAAATACCAGGCGACTTTCATTTTAGAAAACTTTTCGTTTCACTAGACACCTGAATCTTTACATAAAATTCGCACGCAATTTACTATAAAATATACTTGTACTAAAACTCCGGTAGGTGGCGCGCAGGTCGAGATATTAAAGAACCTTAAACCTTAAATAGTCAAGTTCGAATTTCTCCGTAATTTTGTGAAACTTCTTACTAAGTTAGAAACTTGAACTTCGGGCACAGTTTTGAAGTTGGTAGCAATGCAATCTTCAAGAAAAGATTCCGCTAGATGGCGCAAGGAACAACATATTTTGAAACTCCGTTAAAAAAATTAAGAATTGGAGATCGATTATCAAGAAACTTGCTGTTGACTTAGAGAAAAAGCTTCGAGCAAAGTCAGAGGAATATTCGCTGGAATCGATTTTAAAAACAGGTTCTCACTCAGCAAGGTGAAGCAAAAAATTAGAGACTTACCCCCATATAAAAAAAAAGTTTAAAAAGCTCTTTTAAGCTTAATTGAAAGTTTTATGAATTTTTAAAAGCTGCATCAAATTGATTCTTAATATTTTTTCTTTAATTTAACCTTAAAAATTCTGATGAAATTATGAGATTTGAAAATTTTGGTGCACGTTTCCAACTTTACGTAAAGAACTTCTTAAAGTCCAAATCGAAGTTTGGCTATTGACAAGACATTTAAGTTAATTGATTGCACCTAATTCATTTATTTATATTTATTATTTAACTTTTTAATTGCCTTCTTTGATTTCATGCTTTCGAATTAAATCGAATCTAATTTAATAAATTCTTTTTATTTTTTTATTTTTTTTGGTTTATTGGTTGTTTTGATGTTTTAAAAAGCAACAAACGTTTTCGCAATAACTCACTTCATTACGTTGCAATATTGAAAATCTCGACAACAAAAGATTCGCATCCGCAACAAAACATTTCAAGTAAATAAATGATCCTCAATTTATTTATTTTGCTTACGCTACATTAACACAATTTTAATGATGTTTTGTTTATTTACATACAACATCACAACATTTGCATGCATTCACTATTGGAACCGAACAAACGTAACTCGTATGTATTTAATGTTTGTAAAAGTATTTACATTACTGGTGGTCAAAGCGCAATAATCGAATCAGCCGACATCGGTTTGCCGCAAGTGAACACGATGTGAACAAAGGGAGATAAGCATGAAGTGAGAAAAAAAAATTGAGCTATCAACTAGAAATCTTCAACTCACCACAAACTACACCAAAAAAGACAAAATTTTAACGAATAAAAATTTAAAATTTTCAAGGAATAATAGAGTGCCCAGACTGAATGTTTTTAGCACCAGAGGTCTACCCCGTGTTCTCTCTCAGGTGTCACTTGAATATTTAAGTCCCAATCCCACCACCAGTCCCGATCGGACCACATTTTTCTTAGCAATTGTTATCAGCTGCAGTTTACCAACTCTTGAATAACCTGTTTGAACTGATCTGGGGATAGTCCGTAATTTCCCCTCAAAGTGTTCCATCAGCAATTCGTCCCAGTCTTGAAACCTTGCTACATCTGCCGTATACCCTGTGACATTATCGAATTTTGCGCTATTTCTTTCAACCAGATACTTCAGCTCCTCAAATTAGTACCACTAGCACTACCGTTAAATTTTCCTAGCGAATGGATAGGCAGATAAAATTATGCGCCTAAAAATATGCACTTTTTTCTTCTGTTCAGTGGGAGTTTTGAAATGTTACTATGATCCCAATTCTGCTGCAGTGGTTTTCTCGAACAATTTGATTGAAATTAATTTATTCTTATGAAAAATCTTTGGTCTATTGCGCTTATTATCTGATGTTGTATTAAACTTGCACCCAGAGTGCATACTTGTAGGCGTTTGTTTTTTTTTCATATAATACATACTCTTATAATCACAATTCGTGGGGTTTTCTGCACATATATATTCAGTAAATAAACATCAAATTTAACAAGGGAAATGAACAGACACAAATGAGTTGAATACATCAAAGGAGGTAGCCGAATGTCAAAAAGAAACGCAATTTAAGCGCCGAGTGCGTGAATGTTACGTATACGCCACGTACATCCATTAGCGTAGATCTACTTAGTGACTACTCGTACATGTGTCTACTAGCTGTGTTTACTTATATTTGTCACATTTAAATTGTTAATTGTGGAAAGCTATAATTTCAGTCCGTTTACACCTGCAGAGGTGCAGTGCTTCTTGCACACGAGCTTGTGAATTCCAAAATAAAAAGACATAAATTATTTCTACTTTGTATGACTAGCCGGTGCTGTTGACTGCTCGTTTTTATACTATTTACGATGCGCTGACATATATACGAGTGGTAGAGATGTGTTTGTGTGTGTGTGTACTTTGCTATCTTTTTTCATATTTCGCGCTATTAATATTTGGCGACGTTTTCTACTCGTATTTGGATGTTCTTTTTATTTTTTCTCAATTAATTTTAATGTGAAATCTCTATGCGGCTTGCTTTTAATTTTTTTTTTTGGTAGTAATTAGGTACAATGAGTGACGCGAGCTATTTATAAATGTACAAATGCTATTCCACATGTACATACATACATATATACTGGCACATAAAGCAGACTAATTAAGTTTGGCGGCTGGATTCGTTGAGACAGTTTTTTTATATATAAATATACTCGTATTTACAGATGCTTTTACATGGGTAATTTCATGCTAAATTTGCATAAATTTGGAACAAATCCAAATTAAAATATTAAAGCACTTTTCTTTTTTCATATCAATAAAGTTAGCAAGCAAGAAGAAGAACTATTACTTCGCTCGTTTTGGCTAGGAAGTTATTAAAGTCGTTTGGGGTCAAGTTTTTAAATTTAAAAACAAACTTAAAAAAAAATTAAAAATGCCTAACTTCGCATGGAATAACCCATTTAACACATTTCGGTTTCTTTCTATGAATTTTTACTTAGTTTTTGCGTCGAAACTGGCATCCATCAACATACGTTGAAAAGACGTCAACAAAAGCCAAGCAAGAAAAAAAAATATAAACAAACAAATACAACAACAAGTAAATGTGCTAATTATTTAACAGAATTTACGCTTAATACTACTATGGATTTTTATGGTATTTAAGATCTAGGAAAAATAGGAATTTCAGTTGTCAAATTTGAGAATATGACTTTGATGGCGAGACGAAATTTTTGGCATAAATCGCAACAATTTTGATTAAATTCTAAAAATGTCAACAAATTTATTTATTTCTTTTAGTGAATTTTATGACTGCATATGTAGATTGTACAATTACTAAAATTCATAATCGCTCATGTGTTTCAAAATAAGCAATATCAGTTGTATTTAAATTTATAATAAATTGCAAATTCGAAATTTTTTTTTTAATATATTTTGTTGTTGATTTTATTAAATGCAGAAACCATGCAAAGTTTTCTGTCTTTTTATCTTTTTGAAAATATCTCACAAGTTTTTGGCTCTAAGAGTTATCCAAGCAACTATTTTTAACATTTATTTAAAGCTAGCAAACCCGGCCCGCTTTGCCAGTACCAACAATAAATTGAGTTCGATTTTAATAACTACATTCCCAACCAGCTAAGATATGGAACTTAATTACGACGCTCTCACTTTTACCTTTCGTTTGTTACCCATATTGTATTAAACACATTTTGGGTCACATTGATTCACATTTTGGTCGATAACTCCGAAACTGTTACAGCTATTCTAATGAATGATAACTGAAATTTTAAGTTAAACCTCTTGTAATGCAACAGTAAACATTTTATTCACACTGATTTAGTGATTTTAAAGTGATGCGCTATCAAACATACAAACAGACAGACAAAAATTCTAAAAACTGTAGAGTTGGCTTAATAATGATCCCTCCTATTGATTTATCTTAAATATCTGCAATTTGCAAAACATCAACCCGCTACAATTCTATGAGGTTTGTTCCAGAGATAGGATTACATGGTAGAAAATATTGAATTGGGAGGTGTAATGGAAGAGTGGTTATTGTTCTTTTAGGAAAATAAAGAGAAGGATGATGATAATAAGAAGTAGATGGAAGCCCATAGAACAGAAATATGACAAAAAAAAATTATTTCCGAAATTATATATTTTAAAAACATTTACGTATTTTCAAAATGCTTCAAATTGGATAGTCCCAAAAAACGTATTTTTTTTTGTAGACTACGAGTATTCTATGGCGAGTGACTTAACCCCCTATGGATGATTCCGAACATTGTTGAGACTGAGTTGATTTTCTTTTAATTAGGTGTAATTTATTCTAAGCTTGTAAATTTTTTCTAAACATGAAAAACTCAATTTCAACAAAGATATTATGATCTGAACTGTGTTATTTCTGAAATCAAGCACATATAGTTTTTTTATTATTATTCATCGCGCAGATAACTGAAGCCTAGATTTTAAACCGTCTTTCAGTTTTAACAAATTTTAAACCATTTTTGGATTTTCATATTTATTTCTGTTTAAATTTCAAACTAAATAAACTCTTTTTATACAGAAAAGAGTAGAACATTTCCAGAGGTTTTTTAAGTCATTGAATTTTCTCTGAACATTTTTAGTTTTGATTAATGCAAATAGAACTTTTTTTTAATATTGTAACACTTGTCAACACACACTAATTAACATGAAAACTGGACTTGTTAAATTTTTTAACCTTATTTAATTTAATAATTGATTTGGTGCAGAATTTTAATTTTTCCTTCTGAAATTTTTATTTATTTTTTTTGTTTTTTTTTTTTATTTCAGTTTGACTTAGTCGATCTAACGTAGAACAAGCCGCATATATATGTACATACACACACATATATGACTTTCCCAGCTTCAGTTTGTTTTCGCACAACTCCAGTTATTATTTTATTTTAAAATATTTTAGAAACAAATGTGGCACTATTAATTTGTATTTGTTTAGCCAAAACAAATTTAGAAACTTTTTTTTTACAGCTTTTATTTATTTATTTATGCATATTCCTTGTTTCACTTTATAAAATTTTTGTTTTTCTTTCGATTCGCGACGCTTTTTTTCTTCTAATTTTTCTGCAATTTCCTATGTTTATTTAACTTTTGCCAACAACACTTGTTTTTTCCATAAATCAATAGAGATTATTTTCAAATTCATTTCACTTCAATTGCATTTCTTACTGCATACATTTTCCTATATTTAGCCGCGTTTTTGAACTTTTCTATTGTATTTTCCGTTAAATACTGAATTATTGCTGTGCATTCGGATTATCGTGCTAACCGTACGTGTGTGTGTGTGCGTTCCGTATTTCGGCGCTCGTTCCGCGATATCCACTCGACAGCATCAGTGTTGGATAGCGATACGCATTGTTGACTGGCTAGCTAGCTGGCCAAACGTTCCAATATCTTAACTTGCGATCCGCTTCATTTCCATTGATGACGTTCGCGTTTGTTAAGCTTTCAAAAGCTTTTCTATTTTCATTTTTCCACTTTTGACGCATCAACGTTTGCTCATTTTTTCTTGTATGAGTAACTCGCTCTCTATTTTGGATTATTTATTTATTCCAGTGCACCTTGGGGTATTCTTACTCAAAACTGAGAGAAAATTACTTTTTTCATTCTAAAGCGATCCTCATCTTTGAAAAGCTCTCGAAGTAGAAGGCTCTATTTTTTATCTTTTGATTAAAATTTATTTTTCTTTGTTCACAACATTTTTCACGTGCTTCATTGTTCTTCTACATTAAAGCATTTTCCCTTATTGTGCCTCATGCAATTAATTACATTTCTACGCAGGCATAATATTGCATTAGACCCATCTGAAAATTATACGAAATCTCTCTATTTTGAGAAGCTCACGACATCTTAGTTTCAATGTAAATAATCAATTCCTGACCAGTGTATTTTTAATAATCTTAGTCCTTCAAAATTAGAGTTTGTAATTTTTTAAAGGTTTTCCCCTTTATTTCTGCTACTGAAAATATAAGGGTTATATCGTATAAAGCTTCTTTCACTTCGTATCCAGGAATTTATTGCAATATAGTGCATCTCTGTCATATTTTCAGCTCATTGAGCTGGATACTTTTTTCGCTCCCCCCTTTATTCTCACAAATAAAATAATTCAAAAAGCTCTGATTAGCACAAAAAAAAAAAAAAAAAATTCAGATCTGTCTAATGTGCATATGGATATGTTTAGGTGTAATGCCGCACGTGCTTATGTGGTTCCACGCATATTTCGTGACGTGCAAGCGTTTTTTGTTTTTATAAATGTTTCTTGATTTTTGTTCTAGTTAGTTTTTTTTTTTACATTTTTGCTTTGATTTCTGGATTTTCTTTTAGTTGCTTGCCAACCATTTCCCCATTTATGAACTTTCCTGTATTTTACGTAGTAGTTGCTCATTCTTAAAAATAACATTTCTTTTGAAATTTTCATTTACTCTAAAATATAAATAAAAGCAATCCATTAGCGTCCTGATTTTTTGGATGATTTGTTTTTATTCTAAGCACTGACGGCTGCCATAGAAATTTATGTCTTGTAAGCGGTTTATTTAAGCATGTTGCCACATTGGTAGTAAAATTCCCAATGGCTCCTAAAACTTCTGTGAACTTAAATGGCTCTCTTGACGATCGTGCTTTAGTATTGTATTGGTTGTTTAAATGAAACACTCGTTTGGAAACATTTGCAGCCACCTTTTGTTGCATAAATATTATTAGGGTTATTAAAGTGTTTTTTTATATATTTTTTTATTTCTTATGGCAAAGCAGTGCAATAGCTAAAAGTTTCTCAAAAACAGTTTATTTTGTTTTTGTTTATTTTCAGCCTTATGCCGTTCAAACATTTAGGTTTTGTATTGTTCAAAGAATTATTGGTCTATAGATGTACTTATGGATTTGCCGCATCTCAATATTGACGTCATTACCTTCCACTCAATTTGATCGCATTGTCTGCATACACATTCGACTGTGCAGAAAAAAAAATTGTTTGCAAAACTTCCAAAATTTTAGACTTTAACATTTATTTATAGTGGTATTTCTTTTTCAGCTTAGATTTTTTTTGAAAAATAATAAAATTTTTGCTACTCAATTGTCAGAGCATCGGAAAAAACATACCTCAAAAAACATAACCTCAAAAAACATAACCTAAAAAAAAAACAACACGCAGCACTGGCGTTTTCATTTGAGGTTAAGGTTACGCAAGGCATTTTAAATTATTTTGACTTATTCGTGTGCAGCATTTAATTCTCTTTAATAATCTTTATTCATCTTTTTCTGTATTGATTTTTTTTTTGCGTTTTTGATAGATTCCGAAAGTAAAACGCTAAAACAACTAAAAACCAATACCAATGTTTAAGTCTTCATTACTCCAGAACGGTCCGTCTGACAAAAAGTTTCAGAAACAAATTTTTTCTGGGGAGTTTAATTTCCTAAAAATTGTATGCATCTATAAGTGTTTGCTACACGAGAAGTTTATATTAATGTCTGGCACTCTTATAATATATTTAAACTTTCACAATAACATTTTCAAAAATAATATCACTATGTTCCAAAAAAAAAACAATTTTTTCCGCTCGGTCTAATAAATAAAAAACATATGTATGGTTCAAGTACTCAAAATTTTTTAATGGCGATACTCGATCGAACCTGATTTATTTTGTTCAGCGTTCTCAAAAACATGCCGCACTTGCCAGAAAAAATGCTTAAGTATTATTACTATTTCTGTTTGAATGCCCAACTTCTTTGTAAACCTGACGTCATAAATCAGTATTTCAACATCTTGCCTAGTATTAAGAGTGATTATTGTTGTTTGCAGACCGTGGCGAGATTGATTTTTTGCAGATAATATATTTTCTACTTTCTCTGTGGCTTGGTATTTCTTTATTACATTTTTACCCTACTTGATAAACTGACTGATACTTGACCGATATTTGATTACATCCAACCAGTACAAATTTTAATAGGAACCATAGTAAAATTACCGTATTATCAGACATTACGATATATTTATTTTTAAAGTGTATACAATTATTTTCCACCGCAAAAAATTACTTTGACTTACTTTTAAATATTGGCATAAAGCCAAGAAGGAATGTTTGCGTATTAGAGTGTGCCACTATCATCACGACTATTTTACGACTATACTCGGTTTCAAAAGAAAAAAAATATGTTTTGGTGAATTAATAAAAATTTACTCTTAACTTTTTTGAAAATTTTTGCTTTGATCCCAATTTTTGTACCATTGCAAAAGTAGTAAAAACAGATTTAGAAAATATACACTGGAAAAATTTATCTTACACTGAAAATTTTTTTCTCAAAAATATTTCTTTAAGCTGGGGAAATAGTTCAAAGGTCAAGTGTTTAAAAAAAAATTTTAGTGTAAATATTTATTTTTACCAAAAAAAAAAATTATAAAATTTCCGTGTTTAGAACTTTTGTAGGGCATTAAATTTTAGTACAATAACATGAAAATCTTAAGACCGTGACACTTTTATATGAAATTTTTCTAAACATTTTGTAAAAAAAATTTAAACTATTAAAAAAAATGTTTAAATTTTTACCTATTAAGCTGCATTTACAGAAAGTTTTTTTTCTAAAAATTTTTTTTAAATAAATTTAACTTTCAGAAAAAATTTTAATTTTTGCGTGGTAGGGTACATTTAAGCAAAGTTTTTTTTTTCTAAAAATTTTGTAAAAAAAAATTTTAAACTTTCCAAAAAAATTTTTCAATATTTGCGAAGTAAGGTACATTTTTAAAAAAAAATTTACAATTTTATTTACAAAATTTATGTACACGGTTACCAAAAAACAAACAAAAAACACATACTTTTATGTTCATATATCGATAACATACTATGTAACTAAATATGATTTGTGTAAAGTACTCACCTTTTTATGACTTTTAAAAACTGAGCACTTAAATGTGTCTGTGCTGGCATCTCGTGCAATATAACTAAATATCTTGAGATCGCTACTATCGTGGGACACATAAAAAATCCTATAAATGGGATGATTAAGTAATTCGATTTCTTCCGCATCATTTGTCCAGTTCTTTTTCTGTAACCAAAAAAAAACACCAACAAATTACAACAATTGCTTCAAAAACTTTTTATGCGTTCAAACTTATGTCATTTAACTTACTTTTCTTCTGCGTTTTTTGAGTACCACTCGTACTCCATTCACCGAAATATTGATGGTGACTTTGCGCTTTTTTAGATTTTGCACTTTGCATTCGTACTGAAAAGAAAAGAATAAATTTTGTTAAAGTCGCATGCTTTAATTAAATGGTAACACGCAATCTCAACTGAAAATCAAGTCACGAAATTGTTCAACAAATTGGCGTTTCAATTAGAGCTTTCAGCTCGACATTTCTAAATTCAATTTAGAATTAGAAATTGACAATTTAATTCAATTAGAAAAGTAACGAATTTGTCTACAACTAATCAGCGTATATATTACTAGTACTCTTCTTCTTATATGTGTACAAAAATTTAATATCACGAGTTTGTCAATGTGACAGTTAAGGATTAGGGTTGGTTCTATGCGCATTTGGTTTGCATATCAAATTGACATTGATGTCAGCGTTGTGGACGCTTAGTTCACATTTGGAGCACATACAATTTTTTCAGCGCTATTTGTTTTTTGGTGTAAATATGTACATATATATATACATATATCCGTCATTCATCACTATTGATGGATAGTTATTTGCGACAAGGGAAAGCATTTTTTTCTGGCGGCAAGCGAGCGTAAAAAAACTAAAAGTTTTTCACAGCATAAGCTTTTGAATTCTAATTATACTTTCCGCTTAAGTTTATACCTACATGATTGGAAATGTGCATAAAAAGATGCTGAAACGTATAAATATGTAGTGCCTCTCAGGTTTTGATGAAATTTTGTAAAAGTTGCATTGTACCTAAACAAACATAACCTCATTTTGCCATTCGAAAGGTACTTAAATCCAAATAAAAATTAAAAATTAAACCGAAAAAAAATTGAAAAAATTAAAAAACAAAAAAAGGCGCAATTTTCGTTGAAGGTTATGTTCTATTTATGAAATAGACCGTTCTGAAATGTTTTTTTAAAACACTTCTTTTTCAAATATTTTCCAATTTAAATATTTTTAAAACACTTCTTTTTCAAGTATTTTCAAATTTAAATTTGATTTTTAACAAAAAAAGATTTTCTGTCTTAGACAAAATTTTCACAGTGTCTAGTTAGACCTTTCCGAGAAATTTTTTTAAAACACTTTTTTTTGAAGTATTTTCCTGGTTTTAAATTAAATATTTAAAAAAAAAATTACCAATGAGGCATTTTAGAAATTGGATTGAAATAGCTTACTGATGGTACAAAAGTTCTTTAAAATCAGTTGGGCCATTCCGTATTAATCACAGCTTAAAAGTATCTAGTCCCGTCATTTTTCAAATATTTCGACACCTAGTCACGCGCACAATTTTTAAACTGTATGTATAAGTAAAATGTATATTTTTGCAAAAGTGCAACAAAAACTTAGAGGGTCGGGTACTAACCAGACCAAATATAAAAAGTTCTATACAGAACTCAACGGCCTACAGGATCATAACTTGGTAACTGACGTACGTAGTACTTCTCTTTATTGGTTAAAACGAGCAAATATCCACGCAAAATGATAAATTCAATACCATAATGGAGTATGCTACAGTTTTCTAAGAGAACGCTATTTAATCATTTAGTATTTCCAACTTGGGTGGATTATTGTCTAAGGCGTTAAGCGCTACTAAACTAATGAATGTAAGAACTCTGCTTATAATCTTGCAGCTTACAAGCTCAAAATATATCAAATTAGGCACCCGCCAGAGACTTTAATCCAGTTAAGCGCTCAAGTTTTCCGTTTTATACAATCTAAATGCTTTAAGTGCTGCTTTCACTTTTTTGCACAAAATGTTTTTCTTACAACTCTCATCAGCTTGAAAAAGTTTTTGTCACAAGATTACAGTTACACACAAGTTACACGCCCAATACATGTTTCCGATTTCGATTGCAAAAAACTTTTTTCTTATCCGCTTTGCTCATTGTCACCTTTTTCACCTCTTCCTACTTTTACTTTGTGCTTCATTAGGCTTCTGAGGCGTACAAGGATAGCATACACAATAGAGACACCACGTTTATTATTGTTTACTTCAACCAGTTTGTGATTACCTGCTCTGTTTGCTCTTTCCACCCACGGGCATAGCACAAAACTCACCTTTTAGTAAAATTGCACAATGATTTCACATTCATTGGCAACAACAAAATAGCAGGATTTTGTTTGTCTGTTCTTTTACTTTATCACAGCACAATCTTTACAGTTTCTTTGAATTTGAGCCGCATTAAAACAGTTTTCAGGTATCTTCAACTTGAATGCCATGGGCGTATTAGTTCACCCCCAGGGCATTGCTAAAATAACTTTCTTACATATTTACAAACACACATACATACGCACGTATCTATCTATGATGTACATTTATGTTGTATTTGTAAATTTTGCAAGTTAAATCCATTTGCTTCTATTTGGTTATAAATATAATGAAGCGCATATATGACAATGTATAGCATCTTCTAAGAATACAGGATCATCTAGTCATCTTTAAAATGTCTTAGTAAAAGGTGAAATGGGCAACCCCCACATATGCAAAGAATTTAATTTGTATTGAGAAAATTGTATGCGTTGGCTTAACTTCTTCATAAACTGGGTTTTTCTCGATTGAAAGAAAGAAAAAGCGCTTCATAATCGCTTTAAAGTCTTATATGCAGACATACAGTTGTGTTCAATATAATAGCAGTGAAATTAAATTGAATAGCCTGTACCACAAAAATTCTAGAAATTTGGCGCGATTTTTCAGCTAGTTCTCTAATTCTTTAGCTAGTTCTCAGCACTAAAATTGTTTGTTCTACAAAACTGTGTACGCAAAAAATTGTCTAGAAATTCTGCTAAAAAATTGTACAGATTTTTGTGAAGATTTTTTAAAGTTAATTAAACTTCCTGAATTTTGTGTAAAATTTAAAATTTATTTTTATATGTGTTTAACATTTCTTTCACTTATTTTATTTGCACACTCTTTCTTGAGTTATCATATTGCTGGCCCATTATAAAAACTGTCCTCCCAGGCAATCGTTTACTCTTCCACGTCATAGAATTAGAGAAACTCGCTAACCTCTGACAACCGCTTCAAGTATATCTATCCATTTCTAGCATCTTCCAAAAGAAAAAGAAATCGATGTATCACTAAACGAGTGAGTTATTAAAAGCAGATGTTTCCAAGCAACTTTGAACGTAAAAAGTATGACAGAGAAATCCACTTTTAGTCATCTTATTTCGAACTTTTTTTTGGGGTCATAAAAGAGCACATATGTATGTAACAATATTCTAACCGTCATGAAATTGTGCATATGTATCCATAATATCTAGATATATATATATTCACATACAAAATTTTGCCGATAACGAAGTAAATAATGCCTAAATAGCATAGACAAATGTATGTGCGCTCATTCGTACCCTGCAGGAAATACAAATGGATAGTGACAAAAAAAATTCTAAAAGAGAGGCAGGAAAGTATTTAAATCATGGCTGATTATCGAATACGCTGCCTTACTTATTTTATTTTTATAATGCTCGTAGGTATAGAATTTTCAAAATTAATGCTTTCCTAGCCTCACCTTTAAACAATTTTTTTAACTAGACGAGCTAACCAGAGTATAAGGAAATTACTCACAACAAATGTCTATGCCAATAAATTATAAGAATATTTGTTACTGAACTTGACAGTTATTATTCAAAAGCCAAACAAATTTAGTAAAATTTATTTAAAAAATAAAAAATTATCATTCTAAGGTATCCTAATTCTTACAGGGCTATATACACTTCAATAGATAATTTATGTTATTTATTTATAGGCAATTTTATGCATGACACTTGCCCACCCCCTCAAGAAAGCTATGCGCATCACTGATTTAAATAGCAGATCCTACAAGGACGTAGGGTAAACCTAGTATGCTGAATGGAATTCAAGGACCTCAAAGCTTACGAGAAACTTAGCTTTGAAGTGAGCAGTTTTATATTCTCGGAACAAAAAACTCTTCACACACGTATTTCCAGATCGAAAAACTCGTCGGAAATATGCGCTCTCACAAACTACTCTAAGATCAAAAATGCTTAGCAAACCAAAAAAAAGATACAAAAGTATGTATGTCCTACTGGGTATGTAGAAAGACACATGTGTATGAAGTCAATATATGTATCTATGCCTCCGAGTAATTTTAGTATCCATCCCTTTGTTACCAACATCTCATTATTTTACTCATGACTTGTTTTTTAAATTAGCTTTTCAAGTATGCAATTTCAAGTTCATATTCGTTTTTAGGCATGCAGGACGTTGAACAAGTAAGTCCCTAATATTCCAATATGTTTCCTTTGTTTATTTATATAGTACGTGTCGTAAAAAAGTGTAACGAGCAATAACTTTGTCATTGACTGCGAACGGGCATTTGGTAATGACCTCATTTTGAAGCAGCAAACAAAAAGTGAAGAAATTTGGGCTTGTCGTAATAGCCGAAAATTGTTTCAGTTTTGTTGCTACTTTTTAATAATTTGTTTGCTTTACCTCGTTGGTGGAAAACGTTATGAGGCGTGCAATGCGTGAATTATAGGAAAATTGGGCAAATCAATATATATTTCATACATTCTTATTTTGTATGGTTTAAAACAAAACTGAGAGCAATTTAAAAAAGTTAAAGTATTCATGAAATTCCTCTATAAATTAAAATTATAGTCTAATCCGAATATTAATAAACAATTAAATAGCTTTATAAAACCTCTCAAAATGATATTTTTTCATACAAATTTTAAAGTAAAGAGCTTTTCAAAATTACATTTCCATAAAAGTTTTTAATTATAGAGCTTTATAAAGCTTTTAGAAATGACATTTTTATACCAATTTATAATTATAGAGCTATATAAAGCTTTTCAAAATGGCATTTCCATACAAATTTTGAATTATAGAGCTTAGTAAAGCTTTTCAAAATGCCACTTCCACACAAATTTTGAATTATAGAGCTGAGTAAAGATCTTCAAAGTAACATTTTCATACAAATTTTGAGCTGGGTTTTATAAAGCTTTTAAAAATAACATTTTTATCCAAATTTTGAATTATAGAGCTCTTTAAAGCTTTTCAAAATGCCATTTCCACACAAATTTTAAATTATAGAGCTGAGTAAAGCTCTTCAAAATAACATTTTCATACAAATTTTGAGCTGGGTTTTATAAAGCTTTTCAAAGTGACATTTCCATAAAAATTTTGAGTTGCAGAGCTTTAAAAAGCTTTTCACAATGACATTTCCATAAAAATTGTGCATTATAGAGCTTGATAAAGCTCTTTTATTTTTTATGAATAAGAGGTTAAAAATTGTACACTAAATTTTTTCTATTCTGAAAACTAACAACAAAATAATGTAATGAATTCAAGCGTGAAATTAGTTCATTAAAATTGGCTTAATAATTTACAAAATCTATTTGATTTAAAATGCAAAAGCACTTCAGAAAAAGCACTCAGCCATTCCCTTAGAAAGTTTCGAAAAGTGTGAATGACAGTGTTTCAAGCAGAAATGTCACTCATACATTATTTTTGCCAAATTTCATACAAAAACAAAAACCTTTCTATGCATTGCAAAATGTAAATGAATGCGTTTATGAAAAACGTTTGTATTCTCTCCATCAAAAGTTAAATATCATAATGACTTTATAGCCTACGCAGTTACTCGTAAACATTTTTTAATGGGTATATTTATATTTACATTAGGTTACGGCTGATTTATGAGAGAATTTCCACAAAACATTAGGAGTTGGAAAATATTTTTTTGTTAAAAAATTGATAAATTTGCAGGCACAGGAAGAGGAAGAAAATTACTAAGACGGAGATTTACTTGAAATGATTTGGTGTTTCCAGGCACTTGAGCTCGAGAACTTTTACACCGGTACTAATGAGCAGAGCCCTAATGTATACGTACTGGAAGTAAATGCATGTATGCATAAATATACAGTGTGCGCCGCGCAAACTGTGAACATTTCTTCAACTAAAATAAATTTTGCTACATTCTAATGAAAATATAGAATCTTCTGTTATATATATCTTCTGAAATCTTGTTTGCAAGTTTATAGAAAAATTCCAAAAAGTCTTGAAATGTTCAAAAAACGGGATGAAAATTTTGAAATTTTAGTCAAGAAAAACATCCACATTTTGATATGAAAATAATAAATGAGTTTTAGCTGCCAACATTTCCGTGCTCCATATATTAGAAAAACCAGTAGGCCCATTTTGAGTGTCACTCACTGTATATGTGAAATCAGTGCTTGAAATGTTTGTATGCATAGATATGGTTGAGTGGCAGCATAACCTTTTGTTGAACATGACAATGACATGCATACGAAACTATTACCACCCAAATCTCACCTACACACAATGGACCATTGCCTTCGGTCATACAAGCTGCAATGCATACAAACCAAAATAGCAGCAGACAATGGACGCACTAGAGATGAGCATACCGAGATCGCGGGATGCCATACTTTTATAAGTGTCAGAAATCTCAGAAATCTGACAATTACAAAATTTTTGTTCAAATGTTAATAAGAAAAATTTGTCAAATATAAATTCTTTAGCTCATTTTTGGAGTTAAAACAGGGTTTCTGTTTGTTTTTTTTTTTTTTTTTGATAAAATTTTTTTTTTAGAAAAAATTTTTTTCGATCATATTTTTTTTAAGAATTTTTTTGTTTCATTAAAAATTTTTTTATTATTTTTATTTCACGATCGTGTTTAACAAGATGATCCATTTAACAAATATTCAAACACCGATACCTTAAATACTCGAAAAATTATGAAACTTTTTTTTTATAACAAAATTTTTTTCGATCATATGTTTTTTAAGAATTTTTTTTTTTTAATTAAAATGTTTTTTATTATTTATATTTCACGATCGTGTTTAACAAGATAATCCATTTAACAAAGGCTCAAAAACCGATACCTTAAATATTCGAAAAATTATCTAAAAAATAAAAAATTAAAAAAAAATGTCCTACCTCTTCGAGTTATAAACAATTTCGCAATCGTTCGTTTTCAGAAAAAAAAAAAGTTTTTTATTTTACTCCAGAGCTTCTCAAACATCTTATTCATTTTATTTAAACTGAGCTGTTGAAAATTCCGTGTCTAAACCTGGTACCAGTATTTTAAAATCAGTGCCCAAAAATCCCAAAAAAATTGTCATCCCTATCAAGCACACACACACACACACATACTCCGTGCGCCAACTTGCACCGCATACAAATCCAAGTAGCCTTTCCGTTTGATTTATGATACGAACTGCCTGAAATGGTTAGAATACTAAACTGACGAGCGGTAAACCATTCTGGCGCTCTTTGAATAACGAGACCACTACTATCATTTGCCGAAATTTCCTTCAATTCCAAAACGGAAGTAAGCTTCATATCTACACACATACATGCATACATTGGATTCTTACTATTATGCTTTTAGCATAGTTTTACTCTATACTCTTGTTGTTGTTGTTGCTTTTTGTTTTGTGCGCCCGGCACGTGAACTCATTGCTGCCACTTCTCTAAATCGCTGTTAATGCTGATTTTGTCGCTTCGTTTATATCCTTTCTACATAAACAAAAGCACACAGGATATCCTTCTCATTCATGTGAATATGCGTAGCTTAGTGTGGGTGCGTATGTGTGTGTGTATGTGTGAGCACAATTTGCCCCAAGCACGTTTCAACGAAGTAATGTGAGCAAGTTTTAGTACAACGTGGATGACATGGCGTATGAGCAACATTCATATTAATTTTAATGTCTAATGTTTAACATTTTTAGCTTTAAAAGGTTCTATTTTAACAATTTTGGGAAAATGATGCACATTAAACAACTCTGGTGAAAGGTTATGCAAGGTGTTAAAGTCTATTACACAAAATTAGAGCACGTAGAATAAAGCTATGGATTAGATAAAATTGCGTGCTAATGAAGTTAGTGGCTGGCGTGCCAAACCAACTATTTGATATTGGTTGAAGATGCCATTTTCTATTATTTTCCCTGTGAATGTTCTAATCATCAGCCGCTTATTTTATTATGGCGATCATATAATACCAATAAATTTAAAATTTGATTTGCTTCTCATTACAACAACTCAATACGTGCTTTGTGAGGAGAATTTCTATTTTTATACTCTACTAAAACCTGCTTTTGATTAAGTCATAAATAAATTATGGCAATTCATATATGTATTTGTTATTGGTATTGATTTTCTCACACTTACCCGAATTCTACGCATGGCCTGTACGATTTCGGCACGAGTGCTTGGACGTGAAACCTCCTCCCAGCCGACAAACTGCAAGAAAAAAAGGTAATAAAATATTTCAATCAAATATTTATGAGCTAAAAAGGGCTTAAATTATTTATTTTTCTGTGAAAGTAAATCAGATTATGTGTAAGAGCATATGTAATGGATTTATATGTTAATGAATAATAAATAAAACAAATATAAAAAGTAACTGTTTGAGTGAAGTATGGCTTATTTGGAAATTTATAGAGCGTACAGTGAGTGTCACTCAAAATGGTACAGTTGAATTTTGAAATTAATTGCGAAAACTTCTACCGCCTAAACTAATTTAAATTAAATAAAAATAAAGATTTTTCTGTCTTAGAAATTTTTTCAACTTGGTTTGCGCAGCTTAAAAAAAATTTCAAAAATTCTTGGACAATTTAAAAAAGGGCTGGAAAATTTATAATTTGAGACAAAAATTTCGAAAAAATTTCCAAATAGATAGAATGCAAAATTCTAGTCTCCCGAAATACAAATCTCTTTAAAACTTCATATATTTTTGGAACATTTTGTGCGATATAGTGTTGAGTACTTTCTTCCATGCAAATTGAGTTACCTATGACCAGTTCTTATGGCAGAAAATACCAAACAAAATGAACAATTAAAATTGCCGATTTAGTTTGTTGCTATCACATTCGATATTAAAAAAAAAAATAAAATTGAAAAATAAAAAAAAATTAAAAAAAAAAGTTTGAAAAAATTTTAAGTAAATATGTATAATAAAAAAATGGCAAACAAATTTTGAATTTGAAAAAAAAAATTCATATTTTTATTTGAACAAAAAAAAATTTTTTTTAAGTCGCTTAGTGTTTACGAAAAAAATGACATTAGCCTCTGGCAACAGACAACTTGCAAGAATAAAAAATTAATAAATTAAATTCCACAGCTGGGTACATAATTTTCGGTCACATTCGAACTTTAATTTCTTTATTTTTTTTTCTATATTTTTATTTTACTTTTTTTATTGATTTGACTTGAGAGTTTGTATCCAGATGTGCTTGTTTTACGACTGTTTACGCGCTCATTGGCTAACTGCGAATGTCAAATATTAGTCTTGACCTTTGTGGTAATCATAAGAGTTCTTAGAATAAATTGCAAAAGTTCTCTTCAAACTTTTCTAACACTATTCACAATTTTTGAAAGTTTAAAATATACATTAAAAGTTTGAGTAAGCTTTGCAAAATGTGCGGTGTATTTAGCGATGTCAATCCCGAGGTTGCAATTTCGGGATTTTCGGTATTTGGAATGTTCCAGAATATTTTCAAAAATTATTCTTATATTAGATTATTGAAAATTTTTTATGAAAAATTTGAGAGATTTCAAACAATTTAGAATACTAAAAAAATTTGCTTCAAAAATATCTTTTCAAAAATAAATGTTAGCACACTTTAGATTTTGATATGTAAATAAAGAAATAACTTTCGCTACCATAATAGTAAAAATCTAATTAATTTTGTTAAATATTTCAAAGTTAGATTCGTCATCAAACATTCTCCGGAACTATCCACAAACCTAAACTAAATTCAGATTTCAAAAATCCCGATATGGTAATGCATGGAAAACTGTCATCCCTATGCTATGTACATTACAAAAATTGTTGATCTTCGATACACCTTACATACATACATACATACTGCCATCTATAAAGTTTATTTTACCCAGTCTCCCAAAAGTGTTATTATACCCTCATGCCCAGTTGGTATTAAAATCCACAATATCTGGGTATTCATGTCGTTAACGTAAAGCTAAACAAAATCTCTAAGCTATAAAATCGCTTAAATGAAAAGGGGGGTTTAGTGGTAATAAAAAGCAACAAGTGGCTTACAAAACATTTTTATATTAATCTGACAAAATTTCAACATATTTTAATCCACTTATGGGTAGTTTCAGCTCATGCGTGAGTGAAAAATTTCATCACTAGAAATTGTATTAAAATCGATAAACGCAACAAAAATGTGCAGAAGCGACTAAAGGTCAGAGGGAACACTTTTTGAGAATTTGTATGCATGTATGTATGCATTTATGATTACAAAATATGGTTGAAAGCTGAAATATGTTTGTTTGTTTTGTTTGATTTTGATGGATTAGTTTGGGCTCAAAGGGCAATTCGAACACCAAGCAGTTTAAATGTTTGTGTAATAGTTAGAAAAGTTTACATTCCAATTTAACAAATTTGAAACAGATGTGCACGGATGCGGATGACCTCAAGACTGTTTACAAAATTACTTTAAGTTCAGTCGAGGCATTGAGGATGAAGGAAGTTTTTTCAGGAAAATTGCTGAAAATAAAATATCCACCACATGGTGATTATATGTAAGCCAGCATATTTGAAATTCTGATTGTTTTTGCTGGTCCAGTATCTGTTATAAGAACTGCTTTGTGGCTAAGTTTTTGTATAGATTCATCTTTTTGATAAAAAAAAATCGATTAAAGCTAGAACTAGACATAGAACGCAACATTGCTGTTACCATTTTCGATTCGAATACACAAAGGCACTCTGTAGTTCGTTCGAATTAACTTTCGAAAATATTCCATAAACTAATTTTTACTTTTTTTTATTTTATTTTTTTACATAAAATACATTTTTTTTTTTAACTTCGAGAAATATTTCAATAAAATTTGTTCCACCTCAACATTTTTTACCAAATATTTCGCAACTATTATTTTCTCTCAACAGCGATAGTTTAACCATTTTCTCGATAAAAATGATATCTTGTTGAAAAAAATCGATTTTTTTTTTTCTTATAAACTTTAAGAAATACATTTCTTCTTTTCATTCAATTTTTATTAAATAAAAAAAAAAATTCTTAATTTTCAAATATTTTTTTAAGGAAAAAAAATTGAATTTACAATTTTGTTTACTAAAATTCTGCAATTATTTACAGCAAGCATTGCTTAACTTTTTTGCGATAAAATTTATTTTTTTATGAAAAAAATTACTAATGGTTTTATTAAAATCATAAAAAAATACATTTTTGCTAAATTGTTTTCGAATATAATTTTCTAACTTTCTATCATTTTGGCATATGTTTTTAAAATAGTTAGTACCAAATTTTCCACAATCGAAAGGTATCTACCATCCACTTCAAACTAGCGAAGTCACTGAGTAATAATTCGCTAAAAATTAATTTTGTCTATTCTAATTTACAAATAGTGGTCCCTTTCATAATAGTCCTCCACACATGTCAATAGTTCACAGCTAGTCACCAATTCCATTATTCTAAAATCATTGAAGCATTTTTGCCCAACATTTTTTAATCCACAAACCACAAAGTGAATCTTTTCAAATTTCCAATATTTCAAAAAAAAAACAATATCGAAATATAAAAACTGAATTTGTTTGTTTATTTTGCTTGTTGTTGCCGAGTTCGTGATGCAGCATGTGCGTCACAAATGAAATTAAAATCTAAACAAAACTAAAATTAGAATTCCGCCACTTTGATGCGTTTGCTCATACCAACACAGAGTGTGTTGCACTAAAAAAGTAGCAAAGAAAAAACACAACAACAACCGAAACATAAATATTGCACAAAAGTTGGTGTATACGCACCACCACCGGCCACAGGCAATAACACTTTTCATTTAACAAACAAATTTTATTTATTTATTTTCACTTTTTGTGCATTCACAGTTTACGTTTTATAAAAATGCGGATCAACTTACAGCCGCTTTAACCATGCAGGGTAGCAACAAACTAGTCAAGAAACATATTAGTGTACTACTAAGATTTTCTGACTATTACCAAAACAGTTCCAAAAGAACTAAAATTTGTCATAGTAAAAATTTAGGCCTCCTGAAAGTTGGAAAAATTCGAGTTAATCTCGTTATTTAAATTTTAATTTTTACCTCACTGAGATTCGAACCAGTGACCTTCTCCATCTAAATCGAGTACTTATCCACTGAGCCCAAAGGTTTTTAAATAATTTTCTTAAATTTTGAACTAGTTTAAGACTGGTTGGCCCACTAGTTTGACTTGGTGTACATACTAGTTTTGAAGTAGTTTACAACTTCTTAGTTTGACTGCAAGGAAGCTTTTATATATGTATGTAATTATATTCATTTTTACGACTTTCACAGCCTATAATGCGAAACTCATGAGCATAGCAGTCGTAAAGATGTGTGAAAATGCGTATTGAACACGATTTGAACATAATTTACGATCTAAAGGCAAACTGAAATTGAAATTCGGGCACGGAAACTGTCTGCGAAAGCCTTAAAAGGATTTTATGGCTGTCTAAAACAAACTTTGCTCACGGTGTTCAAGAATAAAATAACTTACTGCCTATTTTTTACAGCAAAGTGAAGAAAGTGGAAGTCGAGTAGAACAAAACTAGAAAGAAAGGAGGATGAAAAAGAAAAAGTGGAAGAGAATAATTTTGGTGATGATGATGACAAAGCTTAGAGACAAATTTACGGTTATGGTTATGGTGGCGTGTATAAAAGTAGGTTATAATGACGGTAATCACTTTCACGGTGACTTTTACTATCGCTGCTTAGGTCACTGTTACGTCTACGGTTATGGTTATGGTTGTGGTTGTGGTTATGGTTATGGTTATGGTTATGGTTATGGCTATGGTTATGGTTATGGTTATGGCTATGGCTATGTTAAAGGTTATCAACATGGATGACATTGTAAAATGGTCTTTAGTGTGATGCTGACACCAACGGAATAAGAATTGTGATAGGGACGACAAGTGACAATAATAGTAATACTCTGACACTGAACTACACATTATAGAAGTCAAACTAGTTTGGATGCGCCCGTGAACACTGAAATGTCGAAAAAATTTTCGTGACAACACTGCACTCGGATTGTTCACGACCATTGCCGAAGGGTTGCCACTAAAACAAATAACATTCTAACCCATCTTTGATTTTATACGTCTCGGTACTTGGAAATGGGATCATTCGGCATTGTAGAGTCGCACGCAACCACTTCACCACTACGCCGGTCGACATACATTGTTTTTGTTGCTTTTGTTGTTGTTGTTGTTGTTTATTTAAAAACATTTTTACGCAATTACCCACACTAAGTGGTCGTCGCTATGAATATTTAAACGTATTTTTATTGCACTTAATTGTAATTGTCACATATCATCCAAGCTGTGTATAATTTCATTTACTAGACAGGTCTGCCAGCGCCACTACAATGTACACATATTATTCTCACAAAAAATTTTTTTTTTTTTTTTTTTTTTCATATAAATAAACGCATATTTACGTAAGCAATATCCTTGGTGATTAAGCTTTAATATTTAAAATTTTTTTTTGCATTTACTTTCATTGCTCTACATTCGGTGAAAGTTTGATATGGAAATGGGTTTTTTGTCAGTTTTAAATAAGTGAGATATATAAAATATAGAATATAAAGAATATATACAGACTGCAACATTACTTTTCATAAATGGTTTTTGAATACATTTTAAAAGCAAAGTTGGTTAATATATGTATACCTAAAACGAGTCTAACGTGGTTTTAGTTAGGTTCAAAATGGCACGAAGTCAGATACAAATGAGCCTAAGCTGGTTCTTTATAAAGAAGATGAGTCCGTTAAGGCAATTTAGAAATGATTTTACTGGTCTCCAAAAAATTTTTAAGAAATGGTCTCACGAGGGACCAGAACATTTTTAAACTTTCTTTAAGAAACCAAAATAATCCAGCAACTCAAAGATGGGGACGCTTGAAGTGTTCGTGTGAGAATGTTTGAAGAATGGGGTTAGAGCGAAGGGTTTTTGATCAAAGGCAATTTGATTTGATTTTATTATCAAAAGCACATGCTAGGCACACAGCGGAGTATATTAATTTCAAAATTCAAACAGTGGTGGAATGTCCGAATTGTTAGCTTCACTTTCTTGCTTTTCCCCAGAGGATTTCAATATTAATTTTCCATGAGGGCACATTCACCTTTGTTGAAAAATAGAATTTCTTTCGCCTAATTTGCATTTAAAGTGGAGCAAGGCGTAATTTCAGCGGAAGTACCTTTTTTGTTGCCTTTCAACCCTTTTAAAATTTAATTTCAAAAATAATTATCATCCATTTATAAGCAAACTTCAAATGCTGTGAATACAAGAAAGCATTTAAAAAGAAGCTAAAATTGAAAGCCAAAAAGGACGAATGCGATTATGAGCTGTACCAAGACACTTAGCTTTTCATTTCGTTTTATCTCGAATAAACTACAGCGTGTGACAAGTAATTAGGACGTTAAAAGTTGTCGTTAACTAGCAAAAATAGATTTAACTTTCGAGTGGTCAGAGAGACACAGAATTTGTTACAAAGCAAATACAACGCTAATTCTTTTATGGCGGTCATTTGGAAGCAAGTGCATGGTAAATACAAATTCTAAGATTTAGCTGGATCCGAAATTTTTTTTATGGCAGTTGAGTGTTGAAAAGAGCAAATGTAACAAATGTAGTATTAAGTAATTAGGTTGGCTATTTACTTTTACTTGCATAATTTTTGTGAGTATGCTAGTGATGTTTCGAATATTTTTATTCGTTTTTGATGTTTGACAATGTTTTTACATAAACTGAAATTGGAACGAAAAATAAAATTTCACCCAAAACTGAAATTGGAACAGAAAGGCAACTGAAATTAATAATTTTTCAGAAATTGAAAACGGAACAGAAAGCAAATTTGAAATGGGAACAAAATGGCAACTAAAACCAATATTTTTACAGAAACTGAAAACGGAACAGAAAATTTAATTTCACCAAAATCTAAAATTGAAACAGAATGGAAACTGGAACCAATGTTTTCACGGAAACTGAAAATGGAACAGAAAGAGAAATTTTACCAAAAAATTGAACTTGGTACAGAATAAAAACTGAAATTAATGTTTTCACAGAAATTTAAATTGGAACAGAATGAAAATTGAAACCACAAACGAATTTGGATCTGAAACAAACAATGCAAACCAAATCCGAAATCGCACACGTCACTTTTTCTACCACGAACAAGCAGAGGTGGTACAGGAGTAGGTCCCGGCATCAGTATCAGCTGTTGTTTGCTCTATGCCTTGCATTACCATGCTGTACGCTGAATATTTACCACCTCAATATTGTTTTCGTTTTGTGTATTTCATGTTTACAACAGCGAAGACGTGAACAGCTACTTGTTTAAAATGAAAACACATAAAGACATTGAATGCGGATTTTATAGTCAATAAAGTACTTCCTATTGCTATCGATAAAAATTAAATCGGCCAATTATTACCACACTTTCGCAATGTGGAATAAACGAAATAAATTAAATTGCAATGATGTTACGAAATTTAATGCGGCCCGCTTGGTGTATTGGACCCCAGTTTGAATTTCCCACGAGAGGAAATGTCAAGAATGAAAAAGCTTTAGAAAAGTTTACTTGATGACAGGAAATAAGCTCAATGGAAATAACGTCACTTTTGAATACTTTTAAATCACATCAGATTATAAAATTTTAATTTGAAATCTAGCAATTTAAAAAAAAAATCTGGAAAATCGCAATATTGAATATTTTTAAATCTGATCATTTAAATTTTGAATCAAAATCAGGCGATGTTTTTCACATTTCGAAAATAACAAGATTGAATATTTTAAATTCATATCAGATTATAAAATTAAAATTTTAAATTAAAAATTGAGTGATTTAAACAAAAAAATTGGGTAGTCGATGTTTTTCAAATTTCGAAAATCACAATATCGAGTATTTTAAAAACATTTAAAACTGTAAAATCAAAATTTTAAATTGAAAATAGTACAATTTTTTTTTTAAATTTCGAAAGTGAGTATTTTAAAATTATGTCATATTAATTGAAAATGTGAAATTGACAATCGCGCAATTTTTTTTTTTTTACATTTCGAGAATCACAATATTAATAATTTTAAAATCATATCAGTTTATAAAATTAAAATTTGAAACTAAAAATCCGGCAATTAAAAAAAAAAATTTCGAAAATCGATGTTTTTCGAAGTTTGAAAACCACAATATCGAATATTTTCAAATCAGATTTTTTTTAACTCGCGATATCGTATTTATTAAAATAAAACTTGGAATTGAAAACCCAAAAATTAAAAAATCACAATATCGATTCTCTTAAAATCATGTCATGGTATAAAATGAAAGCTTTGAATTAAAATTTGAGCGATTTTTTTTTTTTAATTTCGAAAATCATGATATCAAATCTTTTTAAATCATATTATTTTATATCAGCACTTTATTTTTTCTATTTCGAATATAATGTCGAACCAAGTCAATTTTTCTGCTCAAGATAGCACGATCAGCGATTACTATCTTCCAAAAAAAGGTAGAAATCTTTACTAATATTTTCCCCCTTCCGCGACATTATAGCATGCTACAAAACTAAACATATTTCGTTGTCCAAATTTATTCTTTTTCTGACTAGTTAGATGTTCGTCAAAAAATGCTGACTAGTTTGGTCTAACACATCACGACACACATACACACACATACCTATGCACATCAACGCAAACCATAAATCACAAAAGTTTTTCACTTCGCAACTTTTTAGCAGCGCATCGGCTGTCAAACGCTTCACTACACAAGCGCTAAGATAACCGCAAGTTTAACTTGCTGAAATCAATTTCCTGTCATGTTGCAATAACCACTTTACAACAAAAAAGTTTAGTTTCGCCTGAAGGATGCCAACAGATGGTGTTAAATAACAAAAATGTAATAAAATGTGTTTGAAGTAACTTTTGTTACGATTAAGAAAATGTGGAAATTGCAAATGAAAACCGTGACTTTTGTTGGTGTACGCACCCGCAACAGCTGTGCATTAATTACCAAGCTCAAACGAATTTAATAAGTAACCGTGGCGTATACTTAACCCTAAACGAAGGGCCATCAAAAATAAATTTGTTTACGACGCGCTCACGCATACCCAAACATGTGAAATGATGATTTGAAACCCGCTATTTTTGGTAAAAAAAACCTCGAGTTCGGGTGGAATAATGTGCTGCATGACGAGATATATAGCGCGCTACAAATTTCGTAATTACTGCGTTTTATAAAGCAAAACATATGCAAATGAAGTAATCAGTAAATTCTTTATTTATTTCATTAAAAAATGAGTGGGGTTAAATGAGTCAATTAGCTTGAATGTGGGATGTTTTTGTTGTTTGAAATATAAATGAAGGTTTGATTTGAGCTAAAAATAAATTTTCATTTGTGTACATTACGCTTGCATTGGGTCGTAGGAAGATGAACCTGAAGCTGGTGCTGATAAAAATGTGCATGAAATTTTTATAATTTCGAACTGAAGGCGGAGAGTGGAAGAAATTGTTTAAAAAAAAAATTTTAAATTCTTATTATTTTAATTTTAAAAAATTTTCAATTCTTCATCATCGAAAAAATTAAGCTTTTCATTAAATTTTGGACTTCAATATAAATTTTTGCATTTCGCCCATAAAAATTTGTTTTACTTTTATAACAAGTTCAATTAGTTAAGCATAAAATATTGGAATGTGAAAACAAAACTGCATAATAAAATAATGTTATATTTTTTTCATTTTTATATTAAAAAAAAAATTTTTTATTTAACTAACTCGACTAAAATATTAAAAAAAAATCCAAAAAAAAAATTTTTCATTCAAAATTCAAAACTTCATAGTTTTAAAAAATCAAAAAAAAAAAAAGAAACCCAAAGCACCTTCAGAAAATTTAATTATCTGAAAGGTGTAATGTAGAAAAAAGTACTAGAAAATTTAATGCGAAAATAAGTTTTTTGGCTTCAAATTCAAAAAAAAATAAATATTGAGAAATCAAACAAAAATTCTGAATATTTAAGGATATCTTAGATGTATAATGGTGGAAATTTAAAAAAAAATTAAATTTTTGAAAAATCAAAAAACAAACCAAAGCTCTAAAAATTTAAGAATTTCTTAATGCAAAAAAAAATTTGGTCAAAAATTGAATGGCCAACTTTTTCGCCGATTTTGAAAAATTTAAAAGTTTTTTTTATTTGAAATTAAAATTTTTTAATATTTTTAAAAACAAACTTAACAAAGGAAGGAAATTGTATAAAAGTGAAATTTAAAATTACAAAACTTTATTTTAAAATAACAGGAAACTCCTCACTAAATTCTATACAAATCGGAAATGATCGATCCCAAGACCATTTTGTAAAGGATTTTTTAAAATTGAAAAATCTTCGGATGTTTATGCGAGCAAAATTGTGGAAGTTTGAAAATCAAAAAAACATACAAACAATCGAGAATTCCTCAATTTTAAAAAGTTTGCGAATCATTCAACTTTAAAGATTTTCAAAGAGATAGGTCAAAGTCGGCACTTTTTAAAATTGGCAAATGCTCTTTTTAACATTTCTATGTAACAAAGAAATGAAAATGTTGAAACGTTACAGGCGAACACACATTCATCACATACGCTGTGAAATGCTAACAGAAACTAAACGGAAGTAATTGTATTTAGTTAAAACCCATCACATACTTTTAGGCAGAAATTTTAATAGGAAATGCTGCTGATCATTTCCGCTTTCTGAATGTTTTCTGTGAGAACGAGTAATAACAATCAAAGTGAAGAAGTAGATAAGAGTAGCGGTGGATAAGCAGCTTTATAGAACATTCTGAAAATAAGAGACCCAGTCAAAAAGTCAAAATTAAAAAAATCTTTCAATTAAACCAACAGAAAATAAATATTCGTTCGAACTTACAAGTAGTTCGTAATCACTTAGCGACTTATGAATAAAATCCAATTTTTTTTTTTCCTTTTTTGGAAACTCGAAAACCCTGGTAAGAAGAGAGTATAATAGGACATGTTTAAAAAAATTTGAACAGTTCCAACTATTTTAAAAAAAATTCATTTTGCCTATCTTAAAATTAGCTTAAGTTAAATAAGTTTTTAATAATAGAAAGAAAAGTTTTAGAAAACCCCAAATTGTCTATCTCATACATTTTTCGTTGCTATTTTCAGCCAGTTTTAAATATTTTATATCGCCACTCAGTCTCTTTAAACCACCCTAATGGTCATATGTCAACATTTGAAACCTCCTTTCACAAACATAGCAAATGCACAAAAGTGCTTAAAATGTTGAAAATGAAAAACTACAATTGTGCACTTAAGTGCATTTCAATCACATAAAAATATCGTGTCCGATGTTGTGAGTGTACAAATTCTTTTTTTTTTGTTGTATCTTGCAATGGCACTTCGATTTCTTATGGCAGCCTTAAGGGCGCTTTAGAACACATAACAGTATTTTGTGCTACTCGAGTGAGCTTGTCAATAGGGAAAATGAAAAAAAAACCGGAGCAGGATGACAAATGGGTGGAGGCTAAGGGGTTAGGAAATGACCATTTAAGATGGGTGGGTAGGGCGACAAAGATTAAAACTGGTTTAACCGACACAATTTGTTTCCAATTCGAAATCGGTGTTTTCTGTAGAGCAAATGAGAAGTTCACTTCATCCCCTATGCATCAGATCCACGTAGATAGCTAGATATCAGATTTTAACGCAAAATCATACGCCTAAAAATATGTAATTTAATAATTTTTTTTAGTGGCGATTCAAGAGTTTACCAGGTGATTAAATCGTTTCAATTTAGCTATAAAATATTACCAGAGATATTGGGTCAATTGTAATATTCAACTAAAATTTGATTCATTATTCATTATTATTTTAAAAAACTGCTCGATTTTAGTTATAAGTGCATAATTTTAGGCGCATTTTTTTTAATCCCAACTATAACACAAGCAAATGCATTTTACCTAAAAAAAATTCACTTGACACCTGGGTTAGAGAAGTTGGATTCCCCACACAACTTAGGGATTTACATATGTACCCATATAATTTATGTTAGTTTTCAATTTACCCAAAGTGATACTCAGACAACGGACACATCTATTTGCATACTTCAGTAAATAAATAATAAGCAACTTCCAAAGTAAATTGAAACAAAAAGCAAACACTTTCAAGTGCGCAACCCTTTTAGCTTTTCATTTGACTACGCTTTGAGACTTTAAAGACCCGATAGACTCTATTAAATTCAAATCACATCACACCCCAGTTTATTTTAAAAATACATACATACGTATATATACCCTGAGAAAATCATGTGACTAATCGCTATAGAAAGTGATCGCGAATCGAACCCCTTTCGTCTTAAGTTGGCTTTAATTCTATACATGTTCATAAGTAAATGTTTCTTTGTGTAGTATACTTATAGGCGCTTGAGTAAATTTCAATTTTTGTAGCATACTTATAGGCGCTTGAGTCAATTTCAATTTTTGTAGCATACTTTAAGGGGCTTAACTATATACATTTGGATAGAAAGTGGCCTAGTTCTTTCGTCCCCGTGTGGGCAAAAAAAGTGGTACATTTCGTGTCTCAATCAAATGTGAACAGTTCAACCCATGTTAAGTGTTTATTTAGAACTGACTTTACGACTCATCTCGGCTACATTCTAGATTTATCACATTTTTTGTAGACTTGCAGACTGGGGTTATATTGTGGCCAATGCAATCAACATTTAACAATATCCCAAAGTGCGAAGCAATGCCTACACAGGTAAGTACTCGTAGGCAATTTATATTTGGTACAATACAAACAAATAAACACAAACGAGTATATTGCCTTGAAATTGGATTTGATTGCTTTGCTAAGGGCAGTTGGGTTTTGGGACGCAATAAAAATCATTGTTTCAACAATTTACATACCAAAATACATTTCCAGACTAAGAAGTTAGCAAAAATTGTTTTTCAAGAACGATGAACCCTTATCCGTGACTATTTACTGACCTATGATAAATCGAGTGTGCATATATATGGGGTATTAGGGTGTGCATAGTTTTTTAAATTTTTTCCATTCCTGCTTTTGTAGCTCATTTGATGTAATGCGCTGATCTATCAACGAAGTCAATGTTTAGAAATTCCACGGGATTATTCTCTAATAAGCACGAACAAAAGGGCGAGAATGAAAAAGGGGGCGTGGCACCTGCGATATACATATATGTAAATTTTAAATGTTTATATCTATGGCAGTATTCAAGCTACCAAGTTTAAATTCGGTGAATAATTAAATGAGATTAGTCACTAACGTAAACCAAGAAAATGAACTATAATGGAAAAGAGGGCGTGACACCTCCCATACAAGAATTTACGTCAGAACCGGTTTTTTTATTTTTAAATTTATGTTTCTTTGTATTGAAATAATAATAGAAACCGAGCTCACTTGTTATAAGTTTTAAAAAACAAGTGAGCGCAGTAAAAAATAATTTTGTTCGATATTTCTTTGAACTCAGCTCAAGGCAGTGAAAAGTGAGACTGAGTTGTTACTTCGCTTATGGTCAATAGTTCACTCATCATTCGATTTCACAAGTACTTTTTAACACAGCAATACAACATAAGAAATAGCAGTTTTATTTTATTGCCCATGACTGTACATACATATGTATGTATATTAATATTTATTCATAGTCTGACATTTGAGCATTGTAATCGATTACACTTATGTGAAAATTTCACAGTTATAATTATGTTTTAGGTACAACAATTCAGAGCCATAAACCAATATTGACACACAACAGGAAAAGTTGGGCACAGTGCAACAAAGCTATGAATTGGAACCGGGTAAAAATATGAGCTAGATGGTTATTTAAATTTTATTATTTTATTTGTTTATTTCATTTATCAAAATTTAAAAAAAAATATTACTTTCTTTTTGCATTGAAATCATTTATCATAGAAAAAATGTAAGAATATTTCAGTGCAATGCAGTTTGCCCACCTATGAAATATTGTAAAGTATAATCAATAATAAAATTCAAATTTACTATACACCTTCATTTGTTTATTTACTACCAAATTGGTTTCCAATGAAAATATTTGCTCGAAAGCACCAAAGCTAATATGCAGCTAATAAAGTTGCATTGTTATTACCGTTAAAGATCTATACATACAACAAATTCAAATAACAACAATAATAAAGAAAGCAACCAAATTGCAGGTTCAAGGCATAATTGCTATAATTAAAAGAAATTTTGTTGGACTGCACAGTGGCAAATGTGGCAGCTCACAGCTGAGTATAAAATGGCTTAGTATTGATGCAGCTGCATGTAGCTAACAATTTCTTTTTATTCAATATAATGTTGCCTTATGTTAACATACATACATACGTTGCATATACATATATACATTTCTATACAGTTATTAGTGCCAAACTATGAGGTTATTATAAAGTAAGTAATACAATACTCCCAAAAGGAAGCACAAGTTTATAGGCTTCCGCAGAAGCTGCAAATAGTTTCAAAGTACAAATTCAACATTTTGGACAAATATTTATGTTGAGTATGTGTGTAATAGTGATGCCAGTTTTTTGATTTTAAGCATCCCGAAAATTTCGGGACTTCATTTGGTGCACACAAGATGAGTACCGGATTATTTGGTAATCTCCAAAAGTGTAGGTTGGGTGCCTTTTTTAAGTTTTGAATTGCTGAAGAAAAATGTTTGCAATTGTTTTAGGATTATTTATGGAATTAAAAAGAAAATTACTTTAAAAAACAGCATTCTTGTGAGAAAATTTAGAAATTTTAAAATTGAAGATTATAGCAATACAGCCAGCTAAGAAATTTAAAATCTTCAAAAATGTTGCACATCAATAAAAAAAATTACCAAAAATAATTTGCAGAAATAATACAATAATAATAATTTTTGGTCACATATTTCTTACACCAATAATACCGTAAAAAGAAAAAATTTCGAAGAAAAAAAATCCGGTATTCACATCGCTAGTATGTAAGTATTTTGCAACTGTTTTACTCTTACACATATTGTAGTTACAGCCGTCCTTTGCAATTTCTACTAAGAGTTAATGGTGCAAGAACTTATAGGTCACCAATGGCATGCAGCCATATAGATTAACACACATACATACATACTCGTGCATACCCATTCCAATTCCCTTTGAAACAAAAGTAGGGCAAGACACGAATTTGTGTTTGGTCTGAAGCAGTTACGGGTTTAGTGCTTAGCTTAGCTTATTCTAAAGAGCAAGCGTGAGTAAATGAAGAATTATGACAAAAGTAGTTTGTAGATAAATAACATAACTTTGATTATTTCAAATAATTTCAAAAATCCGCAATTACTAATTAATTACCATTGAAAACCAAAAACATTTAATAAGTAAACAAAAATAATAGAAAAATCCAAAAAATAACCAATAAATGATTACTTGAGATCTTTTTTTTATTTTTTTAAAAATAATCAAAAATAATTACAAGTAATCAACAAAATTTTTTTAATTGTTTTTGATTATTTTTAATTTTTTTTCTTTTTGATTACTTTGGACTTTTTTTTTTCTCTACTTTTGTTAATTTGTTTGTTTTTAATAATCATTAAAATGATTACTTGAGATCTTTTTTTTATTTTTTTAAAAATAATCAAAAATAATTACAAGTAATCAACAAAATTTTTTTTATTGTTTTTGATTATTTTTAATTTTTTTTCTTTTTGATTACTTTGGACTTTATTTACTACTCTAGTTTTTTTAATTTATTTGTGTTTAATAATCATTAAAACCCGAAAACTATTAGTAATCATTCAAACAGGTAATCATTACGATTAGTAATCATAACTAAATAGCTCTGAGTTCAACCCATATAAAGTGATTAGAACTGACATAGTTCACATACTTTTTGGCAGGGTTGCAACTGCGAATAGCAATTATTTGCTGAAGTTACAATACCGAGATCCCGGAATCAGTCCAGGAGGTTGGAAATTCGATATTCTCTAACACTTAACGGTGAAAAAAGTTGCCAAATGTTTGAGGAACTTTTTAACTTTTAAAATAATTAAAAAAATAATTTGACTTTTGGTATTACGGCACATCCCAGTTTCATCCCAGACAGACTAACTGCACTACAACACATTTTCAACTACATATAAACAACATTTACATACACACACATACATACATACTCGTATTTGCAATTTTGTTAAACTCACAAAGGTAAATGCGTATGAAAAAGCTTCAATTTTCTACCATTTGCAATTGGTGTCAAACATTTCACGCTCACAACACATTCCTAAATGGAAAAGCTATCTATTTTGTAACATTTCATTACGCTTCATAGCTGCAGTCGCACTTGCCATTGCCATTACTCGGCTGTGTGCTCTTATCACACGACGCTTTGATGCGCAACACAAAGGAAAATCATTTACGCTACGTTAAGTTGCAACACCAAAATGCGAATGCTGTTAGTGAATCCTTTGCGCGGCAGAAGCGAAAATGTTTAAAGGTAGATACATACATACATACATACATAGTTAAGGTGTACGAGTATTCGCAATTGAAGGTGCACTTGAAAATGAATGAGCGACGTTTGGAGTGCGGCGGGTACAGTTAACGCTCGCTAACAGGCAACAGCTGCTCTGACTGAGTTCAATTTGGCTTTTGTGGCAAGTACTTGCATTTATGACAAGGCCATTACTACTACATAAATGTATGTATTAGGGATGTTACGAATATCGGTACTCGAATGTATGTTGAATTTCATATCAAAGCCGATAGTTATTCCCAGCAATCTCAAATGTTGATGAAATTTTGCATACAGATACATTTTCTCTTTACAAAAACATACTTCATTTTTAGAATTGGCATTTATTATGGGCGTGGCTAGATTGAAATATTTGAAAAACGAGGGTGATAGGCACTTTAAGCTGTGATTACTACGTAATGGTTTAACTGATTTCAAAGATGTTTGTAACATAAGAAAGATATTAAAATCAGCCTTTTAAAATATACACTGAAAAACACATTTCATTGTTCAAAAAAAAATGTTAAACTGGCAAAACACTTCAGGGGCCAAGTGTTAAAAAAAAAGATATTGCGTTTTTTGTTTTCTTTTTTAGGAGAATTAATTTTTTTAATGTTTTCTTGCTTTTCAATTTGTTTTTTTTTTTTTTAATTTAAATAAAATGGCGTATTTTTGTTTTTTGGAAACTTCAATTTTTTTTAATGTTTTTTTTCATTTTCAATTTTTTTTTTGTTAATTAATAAAATGGCGTTTTTTTTCTTTTTTAGGAGAATTAAATTTTTTTAATGTTTTTTTTTGCTTTTCAATTTGTTTGTGTTTTTTTTTTTTAAATGGCGTATTTTTTGTTTTTTAGGAAGATTCAATTTTTTTTAATGTTTTTTTCATATCAATTTTTTTTTTTTAATTAATAAAATGTCGTATTTTTCAGTTTTAAGGAGACTTAAATTTTTTTTAATGTTTTTTTCTTTTCAATTTTTTTTTAATTTAAATGAAATGGCATTTTTCTTTTCTTTTTTAAGCGACTTAAAATTTTTAAGTTTTTATTTTTTTCCAAATTTTTGAAAATTTTTTTTCTATTCGAAATCTATGGCGGTTGTCTCTTAAGCTATCGTTTTCTATTTAACTAATGACCATGATAATAATTCATTTAACTATTTTCCCTTTTACGCATTTTTATACTTAACCAGCAAAAATGTATATTCGTAGCATCCCTAAAACATACTTTTGAACCAAAGGTCGATATGTGTGATTTAGCACGAACGCGATGCCCTATAACCACTTACCTACATTTGACTTTTCAAGTGAATTCGCGTTAGCAAACTTGAACTTTTTTTTTTTTTTTTTTGCAAAACCATTGGAATTAATTAAAATACTTGCACTGAGATCCTTACATTTACGAGGTACTCGTATAAGCGCCAAAAAGCCGATCTCTTTGCACTAACATTAACACTGTAGTGAAGAATTACAAAAACAAAAACGAAACAAAAAAAGTTGAAAAGTTTGCACGAATATTTAATTTATGCAATTCAAGTGTACTACTAAGGAAGAAAATAAAACTTTTGAATGCAAAATTAATTCAATTTCGTTGTTGTTTTTTTTTTCGTTATGAAAAGCGCTTAACGTTCTCGTTTGCAAGTCGTGCAAAAACACAAAAGGGATTGAATTTAGCTGAACACCTTCACACTTGGCGGCTTCATACCGCAGTCCCACTTATTTTCTCTGGATCACACATATGTTTTGCCAGCTGGGTGACCTTAGCTTTGATATCGCGCATTGCAGTCATATTCGTGCCATCGATTCGTGCCTAGCAAGCACATAAGCCACAATTAAAAATGGCATTTTAACGATGATAAATTCGTTGATTCTAGCAGAAAATTCAAATGCGCATAGCACTTTACGGTAAAGAGCCTCGCAATGACCTCTATTTTGAATTTTTGTTTATGATTTGCGGAATGGCCCTGCAGGGAAACTGAGTGGTGTTTATGTAATATCACCATATAATGCTTTTTCGGTTTAAAAAAAATCTTTTGGTATTTAACAAAATAAACAATAATAAATTTCATAAAAATAATTTCCTTAAAATTATTATTCTTACTCATGAATGTTTTCGGAAAAATTTTAGTAGGCTGGGTGGAATCACCCAGCTATAACTTTGAAAATAATTCGAATTTCGAAAATTTTGAAATTCGCATTTCTGTTTATTCTTTCGGAGTCATATCATCCAATTTCATTGATATACATGAACTTCGAAAAAAATTTAGTTGGACAACTTCACAAATTTTTAAGCATCTAAACTCTGGAAATATTTCGAATTTCGAAAATTTTCAAATTCGCATTTTTTTTAAATCTTTTGGAGTCATATCTCCCAACTTCATTTAAATACATGAACTTCGAAAAAAAAATTAGTTGAATTATTTTGAAAATATTTCGAATTTCGAAAAATTGTGAAATATCCATATAGCCCCCTTAATTTAAGCCATATTTTCGAATTTACATGTTCATGGATTTCGAAAAAAATTAAGTTCGAAAAATTCGAACTTTAAAAAATTGTGATATATGTATGTATGTGTTTTTGTTTTACTGTTTGGGCCCATATCTTCCCATTTACTACAAATATATGAACTTCGAAAAAATTTTAGGTGGTTTACTTCACAAATTTTTACCCTGATATATTTTTTCTATTTTAGGTTTGATCTCAAATATTTGTTAGATTTTTTATCTATTAATTACTTACCACGAATGCAAAATTTTTTTGCAAAATTTGATTATTTTCCATAAAGTTAGATTCTCATAAATCGATATACACATATCTCAAGAAAAAAATGGAAAATTATTGAAGAAAATTGCTGAGTTCAAAACAAAAAAAAACTGTTTAGCAAAAAAACAGAGCCAAACTCACATTTCTATTATAATAAAAATACTGCTGAACATTAAGATGAGCATTTACATTCAATTTAACTTTTGCTCAAATAAAAAAAAAAACGCCAACAAGCAAATAGCAACAAAAGAGCATCATTTTGCACTAAACTAGTGAATAATGTGGTGCATTACAACTACAAGAAAATAAGCGAAACAAAAAAAACAGCAACAAAAAACTTGCAAACATTTCCACGTTGCTCGCTTTTTTTGCTTTCGCCTCTTTAATATGCCGTTGACCATTTTACTTTATATAAACATTTATTCTTGCTTTATTTTTTACTGCAACTAAATATCCCCCCTTGCGCTATTCGCATTTGCTATTTCACTCAAATTGTACAACCATAGCGCACTTTGAGTAGTATTTAATGAGCGAAATGCCATAGAAACAAAAGAAATGCAGCAGTGCCTCATTTTACCATAAAAAAAAAAAATTTTGCTGACCGAACACGTACTAATGTATTTAAGAATACAGTCAAAAGAACGGATGAGCAAAGAAAAAACAAAAAGCAAAAAGCAAAAACAATGAAAACCCGTATTCACTCTGACACTGAATTATTAATGCGTATCATGCAAAAAAAGTCGGTTGGAGAGACGAATATATAATTGCAGATTTCGCTATGCATAATTCCATTTTGAATATGAAGAAAGACGAAATATAGCAGAAATGCGAGACTGGGGAGTTCATACAGCATTTTGCAGTTAGTAAAGCTAATGCAAGAAAAACAAGATTTGCATACATTTGGACGACGCATTTTCCGCAGAAATAATATCGCGCTGAAGTATGATTGTTATTGTTGTTGTTGAGTATGCTGATTTGTGCAAAGCGAAAGAGATTAGCTAAACAAGAAGAAGCAAGAGTGCGCTTAATATATCCTGATCCCAAACCGTGACAAAGCTGCACACTCTACGTACTTCCATCGGTCTATTATCGAGACGCTACTGAATCTATCAGAATAGCCTTAGAACGAAGTATGCACTGAGTACATTCTTTCTTTACTGCTACGACCGCTATAAGTCCACTACTCCAATAGGCGGCAGTTCAAACATTTTGGCAATACCAAGTCTTCATATGCGCGCAGCTTTTCAAGAAATTCAGGCATAAATGAAAGTTCGACCTTATAACCGAGCACATTTAAATTATAGAAAGAAAAGTTCTCCTAGTCCCTACCTATGAAAAATAGGAACCACCTAACGATCATGACGCGTTCTGAAACTTGGCTAACGTCGACGTTTTAATTGCCACTGTGCTGTATGACTCCCAATTTTTTCCGCGTGAGTAAGGTATTGTTATCAAACAACTTCATCACTATTCTAAGTTCCCTAGATTGAATGCTTTTGAAGATATTTAGCCTGAGAACTTATATTTAATGGTTGATGCCACGCCCCCTCCCCTTTTGCCTATAACTCCCATTTTTTTCCGTGACTAAAGTTATGACAAAATTTTATTATGAAATATCGAGAACAACTTTTTTCACAGTTCCTGAAAATATATAACTTTTTTGTTTCCAAAGAGGAAAGGACCCGAAACCGCCATCTCGTGCATCCGCCCCTGACAAATTGTAATAATAATTCTAAAAATAATAATTATGAAAAGTAAAGCCCAATAAACGTACTCGCTTTCCCTTATAGCTACCCACAATCTCTCTCAATTTCCTTCATCAACTATTTTTGTCGCTTTTTCTTTTAAAGTTCACCATAACCTCCAAAAATTATTGAAGCGCAAGTTATCATAGTCACACAATCAGCATTAAAACGTGAATTAAGCGGTTCATTTGCTGTCTCCATTCAAAAAGTACAAATTTTAATTTTGCTAACTTTTGTTTTAACTTGGCGGAAGTGAAAAATTTTCATCTACATAAATTTCTACTAGCAATGGTAATTCCTTTGGCAAGGCATTACTTTACATTTTGCCAACTTTCAACTTCCTTTCCATTGTATTATCCTTTCAAATAATTTGCTGAGAATTTTGTGAGTTTTATTTTTTTCGCGTTAATATCTTGCTATATACTATGTATGTATGAGTCGGCCTGTCTGTCTGTTGAGCGCGTGTTAATTTCACCCAACTAACTCAGCTTACTGTCAACCAAAACAGCGTTAACTTTTCAGCAAAAACGCACACACACACACACATCGCTTTGCCAACTTTGGTGCACATTCGATTTGTTCATTCATTCATTAGCGACATCTACAGGAGCCCACGCAACAGCAACACCAAACCAAGTTGACAACTGTCAGGAGGCGCATAATCAAAATCTTACTGTCAGTATATGTATATCTTAGCGCAACTTAATGACTGTGGCGAAAGTTATGCGTTGTCAGTGCTTTAAAGCTCATCTGCTTTCGGAAAATTTTGAAATTTGAAGGAGTAGGGGTTTATAATGTTGCCACCTATGTATGTATATGTGGGGGAATGTTCCATGACTGGCTTTTATTATGTTGAAACTTTTGTGACAAAGCGAAATATTTTGTATTTTTTTATTGTTCTAGCGGGAGTTGAATTACATTATGAGCTCAAATGTACTCGTACTGCTTGTTTTTATTGCTATGAAATCTGAGCAGTAAACTTTTGGTAGTGGAATTAAAACAGATTAATATTGTTGTTAGACATACGGGAGACAATGTGTATGGATTTTGTTTTAAATGAAATATTAAATTTTTATTTACTTTAATTTATCTTTAATTTAAGTGAAAGGAATAATTTTACAGTGCGCAGTGCAATAACACCCACTGGTCTTATTTTCTTTAAGTCCTTTACTGACTTTTTCAGGGGGCATTATTTTTTTTACGTAGAAACATAAGAATCCCACGTAAATCAACAGCTTGGATTTTGTAGCGCATGTTATTGTTGTTATTTGTAAAGCGCACCGCTTGTGGTTTTCAACGTTTGTGGGTAACAAGACCAATGGAAATAATGTCAATTGACTTTATTTCGTACTGATAGGGAATTTTTAATTTTCTTTTATTTTTATTTTTTATTATTTTCTATTGTGAAATTAATTGCAAATTCAAAGAATTAAATTAGATATGTGAGATTAAACGATTAATCGACCTATCGAGCATACAAACAAATAAAATTTGATTTATTGCGTTATCATACAATAATAATCATTAATCAAAATGATAGATTTCTCGATTAATAAAATTCTGAATTAATTTTAATTATAATTTTATTAATTTGACTAAATAAAAAACACTGATTGAAGTACTATTAGGCAACGAGCAATATTAAGTGAGTATACAGGAAATTCAGAAAAAAAGCCAGCAAAGCACACGGGAGCTCATACAAATGGAGATTTTTCACACTGGATATCTGTGGAATCATGGAATGGAATACAACAAAAATTTAATAAGAAGTTAAATGGGTCAAAGAAAGCAAAATAAATAACTCCTTGAAATTTGTAAACAATTTTTTATTTTAGTGTATTTTACTCTCCCTGAAGCTACACTCATTTAGTAATAAAATAATAATTATCTCAGAGCACTAAAAGTGAAATGAAATGAAAACTTAATTAAATGTTTGAGCTTCTGCTTGTTGTGAGTTTCATATTAGTATCGACGGGCAATTTATATACAGTCGCTCATAGTGAAAATGGTACAGTTGGTTCATTAAAAATCCAAAATCTGTAAAAAAAATTTTGTGCGAATTTCTAGAAAATGTTTGAGTATGCAGTTTTGTAGTTCAATGAATTCAAATAGAACAATGTGCGAGTGAGAAATTGTTCACAAATTTTCCTGAATTTTTAGAATTTTTTTCGTCGTGGGTGTTGAGTGATTTCTGCCATACAACAAATGAACTAAATTTTATTTTGTAGGGAAGAAAATTAAAATTAAAATTTAGAGAATCCAGGACTAAACAAATTTGCTCGATTTTTTTCGTAATATGTAACAAAAACCAATTGTATAATTTTCACTCTGATCCACTGTACCTAAGCGCCATAAATATCCAAATTGCCCTTCCATGTTCGTTTGTATTTGCGGCACCTTTTACGTTTAGCTTGAATATTTTTTTGCAATTACCTTGTGCCGAAATGAAATTCTAGAAAAATGTCTAATAAAGAAAAGCAATCAAAGGAGGCTGTTTACAACTAAATGCAATTTACGAGGCGAGTACTTAATTGCCTATAGGCTCCGAAAGTGAAATGGAGGACAAATAAAAAGAAAACATTTCAAGTCTTTCTCATTTAATTCTTTGTGCGCTGCATTCCACTTCAACACCTAAGCTGCATGATGCATAGCAAATCGGAGATGTAAGACCAGGTTGGGCATTAAATTCAACAACACCAAAGGCATATTAATTAGATTTCAGGTAGATGGTACATGAGACGTCTGTATACACATAAGGCTTATATATCTATTTACCGTTAGTGGAAAATTCTTACAAATTTGCGAAAACAACCAAAGTCACTGAATGAATAATACAAACTATGTTATACACAAAAAAAATTACATGAAATTTAAGTTCGAAATTTACAACCAATTAACGGTACACAAAAGGAAAGCCGCGGTCACGATAAAGGCTACCATTTCACACCTCTTGCCACGTCAAGCCAAGTTGCATGTGCCACAGTGTGTAAGATGTGCATATTTTTTGGCTATCAAAACTTTTTGTGAGCTTTTTGGTAGAGATGAGAAAAATAACGCTAGGTGGCGCTGGAAATGATTTATTTCGAACTTTTTTAAAAATTCGGGAATATGTTGTTTGATATTATCGCAAATAGTTCAAAGCCAAAGGACAGGAAAACAAAGTTTTTGAAAGGGGTTGCCACTTAACCAATACACATTCGGCATTATGTGGATGCGAACTGAATTCAAGTGGATGAACTTTTAGACATATTTTATTCCGAATATTTTGCAGGCCTCCTATCTAAGTGTTGCCATTTAGGATATTTTACAGCTTTGCCACCTAGATGAATTTTTTTTATATATGCAATAGGCTGAAAAAGCCGAAGATTGAACAGGTATGAACACGTTTTGGCTCAGAAGGCATTGTAATCGAGAAAGGCCTGCGTTAGGAAAAATTTATTGAATAAAATTTCAAAAAACCAATTTAAAGCTTTTGAAATTTTTTTGTTTGTTTAGTAATACAAACGAATGACCCACTGTAGCACTAGAACGTCAAACAATTTCTGTCTTAGTACCAGCGCAACAATCATGTTAGACCAGGACGATGTGCTCTACTGCCCTTTTGGGTTTGCAGGTGCTTTCTCGTGAACCGATTTTCACTTTAAGGTTTCATTGAAAATAACAAATGAAAGCCGTAAAATTTTGCATAATTATCTGCAGGAGCCATTCACCAGAGGTTATAGCGCTCAGGTACGTTGCCACAGAATTTCACGTGAAGCAGAAAATAACTCATCAGCATCAAACTTACAATGGGGAGGAAGCGAAGAACGTGTATATTTAAGCTGAGCCTCTGGCGATTTGGCAGTAAATTAAAATGCGCTCAGTGATGTACAATGGATACACATATAAATATGTATGTGTGTGTGTGTATATGCATGTATGTAATTAAATGCAAAATTGTTGGGACGGCGCTGCAAAAAACAAAAAAAAATTAAAATTGAATTTCGCACAAAAATCATTTTCATTCAAAAATTGTGAGCTGTCCAACGCTTTCGTGCTTACGGTAAATTCCGTTAGTTGCTATTTTTTTTCTGTTTAATAAAAGACAACAAAGGAAATGAGGTAGAATGAATAATTAAAGAAAAATAACAATAATAATGACATGCGAGCTGAAGACAAATTCTTGTAAATCCGGAGATAGCAATATCAGCCAACTGTCACATTGTGTTTTTACATACATACATATATACGTACTTATGTGTGCATATATTAGACTGTTTTAAGAAAATTCTAATTTTAACTTCAAGATAATCATAAAAATATATACAAAAAAAAATATAATGGCATTAAGTGGCAACCCTAGGTGCTTATAAACTTAAATAACTTTTGCTTTACCACCATATTATCACTTCTCAAACTTTTTTCTTAATTTTAATAGATGGCAACCTCTCTAAAATGTACTAGCGGCAATGCTTAAACAGAAGAGCTTGCCTATATTTAAATTTTGTATCCAAATGGGTTTAGTAGTTTTTGTGATAATAGCTACATCAGCTAAAAAAATATCAAAAAACAAATATATAAGTGGATCAGGTGGCATCCCGAAGTTTTTTTTTTTCGAAGTACATATTTTTATTGAAATACGACTTAAAATATCTTCCATTGCATACCCATAGTCGCATATCTCATTTCATTAAAACAAAAAAATGTTTGGTGGCAGCACCATAAAAGCATTTTGAGTGGCAACACCTAAGTAGAAACTGCTAGAATGTAGCGAGCTTTATTCCTACATTTCTTTCGAAATAGTTAAGATTTGGTTAGACAAATATATAAAAATATTTTGCTTGAAGTTGTGCGACTTATGCAAGGTTGCCACCTTTATGAAATTACTGAGGACTTCAACGGCATTGCCACTGTGGATATCAAACAAAGAGCAGGTAATATTCCGTTTCAATAAACTTATTTTTAAGCCTAAATATTTCTCATATTTTCAATATTTCTTCTTTCAAAATTATCAGTAAAAATATTTGAATTTTTTTCTACAGTCCACCCTAATATACATACACACATACACAATTAATCCGTTCTTATCTTAATGAAAATTAGGGCAAATGCATTTCTCTGTTTGATTCATTTGACTTTCTTTAAATGGATATATGTATGAAAAAAATTAAATTAACTACAAAGAGACACCTTTCTCTGCCGCAAACCTTTTCGGATTCACACTTAAATATTATTAATGAACTGCCTGCTTACTTTATGACGTGTCGATATATTTCCGTTTCTTGTTTATTCTTTTGCATTTTTTTTTCACTCCATTCCTCAACTGACAACTGTTTCATGCAATTTAATGACGTGAAGAGAAATATTGATGAAATTCGTTGGAATTTCATCCAGCGACAGACAAGACAGATTGTTGCAACAACAAAACTTACGGCGAGAAACAAGTTTGGTATGTCCAGGAATCATATAAGAACAACAAAAAAAAGGCTGACATCTGACTGGAAGTCAGAAAATCAACGAAATAATAAAACTGACAAAGCGAATCCACCAGGGACCGAATTACAAAGTTATCTGTGAAATTTTAATACGAAAAATCAGAATTATTTAAAAAGTCAAAAAATAATAATAACCAATGAGCAATTTGATTGTTTTTAAAGTCAAGAAATTACTATAAAATTTTAATATTTATTAAAAAGTCACAACGGTTACGGTCTCTGGAAAAAGCTCAATTTATGTGTGAAGTACTAAGCAATAAACGGTAAAAGCATGCAGAGAAATTTTAGGAATACGTCGGCTGTGCTGCTTTCTTTGAAGTGTAATAAATCTTTTAGTAAGATATTTTTATCTTTTACGAACATCAAACTGAATTTGGTCTAATACCGATACCTATAAGAGGAAGTGAAATGTCCTGCCAATAAGTACACCAAAATGAGCTGAGCGGCAGGCTTTGTCAATTAAGCTATGTGTGGCTGAAATATATATAAATAGAACAAGTATAAATAGAACAAAATTAAATGTGACTGCGTAAAGATTTTTGTGCTTCTGCAATCGGCTGATAAAAATGAACAGAATGAGGAATTCAGTTGACAAAATCCTTAAAGCCTTATTTTTAGTAGAGAGTGCCACTATTTCGCTTATTTTATTTTATTTTATTTTATTTTATTTTATTTTATTTTATCTTATTTTATTTTATTTTATTTTATTTTATTTTATTCTATTTTATTTTATTTTATTTTATTTTACTTTATTTAATTTTATTTTATTTTATTTTATTTTCTTTTATTTTATTTTATTTTATTTTATTTTATTTTATTTTATTTTATTTTATTTTATTTTATTTTATTTTATTTTATTTTATTTTATTTTATTTTATTTTATTTTATTTTATTTTATTTTATTTTATTTTATTTTATTTTATTTTATTTTATTTTATTTTACTTTATTTTATTTTATTTTTTTTTTTATTTTACTTTATTTTATTTTATTTTATTTTATTTTATTTTATTTTATATTACTTCATTTTTTTTAACAAGAAAACATTAATTAACTTTAAAATTGTCTGCTTTTTTATTTCATTGTCATTGTTTTGCTTTACAAATTTTGCTGGTGTTAATTATGCCCGTGGTGTTGTAAATTCGCTGTAAATGACAAAATTCTTGTGTGAAATTTCACACTTGTTTAATCACTTTATAATTATGCAAAAAATACACCGCAGGGATAACATGTGCCATTCGAGGCAGAATAAATAGAACAAATATTAAACAAGTAAGGAAGTCTAGGTTCGAGTAGGAACGAGTATTTTATATACACACATACATATGTACACAGCTGTGAGATGTGGTGATTCAAATTTTAATTGCTTTGAGAATGGTATGCTCCTTTGATATGTCTTTAATGTGGGTCAAATACCCGCATGCCTCTTTTGCTCGGTACTCAACAGTTTCATTCAACTTCGTGTGTGACATTCTTTTTAAAAAATCTTAAATACATTAAATAAAATTTTGCACTGTTCGAAAGAGATTTAATGTCAATGACGTTAACTCTAAAATTCATTATTCACAGGTCACATCAACCAGCCTTATTCATCCTAGCGAATCAGCACGTTTCCTAATACTTATTACGCTGGCTATTGTCCTGAAAACAACAAAAGTTTGTTGAGCACGAAAACAATTATACGAATGGTTAGCACGTACAGGCAATTTTATACAAAGTACTTAAGACTGCTTAAATACTGCAACGTGTAATGGACATAAAACCAAGCAAAAATGCTATGCTATAAAACAGAGTTAAACTGTAGTAATTGCTCATTCCACAACAAAAGTAGATATAAATATATAAATATAAGTTTAACAGGACATACATACTGATTTGGAGTGAAAAATGTGTTGATTGCAAAACATTGTTGTAATACCTGAAAAGAGAAAAAAGAATTAAATATTAATAAGCTGAATATTGATAAGAGATACTTCTCAGAGGAGGCATCTTACAAAAAAAAAAACTAAAAAAAAAACATTAAAAAAAAGAGAATAAAAAAAAAAACACGAGAGTCAATTGAACATATCAGAGGTGCTGATTAGTGGACGTGCTGAATAGCTAAAGAAACCCAATTTTTCGAGAGGCAAAACAAAAAGGACAATAAAGAGAAAAACTTTGAGCATGTTGAGCAAGTTAATGACGATTTTCGTGTGCTCAAAACAACAACAATATTGAGTAGAATAATAAAAATATTAATGGTAAGCGCAATAGTAATAATGCTCATTATGGATAGATAATCCAGATCATAATGCGAGAATTGTTAAGACGTTAACTGGTCAAAGTTTACTTAGACAGTAGTCACTTTGAATTACAGTCGTTATTATTCGTGGTGAAATTCTAAAGCTCATGAAGTGCTCAACTAACGACAGAACTTAACCAGAAAGGAATCTTCTTTAGAGAGACAATGTTATTGTGGAATACCGTTTAAAGCGCAGCAGTGAACGGTATTTAACCAGCTTCCTTCGACAATTTTCGATGTGAGTGACACTAGAAAAAGCTCACATTCAGAACACAGTGGCTGTCCTTTCGATACATAAAGACATTCTAATCCCAGTGCCAATTTTTTCTCTTTTTTTTACTCTTCTTTACTCCACATTCCATTATCACCAGTTAGGCTATCAGAAAACAAAAATCTTTTCAAAACACAAACGCACTTTCATTTCGACTGCTTCATTTTTTGTTTTCTTTGCCAATTTCAACACCAACATGGTTGCCCCATAAATGGTCAGAAGCTGGTGCTAACCACATCCACTCCAGCTGGCATACTCGCACACTTCAATGTCAGCATGAAAATAGAATTTCCATTGTCGACGCATCATACGATAGCGGCTTTGGCTTTCACTGCATTTTTTTCCGGCAACACTTTGTGTGTGTGTGTGTGCTTGGCCTCTTGGGGCCATCATCATTGTACACATTTTGACTAAGCAATAACCGGTAACACGCCATGTGACTATAAAGGACTATAGTGTGCTAGAATTTTTTTTTTTTTGTTGTGATTCACACAATGAAAATGCATTTTATATTTGAAAGAGACGAAATTGATTTGTTAGTACAATACATTTCATTTGGTGTTTGATTTTTCACAAAACGTCAGAGTTTTCACTTTTTTTATTATTGTTGTGTTTGCATAAACTTTGGTGTTTGACCGGTGAGACTAATAAAAGAAGACCGGTAAAGTGATTGAGAGTAGTCTTAAAAAGCATGCATCATATTGCATCGTAAACAAATCTATTTGCCCACAACAACAACATGCATGCCGTAATGGGTTTCGCTGTGATGACGACTGAGTATTGAGCCACACCAAAAAGGTCTCTTTATGAGGTTTGTTTTGAAAGTGAAATGCATCCGAATGCACTTATGCAGTAAACAGACAGGGGCAGAGCCACGAGGGTGATTTTGGAGTCCTCCCCCCCCCTTCCCCCTCTTCGGAATAAAAAAGTTATATTTTTCAGGAATTATCTATGTCTTCGAAATTTCATTTAAAAAAAATGTGGACCCCATCTACACCTTTCCAAAAACCTGCCTCCTCCACTGGTCAAATCAAACGTCACAACTTCGCAACTGCTAGAAATCAACAGCCAAGCAAACAAACTAGCAGTCAGCATCAAATTAGACAGTGCTATTTGACGTCTTGTTATGTTTACATGGCTGTCATACCTGAGTATATCCACTGAGATGTCAAAGCAACGCGTTGGTTCAAGTTTGATGACTGATATTTGACATTCATTGGTCAACAGTGAAGTTCGTGTGAGCATAAATGAAAGTGAGTTTGTGCGTTCCAGAATTGTCTGTATTAATTTTTTTTGTTGTTGTTGATTCGCCGTGCATAGTCGTTACTTTACTTAACCATCATTGTCATTAAGTCTCAGGGGTGTGTTCCATTCTCACATTTTCCCCTTGCCCTCTTCTATGTAAGTATAGAAATCGATCAACACCGCACTGCATAGGAAACTGAATTGCGAAGCTAAATGCTCTCGATAAAGTAAAGACAAGATCTCATTTTATAATCCCGATGATGAAAAGCACGATGTTAGTGACGGGTTAGGAACATTTTTGGCGGAAAAAATTTTGTTTTATTAGGGTTTTCTGTTATCTCCTTCCAACCTTACATTTTCCTGCTTTGAATCACTTTTCATTCTTACACTCATTCCTCATACTCGCACAAATCTTAAGATGTTGTCTCTTCGGTTTTGTCTGCAGTTGACATCGCTGCAAAATCCTTTCTGGCCACACAACTGTGGTCATTGCCATAAATTTCAAATATTCAAATTTTTTGCTGTTTGTAACGAGTGTCATGAGTAAGATTTGCTGTAGCTATAAAGTGATTGTCGACAGGCTTTGTTGGGTCAGTTAGCATTGAGTTGAAAGATAAACTGCACTTAAATCGGACAAATTTATGGGATTCCACAGATTTTTCAAAATTTTCACAAGATCATAGTAAAACGAGTAAAATGAAAAATATACTCCACCATTTGGTGTGGGAGACAGCTTTATGCTTGAATTGAAGGCATTATGTCTCAATTACTTACCGAGAAGAAAAGGGGTACGAAATAAACCTCCAGGCTGAGTTTGGGACGAGGACTTTCAGAGCTTTTTTCTTTTCGCTTATTAGCATTTATTTAAGAATGTTTTTCAATACCATTTCGGAATTGCTTTAAAGCGCATTTAGTGTAAAATTTGTAGACAAGTAGCATACCAACATGGAGAGCAAAACCTTCATGACAAGTGAGGTAGTTATGTTAAGAAACAGATTTACATACACACATACATACATATCTACATAGTTATATTTACTCTTCTGTGAGAATTTGTTTGTTGTTGTTTGATGAGACTGAAGTTGACTTGTAGACATTCCAGTGCATCTTAAATTTCCTTGGCATCTTTTAACAAAACTTGTGTACTCGAACTTATTTGCACAAATGCGCTGAAATTGTTTAACAAGAATTGTGTTCTTTGCAAAATGTTTGTAACTACAAGTACATTGTATTGTACTCAAGTTAAACTTTATTAAACTATTTAACTGGTTTCAAGTTTTTCCGGCTGACCGAATAAGAAATGCAAGCAGATAAGTCGAGTAGCGAAATTTGGGTGGGTGGATATTTTACTTCAATACAAGAAATACAAGAGAGAGAGAGAGAAGGAATAGTAGGACAATTCAGAAATTCATTCGCTTTAAGTTTCTTTAGAAGAGAAGGATGAACAAAGTCAAGTAAATCGTATTCGTAGCAGTCGAACTAGTGCCAAAGGGCTAGTCCTCAAACTCATGTCTTTCTCTGCCCCCCGCGCCATATTGCATTGTGCATTGAATAGAGTCAGCATATATCTTGATCTAACACTTAGATTATAAGCAGATATTTTTAAAAGCTATTATTTGTTATCTCAAACACCCCCACTCCCTTATCAAAACTATGTTAGAAGGACATTCAAGCCATTCGCCTCTATACGAGCTGTTTTGCTGTCAAAAATTGTAAAGAATAAATTTATGCTTCTGACAAGCACAAATCGACGATTGTTGCTAAATTTGTATTAATGTTATTGCTGCTGTTGTTATTGTTGTCATCTTAACTCCTTACGAATTACTTTCGCTTATACAAAATTTCGAGTTATTGTTGTTGTTGTTAGTTACTTCATTACTTATGTAATTTCAAAATTCAAGACGTCAAGCGACAAGCTGAAGCGAAAGCAAAAGCACGAAAGTACTCAACCCACGAATTATGGTGAAAGTTCTAATCGAATTCGTTCAGCACAGTTTTTCAAAAACTTCAAACATTTGTTTTTGTATTCTTTTTGCTTTTGTAATCAAGAAATCGTACAACGACTAACTTTTGATATTTCACGCGTTTTGTAACCGTAAAAAAAATATTTTTTATCGCACTTTATTTGTCAGAAATGAATGTTTGTTGGTTTGAGCGAACTTTTGACCAAAGTAATCAAAGTTACAAAAAAGTTGAAGAAGAAAAAGCACCAAACATAACAAATAGCCAAAGCATTCAATTTTGATTTCAAAGTTAAATAAAAATTTCTGGAATTGACACATAAATAGCAAGGCTGAATATGATAGCTTTTTGCGAAATTTCAATTATTCAGATGAAACAATTTTGATTATTTGAGATTTTCCTAAGAATTATTTATCTAAAACGAGCTTTATCTATGTAAATTGTCAGAAATTTTGACAATCGATTGCAAGTGTCAGTAAAACAAATTGATTTCATACTGCTCATGCAATTTGACAGCTTTCCAGGCATATTCTAGAGTTGTGAATTATAAATCGATCTTTTATTTTTATCGACTTTTTTATTTCAATTATTTTCTTATAATGACTTTAGAATGTTATTATGAATTCAAAAAAAAAAAATTAGATATTTTTATTTTAACGATTTTAATAATCGATTTTTTTGATCGATTTTTTTAATCGATTATAAGGATAAGAAATGTTAAACCGTATTCTGTAAATGCCAAAACCATGAGAAAACTACGCTTGAACCACACATAGTTTCGTATAGATCAATCTCAAACTATGCCTGAAAGAGATAGATACAGACCGCCATATGTCAAAGTGCTTAGAGTGAACAGAGGAATTGATTGAGTCATATCCATCCAACTTGAGTAAACATTGAGGTATTTTGAATAAAATGAAACAGGTCGCTATTTAAAATTCGGAAAATCGAAGCACAACCACGCCCCTTTTTTCGATATCGAAAATTTCGAAAAACGTATAAAATGAGATAATTCAATAATAAACGCAGCTAAAATAATTAAATTTAGTAACTATTAATGATTTTAGCAAATTTATAGAAAAAAGGCGTGGCACCTCCCAATTGATAAGAACTTTTCATAAAGATTTTTGATAAAGTTTGTATGTCAATAATTATAATTGTATTTAATATTCGGTAGTTCCGTTCGTATCTAGTGTGCATTCTTAATTTCCTATCAATTTATATTCCAGAATTTTCATTTTTTTTTTCTCACGCATTTGAATAAATAATATGCTAAAACAAGTTACATGATAATCATCTTATGATGTTGATGAATTGATGTTATGTCATTCGCAAATGGCTAAAACATGTTCGCAAATCAGCGTTGCGCAAAAGACCAGAGGAGGTGAGACAAAATCAATTTCACTATTGACAAGTTATAAAGTCAATGAAACTTGGCCAAAAGCTAACATAAAACACAAATTGGCTTGTGATGGTAAATATGTATGTATTTCAGTACAACAACACACGACAGTAGCATGCAAATACGCCAAGGCCGTGAAGCGAAGAGTAAAACTTGGGTGTTAATACTCAATAAAGTGAAAAGGAAGGAAGACGCAGCCAAATTGGTTGGCTAAGATAGCGTTTGAAAAGCGGATGTCAGTGAGAGTATAGTCAAAGTGACAGGTGACTATGCGATGCTAAAACTTGCCCCTCAAATCGCTCAAGTGACAGTGAAAAATATTATTACTCAATTATGAAGATGAAGATTAAGTTTTCGTATTGCGCTTTAGCTATTGGAAAGTGCTTTGAAAATATACTTTAATGAAACTCACAACAACAACAACAATATATGCTGCTGCTCATTTTTGCTTTTAAAAAATCTAGAACCATATAAGGCTTTAATGCAAATATCTATCGCAAAATGTAGTTGCTCAAAGAGTAAGCAAAAAAAAAAGTCAACTTTGTCACAGTGTTGGAAAATTCTTGGAAAACACATGAAATGCTTGAAAGTTTTGTGACGCTTAAAAAATAACGCAGCCAAAGAGTATACTTCCGATAAAATATTTTCACACACCAAAAGCTGTATGAATCCATATGCAAGCGCAATACATTTTTATTAGTTAAATCAAAATCCAACATAAAGGAAAGAGAGAAAGAGCTTGGAATAATATAAAGCTATTGAGATAAAGCAATTTTGGTTCAATGCTTATCGGAAGGAAGCTCAATATGCTTAAGCTGAAGATATGAGTTGCTTAGAAAACAGAACGAATCGCTTGTGGTGCATTTGATGAATACAAACAGACATATTAAGTATTGGGTAAATGGGACGTTCCATGTTAAATCGTGTCAGAGTTGAAATAGAAATCTGCCAATTTGCATGAAATTTGCTGAAGATTATACTTCTGCTATAATACAAAGTTCTGCGAGAAGAAAAATTGTTTTTAAATTTTTAAAAAATGTTTAATTTTTTTGAAAGTTATCCCAGTTCGAAATTTGACTTTTCTATTAAAAATTGAAAAAAAAAGTTTTGAAGCACATTTTGGTTTTTACATTCTATTACATATCACCAAAAATAAAAATTGCAGGCATCAAAATTGAGTTATTTTATATTTACGACGAGAAAGTGGAAAATTTAAAATAAAAAAAAGTTTGAAAAAAATTCTATATGAAGAATTTAAAAACAGAAAAAAAACCTTTCTGAAAATTTTACGAAATCTTAAGATGTGTGGTAGGCATTATACCAAACAAAATTTCAGCACAAAATTTAATAGGAAAATTAAATTTTTTCGATTTTGAAAGATAAAAAAATTTTCAATTCAAATTTTTTTTTTAAAGTTTACTTTTTTCAGAATTTATTTCCAATTAAATTTTTTTTTTTTTTAAGATTATTTTTTTTCAGAATTTTTTTTTCAAGTTTTTTTTTTTTCTTTGCAATGTGTAAGTTAGCTTTTTGAAAGTCCCAAAATTTATTTCTTCTGAAATTGATATGGATAAATCAATAAAATAGAAATTTTGGATTTTTGCATAACTTTTAAAAAAAATTTAAAATTGTTAATTTTTTAATTAAATATTTTGTTTATTTTGTTTTAATTTCAGTTAGTGAAAAAAGAAAATAGTCATCAAATTTAATACGAATTAAAGGGAGTCGCTTCCAATTATGTGACGATTTGGCATGGAAAGACCCATAAATGTACATATATTTGTACTATCGGGAAATCAGCAAAAGCAACAAATTCGTTAAAGAATAAAGAACAAAGCAGAAGCACGCATGCTTTTCTTTTGAAACTACATTGATATGATTTTTATAATAACAAAAAAAATATTTTAAACCGTTGCACCTGCCAAAAATTTTTATTTAGAACTTTTGCGTATGGAATTCAAACTATAACAAAACTATTTAGAGCTAAAATTTTTACTTCGAGATTAGAACTGAAAAATCATAACTGGCATTGAGAGACCATTAAGAATTGATTTGGTCTGATATTTTTAAAGTCGGCTGACTAAACTCGGCACTGCAAAATCAAATCCCGAAAATTCCGGGTTTGTAAATATCCAAAAACATGGCGTCGCTGATGTACGTACTTAGTTGACGTTGGCTTCTGAGGGGGATGCGATTTAGTTGCGTATACGACATGGCGCTCAAAATAGTTCGTTTCAAAAGAGGAATGTACAGCCGCAGACAAAAGTACACGACTATTTTCTGAAGAGTGAAGTAATAAACTATTATGCATAATTCATTTATAAAATAAAAAAACTTGTGATAAAAAAAATTCATAATTAGAAGAAATACTCTTTGATATGAGAAAAGCAGCAATATTCTGGAGAATTTGTTGAAAAACTATTTAAAATAAAAAAATGCTTTAAAAAGTTAAACAATTCCACCTAAGGTGGACCAGTTTCAGAGGAATTTTACGATTCTTGGGAGACTAACTGACAAAAGGCAGCGGTTAGTTAAACCGCAAAATCTAAACCACGTTTACCTTAGTGTGTTGCCTAATACTTTTGGCCAACTCTGTACCCACCACAGCGAAAATAAACACGAAAGCGAACATAAAATAATGACCGCAGAGAATGAATTTGTAACACAAAAAGTGTGAAAGATAACAAAGGGTTAAAGATCACAGTTTTTATTGCATTCCCGCAAGGAGGGCGGGGTTTCATGCATTGCTCTTCGCTTGTAGCTAAATATCTTTGACTTAGGGAAGCGCGAGAGCTTTAAAGTAATTGGTTAATTCGCTGTGAATTCTTTTTGATTTTAAAACAAAGAATTTTTCCAACAAAAAGTATCATTTCGTAACCTTTTCAGGAAAATTTCTGATTTGTTTGAGATATTTTTCGGGATCAACTCATGAGAGCTTTTGAGAATTTTGGGATTATCTGAGGAATTTTTTTAAATTTTAAAAACAGAACTTTTTCTGTATAATTTTTGGGTTAATGGACTCGAAATATACGAAAATGGTTTTCGGGACCAATTTCAGAAGAAGTATTTTCTAATGGTCCCGGAATATCTGGACGCAGTTCCAAAAAAATCCCAGAACGGTATCATTTAAGGATTATTTTTGTTTTCGGTACTATGAGTGAAATGAGTTCTAAACTGATCTCAAAACCAAACCAGAAAAAATCCCGAAACGTTCCCAAAAAAGTAATTTAAAAACTAAGGCTTTTCTATTATTAAAATTATTTCTGTTTAAAACAAAAAAAAAACTAAAAAAAAAAGTAATCGTTTGGTTTCCAGTTTGATAATTTCTTTCCTTTTTCAAGTTCAACCATCGTAGAATAAGTTTAATTAAAAATCCCGAAATTAGTCAAGCAATTTCAAAATCATAAAAATCCCGGCAATATAAAAATGGAAAAATATATCATCCCTATCATTCATATATCGTGAAAAATAGCGCCATTTTTATAATAAACTATCTACAAATGTTAATAAAAGCAATAAAAGGTAGAACATTAAGGCACCCAACACTCAGGAAAATACGCTTAGGTCAACAGCGCACATATCACATACCCACATACATACATATATACTCCAAAATATTCATTAGCTGCGCTCGCTCCCACAAATTTCCAGCTAATAATAATCAATCATTCATCAGAAGTATCGGACAATTGTTAAATTCACAATAGCAATAGAGTAACTGAAATAAATTTGGATGTTTAAGAGCTCGAACACCTAATCAAACGCTAGTTGTGAAACAAACAAACAAATGAATTATTTTATCATTAGGTAGGTATTACACTTTCTCAAGTGGGTGTAAGAGCTGAAACTAATTGAGAAACAATTAATTAACCACAATAATTCGTAGTTTTCAAGGATGCTTGTATCCTAACGCGGTTCGCATGTTAGATTGTAATTCTGTGTTTGACACGCGCAAAGGTGGCGTACATACTTAGGTTATATTGAAATCGATTAGGCATGCTTTAACACCCACATTGACGCACGTATATATGTATGTGTTCAAGAATCGTCCCCGTGGGAACTGAGCTGCTATGGAGCGAAATTGCTGGTTTGGAGCTCAAACTAAAAATAAATGTAATAAAAATTTAAAAAAGAAAATTAAAAAGAAGATGGTTTCCTAGTACTTCCACCGACGCGTTCATGAAGAAAAAAAGTTGTCAAAAATCAGCAAAATATGTCATGACCTTAAAGCTAACACTTCCAAAAATTTTAAAAATTCTCTGAAAAAAAATAAAATTTTAATAACAGTTAAAAAACAAAATTTATAGTTCTTCTAAAATAAAATCGTAAAATACAGCGAAAGCAAAATGCGACTATCAGAGATAAAATGCACCAAATTAATTTATTTCATTAATTTATTTGTATTGAAAATGAGTAAAGTGGACGTAGAAACTGTAGCAGCCGTTGTGAAATATGCTCTGTAATTTATTGAATTTCCTTTTCTATACTTTTTTAATATGATTGCTGTGCATTATTGCATTTCATTAGCTTAGCACACACAAAATGAATTAAAAAAAAAATTGATTTCATATAAATCAAAATACAAATGGCCTATGCTGCACACTATAGATTTCAGAATCATTACACAGTTGCTTAATACGCAAACAAACACAATGTATGTATGTTAGCTGACACATACTCCGGTACAGCTAATTTACCCAGCAGTCAAATAAATTAGTTCTTAACGGTAGTCCTAATTTTTTTGGTGTTTAGCAATATTCAAAATATCTTAGTTTTAAACTGTATTTTAGAAAATAACAATTTTTTTTTAGTACAGCTCAAAAAATTTGAATTTAGAAAAAACTATTTGTCTATTTAAAAAAATTTTTCAGAAAAAGTCTAGTATATTTCAGATTTTATGCTCACGTTCAAATAAGAACAGAATAAATGTTTTGCTAAGCAATTCTGTTGAAATTAAGAAAATAGCAAATCCATCTTTGAAAACCTCAAATGTACTCCACTTAAAAAAAGTCAATTGAATTTTAGATTCTTGGTTCACATAAAATTAAAAAGAGAGCATATATTTTTGACATTTAATTTAGACAAACTTAAATAACACACAAATAAAAGTATTTCAGAACTTGTCATATGAAATTTAGAAAGGACATAGTTCACTTCACAGCTTCTGAGGAACAACTGACTACTCTCAAATACATTTTATAAATTCAAAAATACATTTTGTGATTTCTGAAATCAAATTTACTGTGCTGAAATACATTTTATGAGTCCGTAATATAATTTACTATTCTGAAATACATTTTATAATTTCTAAAATACAATTGACTACTCTGAAATACATTTTTTACTTCTGAAATACAATTGACTACTCTGAAATACATTTTATCACTTCTGAAATACATTTTGTGATTTCTGAAATCAAATTTACTGCGCTGAAATACATTTTATGAGTCTGAAATATAATTTACTATTCTGAAATACATTTTATAAATTCCGTAATAAAATATACTATTCTGAAATACATTTTATGATTTCTGAAATACAATTGACTACTCTGAAATACATTTTATACATTCAGAAATAAAATTTACTATTCTGAAATACATTTTATCACTTCTGAAATACATTTTGTGATTTCTGAAATCAAATTTATTGTGCTGAAATACATTTTATAAATTCAGAAATAAAATATACTATTCTGAAATACATTTTATAAATTCAGAAATAAAATTTACTATTCTGAAATTCATTTTATCACTTCTGGAATACGTTTCATGATTTCTGAAATACAATTGACTATTCTGAAATACGATTGACTACTCTTAAAATAACGTTACGAAGTACATTTTCTTATATTGAAGTTAGTTTTCAGCTTTCTGAAGTACATCTGTAAAAGTTGCAGTTCAAAATATCCCCAAAAAAAATTTTAATTTCGAATATAGCACTCAGATAAAACTGGAAAAATACAACAAAAAAACTTTTATTCGAATTCTGCGAAACACTTAAAAAAAAGGTCGTGGACTAGTTTGAGAGTGGATGGAAAATTCTAGTAACGAAACTAGTATTTTTTTATTAACTAAAATCAGCTATTCCACTGAATGCTACATTTGCATAAATCGATTACAAAAATCACAAAATGTAACTAACCGAGTTTATTTAGTATACAAAACGCATTTCTGGAACCGCAAAACTATTTAAATTGTTTTGTTGTTTTTTTTTTTGTTTTTGTTGTGAGCTTGGTGACCATGTAAGAGTTTGGTTTCCAATTTTGTGGTTTTGCGGTTGCACTGCTGATTTTAGCTGCTGCATTAGTGATGACCATTTGTTTGGCTTTAGCGCTCTGCTCTATATACATACATACATACATACATAGAAATATGTGTCCTCTTACACACTCTGCTTATTATTTATATACATAATTTAATTGCAACACTCTTTAATGGATTTAATACTTTTGGAACATGAAATGAGATGAAATGGAATAAATCTTCTTACGAATCACTGCTTTGCTTATGCACTGAGCTGGATTCAGTTTCATTTGTATTCGATATTCGAGTTTTTGAGTGAAATTTTTTTTTAAGATATTTTTTCACTTTACCACACTTTATATTGAGAACCGAAATTGCTTTCGTAGTGATGCCCAAAATACTTAGCAGAGCACTGAACTTAGAGTGTATTTAATTTTTTATTTAGATAGCTTCAATATCACCCTGTAGTGTGGTTATGTGACAAAAATTCAAATTCAAATCTTCTCAAACATAACCACCTCTTCTATCCCTCCACCTGCCACAACCGTTTTATATTTTTTACTAATTAAATATTTATTGATGTGCACGAAAAAGCTTTGAATAAGTCGAAATTTATTTTTAAAGCTTGAATTGCTAATTTTTTCCACTCAATCACAATGACACTTAATACTGTCACATTCTCGCGCAATCCACTTCTGCAGTGCACTCAACATGACACTTGACACTTTGGCAAAAAGTTTATATTTGCATTTAATCCAGCAGCAATCAAACTTTTATGACGATATATACCTCGGTTGCCGTCGGTAGTAAAATTGAAACATACTTACATGAGACACATTTTGATATATAAAAAATACACTCTCAATGCGATAAAAGTTCGTGGCATACTATAAAATGCATATTAAATAACTCGAAAGTTATGACAAATGACAAATTTTCAATTGAGACATATTTATGTACATATTCTGAGGCGGCGTCATGTATTGGTTCTACATAAATTTTGTTTGTACTATTTTACAGTTGTTTGCATTTATGTCAATATGTCAAATAGTTTAGCAGGAAAAAAATTTGCTTTTTTTTAAATTCATAAACTTTTTAACCGTAATATAATTTTGCAGCCAATCACATTTTAGTAGAACAAAGTGCACTTTAAAAAATAAAATTGTATTTTTTTTTGGTTTTTTTTTTTAATATATCGATGTAGAGAGAAAAATTTACAAAATATGTCTCATACTTTAAACCGTTTAAATTATAATTAAATGTATAAAGGCTGCTATGCATTAACAACAAATGATTAATATTAAAAAATTCTGATTTTTATGACTAAATATTTAACTCAAAAAAAAACAAGCTCAACGGAAAGGGCTGAATCACCAAACACAAAATAAATCAATAAATTCCATGAACGGTAAATTTACAGGTATTTCTTGAGTATGAGATTTTCAAATGTATGTGTAGGTGGGTTCAATAAAAGAGTAGTGAAATGAAATTATATATCAAATAAGAAGAAGCTGTGTATTTATTAATTTTCGTCTAAAATATAGTAAATTCTGTAAAAGACTACAAAAAGAAAATTAAAAGTTTGGCAGGCGAATTATATTTGAAGACGTTAGTGGAAGAAGGGGCTATGTCGCACTTTGAGTGAAACGAGAAAATCGACTTCAAAGTTTAGGAAAATCATTTGAAGTTCTATCAAAACTGTTAAAATGAACTTGCATGAAAATTATTTAAATCAGTGTAAGACGTTGTATATTTTCATATCAGGGGAGAAATAAAACACATAAATTTACACATAAATATGTTACATAGCACCTTCTTCCACAATTCGAATTGAAAACTTGTGTACATAGCCCCTTCATCCATGATTTATTTTCTTTAATTTTCATGATAGCGGTTATCTGATAAGCCAGAAATCTTTATATGCATAAAGACTATCCACCAATGCAAGAAATAGAGTTTGAGTGGTTTTGCGACATAGCCCCTTCTTCCACTAACGTCTTCATTTAAGAAAATTTTCCTCAAAATCTGAAAAAAAAGTTTCCATAATTTGTAGAAAATTTTCGAGTATGCTGCGAAAGCTTTGTAGCGAAATCAATTTGAGTATGCAAGTAAGAAATTGCTCAAACATTTTTCTGAATTATTAGAATTTTTTTCGTCGAGCGTGTTGAGTGATTTTTGTCATACAAAGAATGAAGAAAATTATAAATAAAAATTCTAGAAATTCAGTAAAAGTTTTGAGCGACTGCTGACTCACACATTTTTGTGCTAAAATTAATTGGTCTACAAAAACTTTGTACTCTAAAATTTTCCACAAATTCCTCCAAAAAATTTTGCAGTTTTTGAAAGCAATTTTTAAAAGCTTTATAAGTTTTGTTGAGCTTTTTGTAAGCTTTTAAATTTATTTCAATAAGGATTCAGTTACAAAATTCGCTATATTTAAAAAAAAAATTATCCTCGCATTTAACTACTAATATATCGTACACAACTGTACATATGTATGTTTGTATAAATGTTTCGTTGGAATGTTGAAATTCTTTTTAAATTCACATCCTAATAGATATTTTATGTTATGCCCATCACTTGCGACATGCATTGTCAGACACATTCTTGCCATAAAGAATAAAAGCCACACATTCTATGTCGAAAGTATGGCATGCAGCATCGTAAATTGAGCTGATGCAAGTAAAAGAGCTAGCGCGTGGGCGTTTCGTTGTAGCTTACATACATACATATTTACTTACTATGTATTTACATAAATACGAATTTTTTTAGTATGTGCGACGACGACTTTTAGGCTACAACCAAATGCGTGTCTAACCGGCACGTTGCTGCCATAAAAACTAAAACTTGGCTGAGTCGTTAAAACTTGCTCGTATAATACTGATATATTGTTCAGCTCAACTGTCACAGAGGCAAAGGCTATTAGTGGCTATAAAGCTAAAACTTCACAATAGCTCGTTGGATGGTATTAGGTATTTTAAGAATGCACCTCATTTAATGGAGATTACGATACCGACTCCAGATCCAATAAGCTTAATTGAGACGTACGATGACAAACTCACCTACGACCGGAGACAGAGGAGACTTCTCCCGCATACGTGACTAAATTGGTAGAAATTTAGTAAGTAAACTATTTCTAGCTTAACCTTCATTCCTACAAAGTAACTCATAGCATACATAAGCCAGACATTGTTTCTGCTTCACTAAGCCCTCCCTTACCCTCGGCACCTTCGCCTTGCCAGCAAGCAATCAGCTTTTATGCTACAGACAGCGCATCTCGTATGGCATTTACGATGGTGGCGCTTTGATGTCAGCTTAATTTGCTACAAATCACATTGCTGCACATGTGCCCACCAACACCGCACACCTAACACTGCAACACACACTTGATCGCCATGAGACACAGCTTTCATGCAAATTAAGTAAGTATTTGAATATCTTAGGATTTATCATTTATGTCAGTTTGCTGTCAAAATTTTGACTGCTTTTCTACGTTGAGGACAATCAATAATTAGAAAGAGAGTTTTGAGAAGTGTCAGTGTGGCAAAAGTTTGTTAATCAGTGCAATTCAGGCACAGCTGCTTGACTACTTCAACAACAGTGGTTGTCAAACTGTTCATTATGACAACACAATTTCGTTAGTCATACCAGTGTTATTCAAACTGAGCTTAAATATTTCACTGGCTTTCAAAGCATGCATTTGATACACTGGCTGCAAATTTCTACTCCACAGTCCCCATCCCTAACGATGGTATCTTTCTTTTACAAGCTCCACCCCACCAAAAGAAGAACAAAGCAAAAAAAAAAACAAAGAGTAAGAAAACTATCCACCTTCTCCCTTACTAATTTATAAAAGCAAGCAAGCCCACAAAATAAACCCGCAGCAAATACGAGCAAGCAAATAGAACACGACGTCAACAAACAACCCAAGCACCTGACGCATAACACAAAGGGATTGGGGTTAACCAAAGAAAATAAAGAAAAATCTACAAAGAGCATACACAAATTACAATATCTGCAAACACATAGATGACTGAAGATAATGCCAAAGGCAATTGAAACTTTGCTACGGTTTGCGGTCATTTCAGGCAACTTTATCGCTGATATTGTCATTTCGTACAGGCAGTTTATGGTTATCTTTGATTTTCTTTTCATAGTTGATTCTTTGTACCCGCAAGCGTTTAAGATAACAAGAAACTGATGTAATTTAAAGCAAACTGACAAATGTAAGGACATAACTATTTTAATTTCAACTATACATATTTACTCAAAGAGCTGCACGAGCTTTAAAGGTAGTCTAAATTGTACGTAACTCACTATTTAAATCAAACTTGCATTCTCCTCTTTTTTTTCACTTATCCTCAGTGCCTTGAAACTACATATTTGATTTTTGTGTTATTTTTTTTGTTTTTAAACTTCGTTTCTAAATATGTTTACAACTTTTTGATAACTTCTCATTTTATTTTATTTTTTCTCTCTATTATCTCGAAGACTGCTTCAGGTTTTAGTCACATTCGAAATCAAAGATGCACATTTCATATTAAACTTATTTACTCCTGCATGTCTGCGCCAACAGCTTCAAGTGTTTACTCAGTAACAAAATAGACAACGACAATCAACAGCACAGAAAATGCCAAGTGGGTAAATAAATCTTGTTTACGCTGCGTAATTCTGCTTAATATTGTCAACAGACGATTGACATTGCGCTGGATACAGTGGCGCACATAAGTATTGGTACAGTGATTTTCACAAATTTTGGGTATAATAAAATTATTTTAACAAAGCCTATTTAAAAGCATTTCTCAGGTTATAATACAAGAACTATAAATTTTGTTTTAGAAATGTACACAAAATTCATAAAAATTCAAAGAAATTTTGTAAAAATTTTAACTTTTTTAGAATTTAAATTTTTTTTTTTTTGCGTAAGCAGTTTGAAAAAGTTCACAATTGCATGTGAAATTATAATTTTTTTTTTTGGAGGTTATAAAATTTTAGTAAAATATTTTATTTAAATAAATTTAAAAAATTTAAAATTGTGAATTTGAATTTTCTTGCATTATGAACTGCGTTTTCCAAAAATTCGGTAAAAAAAAAAAACAATTTTAAATTTTGAAAAAAAAATTTTTTCATGAATTTCGTGTCCATTTTTAAAACAACATTTACTATTGACTTTTTTTTTTTTTTTTTAATATATCATTTGTTAAAATAATTTTTTCAACTACAAAAGTTTGTGAAAATCTTCAAAAACCCATGTGTCAATACTTATGTGCGCCACTGTACCACCACGGCTACCACAAAGGGCGTGTTAAATTGCAATGAGGGGCATTGCCTATACACCAAGCCTACTTTCAAGTTAAAAGTTAAATAAAATAACACTCAACTACACATTTAACAATTTAACGAAACCCAAAAAAGAAACTTGATGAACTATTGAAAATTCACAAAGCGCGCCCAGTCAATAACGGTAATAAAAAGCCACGAAATGGCTGAAGCTTTTCACGCCACCAATGCTTTTGTACACAAAGGAGCCATTTTATGTGTCGATCAATATTGAAAATATAAACTTTTTCTTAATTTTTTTTTTTTTTGAGCTTTTCATGCGTTGCATAGCCGAGTAGCTGCCGACCAACCCCCATCTCCGGCTTCATTCCATTCATGTCATTCAAAGGGCATACGAGTATAGTAGATGAATGGCCTGTGAAAAACCTTGCCTGCTGTTCGAAGCTGAGGTTTGTGTCAACTTCTACTTTTGTGTTCGGGTATATAAAAAAAAAATGTTAATAAAATATTATAATATTCTTTTTGGATGGCTGTCACTCGCGCTACATTCGGTTTTCTTTTGGCCCGCTGTATAAAAGGGCGAGCACCACAAAGCCCTTAAACTGCCAATGCCACTTTTGTGGGGTTTGCAATCATTGAGCTGTGCCGGTTTCACACAACCGCCAATTTGAAATTTATACACAAAAGTTTGCAAAGGTTCATAAAAAATCTATTTGTATGCTTTTTTAAGGTTGCGAAAATTGTACACAAAATTTGTTAGACTGAAAATGTGGTGGTGCGTGGTAGGCTTTATCCTGACACAGAATTGTGATAACTTCTACACCAGGTCGAGTTGGCGGAGCAGTATGAATATGAATTTCTCACTCGATACATACCTCGCTTTGGGAAGGAAGTTTAGTATCTAACCCACTAATCGTCCGCTTCCTCATTGTTTTCCATATTATTTTCTGTCCTTCACGTTTTCCATTCTTGTAACCCCTTAAGTTTTTTGTTGTTTTTTTTGCTATTTTTAGCTAAGAAAATAATGTTGTAGAACGAAGCCGGAACTGAAACGAAAATAAATTTTAAGGAACGAACCGGACTCTAAACCGAAAAAAAATATCATAGAACGAAACTGGAACTGAAACGAAATAAATTTTAAGGAACGAAACCGGAACCTAAGCCGAAAAAAAATATCATAGAACGAAACTGGAACTGAAACGAAATAAATTTTAAGGAACGAAACCGGAACCTAAACCGAAATAAATGTTGTAGAACGAAACCGAAACCTAAGCCGAAAAAAATATCATAGAACGAAACTGGAACTGAAACGAAATAAATTTTAAGGAACGAAACCGGAACCTAAACCGAAATAAATGTTGTAGAACGAAACCGAAACCTAAGCCGAAAAAAAATATCATAGAACGAAACTGGAACTGAAACGAAATAAATTTTAAGGAACCAAACTGGAACCGAAATAAATGTTGGAGAACGAAACCGAAATGGAGGTAAATATTGTAGAACGAAACCGGAACTGAAACGAAAGTAAATTTTAAGGAACGAAACCGGAACCGAAACGGAAATAAATGTTGAAAAACGAAACCGGAAGTCGAAACCAAAATGTTATTTTAATCGGTTTCGCACCTTGATAATAACTCTTGTTTACATTTTTCCTTTCTTTATCAAATCTACTTTAGCTGCCTCTCACACCTGTGAACTGTTTGAAGTCACTCATACGCCACGTACTGCCGTTAATGTCTTTACCGTAATTTGATGGCAACAACAGCTGCTATTTTAAATTATATACACTGATATAAAGATTTAAATATGTAAACTTGTGCTGAAATGCGTATTTAAATATTTCACATTTCATGAATATCACATTAAATGTGTTCGCAGACGCTTAAGAGCATTTGGATCGGAACTACTTAGTAAACTCGTACACTTGTGCGAATAAAAATAACATAAAACTGAATGAGCGTTAAGCGTCGTAGTGCCATACCATAATTATCCCAACAGATTACATGCTAGCCATGCATATCAACTCAAGAAATCTGTTTATGTAGTAACTTAACGTTGCATAACTGCTGGGGAATATAATATACAGTGAATTTCATAGATATAACGCGAACATAATTGAGCAATTTTTGTTACTATGTATTATTTTAATTTCAATGCAGCATTTTGAGTCTAAAAAATTCCACAAAACCATTTCTAATTCTTATTTAATAAAGACAGAAAAAAACGATTATTTCCCGATCTATCCAGCTCGAAAAGATTTTATATCCATCTCTATGACTTTATCGTTCTACTAATCAGCTTTCTTTAAATACTAGAATTAATTTGTTTTGCTATTTTTTAATTTATTAATTTTTAGTTCACTATATTTATGCCCACCACCTTCTCGAGCCTGTTTCTGTGTATTCACACATGGATTACTAAGTACGTAACTTCAAAGGGAACACAAGTAAGTAGCTTCTACTTAAGCGAGTATAGAGCGTATTTTGTTGGTTTTTATTTTTCTCTTATTAAAAGCTATTGTTCGCATAATCTTTTATGATCTAGGGTTTTTATTAAATCTTACTTTGCTTCTTACAAGAAATATTAACATCAAACAAGTGAAATATTTGGATGTTTTTTCTGCTTAACTGGATGAAGCGATACTTTTGGGAAGGTAGGATTCTTCTACCGTAGCGTTGGGGTATGAACCGTTATACTTTCTAGAGGCAGAGAGAACATTTGTGAAATTAATTTAATATTTGGAAGCTTTATTTGTTTCGTTTGTATTGAATTTTATTTTAGTTTGTTTCATTTTATTTTATTCTATTTTATTTTATTTTATTTTAGTTTATTTTTATTTTTTTTTTTTTGTACTGTAGATTATTTTATTTTATTTTATTTTATTTTATTTTACTTTATTTTATTTTATTTTATTTTATTTTAATTTAATTTATTTTATTTTATTTTATTTTATTTTATTTTATTTTATTTTATTTTATTTTATTTTTATTTATTTTATTTTATTTTATTTTAGTTTTTCTTTTATTTTATTTTTATTTATTTCATTTTATTTTATTTTATTTTATTTTATTTTATTTTATTTTATTTTAACTTATTTTATTTTATTTTATTTTATTTTATTTTATTTTATTTTATTTTATTTTATTTTATTTTATTTTATTTTATTTTATTTTATTTTATTTTATTTTATTTTATTTTATTTTATTTTATTTTATTTTATTTTATTTTATTTTATTTTATTTTATTTTATTTTATTTTATTTTATTTTATTTTATTTTATTTTATTTTATTTTATTTTATTTTATTTTATTTTATTTTATTTTATTTTATTTTATTTTATTTTATTTTATTTTATTTTATTTTATTTTATTATATTTTATTTTATTTTATTATATTTTATTTTATTTTATTTTATTTTATTTTATTTTATTTTATTTTATCTTATTTTATTTTACATTATATTATTTTCACTCAAAATTAATTTTTTTATTGTTTTAGCACCAGTTAAGTAAGAAAAAATAAATTCACAATTTTTTCACATACATACATGCATACATATGTACATATATAAGCGTTCATTAATTATCATGCTCATCCATTTGAAGGCTTTCATATTTTCTTGGGCTCTGAAGCACACCATCTTTATCATTTGTTGTTGCAGTCGTAAACATTTTTCTTTCACTTATTTAGCGATTTATTTAATTGATAAATGTTTCTTATCCATCAAAGTGACAACTTGCAACTTTTTTTATCTGTTTCTCTGTCCTCTTAATATATAATGGCTATGAAAGTGCAAAAGTACATAATACAAATGTTTAAAACAATCTAAGTAATTTTAACAAAACTATGTATGGAAGTCAAAAATTATAATATTTTATATTGATGTTTTATTTTAGGACTTTTTTTAAGCAATGGGTTGCGTTGCCGTGAAATTACAAATTGTAATGCAAGAAAAACTCTTTAGGCCCTTCTACAAAATTTGTAGTAACATCTTTTTGTTAACGTGACATACGTGCTTTCACTTTTTCACTGATGACGAGTGTATAATTTACAAGCTTTTACTGTTATTACTAGCCGCTCATCTGTCACCCAACAATAAATCACATTAGCTCATACATACTTATTGATATTTATATACATATACCTACGTATATCTCTGCAGGGATACCAATGCACACTGACCAATATTTGTAGTTCAGAACTAGAGCTGTAGTGGCAAATAGGAGGTGCTCAAAAATTCGGAAATTATGTAGTGTAGTGATACTCTTAACACTACTTCCACTAATACCACTGGATTTCACTGACACCGCGCCGATTCTGAGGTACTTTCAGTTATTCCCTACAGGGCTGTTTCATTGATTTATGCACCCATGTATGTGAGCTTGTGATATGTCATTGACTCAACTGTCTGTGCATGAATCTAAGATTATTTATTAGTCAACAATTACTTTTTTATGAATATCCTCATAGCTACTAAGTGCGCCCAGTAGCAACAAAAAAGAAAGCTAAGCTAATAAATAGACTAAGTACATACACTTGTCGACTATCAATCAAAGTAATATATATATGTACATATGTATGTATATATCTCATGTGTGAGAGTATGTTTGTGTTTAGAGCATGTAATACCGATATCACTTTTATCAACACATGGTTTCGGTATTGAAATATTTTCGGGATACGCAGAAAAATTTTTTTTTTAAAAAACAGATCATTCCTTAAACAATATATGGAAATTATATTGTTTTTAAAAATTTCTGATACTCATTTTTCATTTAAATTTCTTTCATGAAAATTTCGCCAAAAACCTTGTTCTGTTAATTAAGCCCAGTTTTAGAGTCTAAATATTTTCCAACATAATAAAACTTAAAATCTTCGTCGTCTCAAAAAAAAACTTTTCAAACAATTTCAAGTTTCTAGTAAATTAAAATTTTTTTTTTTTTTTTTTTTCAAAAAAATGGTCTACCCTCGGAAATGGTCTGCAACCTTCCGAGTGAAAAACTTCTTAAAACAAACTCATCTGCATTTGTAGCTTGCCACAAATTGGTGAAGCAGCTCTATCTTCCACCTTTTCGAAACTTTTCTACTAAAAAGCGCTACAGCGATTTTCTTCAATATTCAGGATTTGTTTAAAAACTCGGTATTTTTCGAAATAAGCGAAAGTAGCAAAAATTTAAGAGACTGAACAAAAATGTTTGTTGGGTTATATTTAAGCACATCTATTGCACATTGATCGCTATGGTAGTTGAGCGCACTCGTATTCTCTAAAATGCTTCGTTTTCTGTTGTGAATGGTGGCAATATACATACTAACATACATACATACATACATGCATACGGTTACATATAAAGTGAACATCCTTACCTTTGCCTTGATAGAACTACAAATGTCTGACTGATAAAGCACTCACCTGAAAGAAAAATATTAAAAATTTATTTAGTTTCCTTTTTGTTTTTCATTTTTGTAAATATCAATAGTAAATATATATTAATGTATGTATGTACGATTATATACTACTCTAAAATACTCCAAGCAGATGTTGAAGAGTTAATCGGTTTTCACCCTTCTTCTAATTGCATCCGCTTCCTGTACAATTTCAAACCATAACTACATACATTTAAAAATATTCATTTCCTCATTCAATTTGAAAAAGCAACAACATTTCCGCTCGTTTTGTCAATCGACACGTGCATACATATATACATATTTATGTCTATATATAATATGTCAGTATCATGTCCTTGCAATAAATTTCATTTTGATGTCAGCTGCGAATTTTAATTAAAATGTTGACAAACCTCTCTTACACTTCAGCGTTTCTCATTCTTTTGCTCAGTTTTTGTTTCAATTTATCACATCCATGCCATATCTTTAATTAGAACTTTGGGTGAAATTTTAATGTAAAAGGATACAATGTTTAACTGTACATACATACATATAAGAGGATGTATAGAAACGTGATGCCTGAGCTCGAGAACGTGCCAATAAAATGTATAGCTCGCGCCGCCCGTCCCTCATGAGGCCCAATAGCCCAGTACAAAGTAGGTATGGTAACGAATTATTCTACTTCTATTCAACTCCAGAATGGGTAGAGACTCCTGGGAACTCTAGAGGACTGCAATTACTTCCATTTAATATAATCCACGCCGTGTAGCAAGGGCCTACCTAGAATCCGAGACATCAACAGTTATCTTCTTCAGGATAGTTTGGGAGCCTTTTCCAAAACTATTTCCGAAGTTTTTTACGACGTTTTTTGGATCATTTCGGAACTTTTTGGGTTAATTTCGGAACCCTTCAGATTTAACTTCCGGATTATTTTCGGGACTTTTTCGGGATTTTATGCGAAGAATTTCGGCACCCATGCAGAATGGTTTCTAGGCTTACCTAGCATTCCAGACATCAAATTACAACTTTTTCAGGATAGTTTCGGGACCCTCCAGAGATCATTTCGGGATTTTTTTAAACCATTTCGGGAATTTTTGCGGGACCTTTTTCGGATCATCTTCGAACTTTTTCTGGACTTTTTTTGGATCATTTCGAAACTTTTTGTGATATCTGGACCCTTTATATATGTATATTTTCGGGATTTTTTTCGGGACTATTTCGGGACTTTATGCAAAGAATTTTGGAACCTATGCAGTATAGCTTCGGGATCATTTTGAGACTTTTTCTTGATGGTCCCGAAAAAGTAGAGAATTAATTTGAAACTAGTATGTCGAAATAGTCCCGAAAGCAATCTCGAAATGATTCTGAAATGGCCTTAAAGTACCGCAAACACATAACTAAAATAAAAGCCATTCCGAAGTGCTGGCCAAAAAATCCCGATATATGTAATACCGAAAAATATCAAATATATTTTTTATTTATATCTGAAAGTGATATCCTTGAAGTCAAACAATTTTATTTAAAAATGTGCAAGAAGTATTTACTGATTATTAAAAAATTAAAAAAAAAAAAATTAATACCTGGCCTGTTCAGTTGACCGTGAGTGTACATACATGTATGAAAACTTCTATGCATGTGCATATATACGAGTATGTATGAAAAATTAAGTTAAAGCTTTGAATATAAATGTAAGTAAATTTTAGAAATAAAAGAATGCACATTCAAGTTGCGGTACTTATGGTAGAATAAGCACACGTACATACATATACACTCATACATACTTATTAAATCATAGTACAAACGCGCTCATACATACAAATGCTTACTTAACAAACGAAAACACATACATACATACATACATATGTACTACATGTCCTTGTATTACTCCATGTTGCTGCTGTTGCTGACAAGCATAGCGTTTCTATGACATCGACGCACAAATGCCACAAGCAAAATCCAATTCCATTCGCATATTTCCATAACCCAACATATTCACATTTGAATTTATGCATGGAAATGTTTAGATGCATACATACATACATATGTACATCCTTACTTACTTACTCATATGCATTGCCGCATAGTTATGTTGCATACCAACTCCATGGATGTGAACATGAGCCCTTAACGTCCCATCGTCCATAGGAATGGCAATTGGATAAAGCGCACCACTAATGTAAAACGATGCCAATAAATGAATTCACTTGTTGTTGGCACTGGTTGCACATGCTGGTGGCCAATATCAATGCATTGGTATACGACTTGCTTCTTGGCTGGTTTGATTCCATGAATCGTATGTTGGAATGTAGGTAAACATTCTTCAATTCGCATATTAAACGCAGTCAGATACCCTACGGAAAACCGATTTTCAAAACTTAACTCACTTTTAACTCACTACGAAAAGTTAGCTAGCAGTTAGTTTTAAAGTTGACAATTTTATTTATTGCCAAATTTTGGTTAAGATACAAGACTAAAGTTCAATTATTTTGTGTCATGGGAGAAGCTAAAATTTATTTTACATGCTAAGGAAAATTAAACCGATCACGCTTATGTCCATAAATGAATATTTAGTTAATCATGCCAGTTAATAGTGAGCACATTTAAAAAAGAATTACAAATAGTTACCTATTTCCTACAAGGTACATCGTGAGCTATGAAAATGTATACTTGCCATTTCTAGCGATTGCTCTTGTTACTATAGTTTAGGGAGCGAGCGCAATTGCACATTTCATTTTGTTCGAATAGCAGGACTGCTTTTTTTATATTTTTTTTTGAAGGGGTGAAAAATATTAATCTTGATTTTTTATGCGATGTACATGTCATCACCCTTATCTAAATTAATGGCAGCTATTGTACGTTTAAAACTTTCTCTGAAATTTGACGGCAATATCCCACTTGCATCCACTATTTAGTTTAGATAAAATGTAGTGTGGGCGACTTGGGCGCTGATGAGTTTGAAGGTGAACTTCTCTATTTATTATTTATATTTTATATTATTTCATTTTATTTTATTTTATTTCATTTCATTTTATTTTTTTTTATTTTATTTTTTTTATTTTATTTTATTTTGTTTTATTTTATTTTATTTTATTTTATTTTATTTTTTTAATTTCATTTTATTTTATTCTATTTTATTTTATTTTATTTTATTTTATTTTATTTTATTTTATTGTATTTTATTTTATTTTATTTTATTTTATTTTATTTTATTTTATTTTATTTTATTTTATTTTATTTTATTTTATTTTATTTTATTTTATTTTATTTTATTTTATTTTATTTTATTTTATTTTCTTTTATTTTATTTTATTTTATTTTATTTTAATTTATTTTAATTTATTTTAATTTATTTTATTTTATTTTATTTTATTTTATTTTATTTTATTTTATTTTATTTCATTTCATTTTATTTTTTTTTATTTTATTTTTTTTATTTTATTTTATTTTGTTTTATTTTATTTTATTTCATTTTATTTTATTTTATTTTATTTTATTTTATTTTATTTTATTTTATTTTATTTTATTTTATTTTATTTTATTTTATTTTTTTAATTTTATTCTATTTTATTTTATTTTATTTTATTTTATTTTATTTTATTGTATTTTATTTTATTTTATTTTATTTTATTTTATTTTATTTTATTTTATTTTATTTTATTTTATTTTATTTTATTTTATTTTATTTTATTTTATTTTATTCTATTTTATTTTTGTTTATTTTATTTTATTTTATTTTATTTTATTTTATTTTATTCTATTTTATTTTATTTTATTTTATTTTATTTTATTTTATTTTATTTTATTTTATTTTATTTTATTTTATTTTATTTTATTTTATTTTATTTTATTTTATTTTATTTTATTTTATTTTATTTTATTTTATTTTATTTTATTTTATTTTATTTTATTTTATTTTATTTTATTTTATTTTATTTTATTTTATTTTATTTTATTTTATTTTATTTTATTTTATTTTATTTTATTTTATTTTATTTTATTTTATTTTATTTTATTTTATTCTATTTTATTTTATTTTATTTTATTTTATTTTATTTTTTTTTTTGTTTTATTTTATTTTATTTTATTTTATTTTAAGAAGGGAAAATGCACCAACAAATGAACAGAAAGCCACCTACTCTTCCACCCAACGCAATTGACTCGTTCTACTAACTGCAGCGCATTTCTTCATTGACCCAGCGCTTAATCGATGTTGGTCAACACTTTTTATATTTATGCGCCGTTTAGTGGTTAGTACTCGTAACTTACAACAACAATAACAGTTGTAAACCTCTTAAATATACGTATTTACGTATGCATGCATGTATGTCTGTATAAAGTCGGAGGAGAAATGGAAGCGATAGGTAGCCACTATAGTTTTATTATGTCGTAATCGAATAAAAGGGACATATCCGGTATTTTTCCGCTGCCATGAAAGTAACGACTTGTTGGTATACTTATATATATATCCGTATATATGTATGTTTGTGTGCTCTCATGAAGGTACGACTTTAGTAAGTTTCCAATAAAGTGAAACACAAGAATAGTAAATGTTGAACTTTCAAGTTGACAAATTGCAGTTGTGTTGCAATGTGTGCGTGAAGCGTAAAGTGGGCGGATAACGAGAGACCACGCAAGCGAGAATTTAATAAGGGGTTGACAAATGTTGTATGTACATATGTATGTACCTTGTAAAGGACAATTGCGCAACGAAATATAAAACGAAACAACGATCAAATGTATGCTGACTTTCGAAGGATGAAAAAACGCATTACAGCTATAAAAATGAAATACCCCACACATACATACATAGAATAAAAGTGGACGTTTGGTAAGAAATAGCTGGCGACATTTACGATTGGCAGATATTTTGATGACTGTAAATGTGTTATGCAGACTATTAAATTGAAAACGATTCGAGCAAGTGTCAGAGGGAATCAAAAAAATGTGTAGTTGATGATAATAAAGTGTGAGCAATAAATAATAGATAAACTAGTGTGAGTCGGAGCCAACATGATGTACTTTTGAAAAGACTTTTTCCACTGACAATCAATCGCTGCGTAATCGACAACTGCTTTGCTCAACGTCATCTTTCTGGATCTTTTGAGATCTTGAGAAGACCATGCTGTGTAGAGCTATATTGAGGTCGAGGTATTTCTCTGCCAGGTAAGTCTGCTTTTAAACATGTGAATCAAGTATCTCCTTAGTTTTTGCTCAACCCCACCAATTCTCCCGAAAACCGGGTTATGTACTCGTCACGGAATGACTCGGGTTATACACGACCAAGCGCGGTTAATTCAGTATAACCCGGTCTGACTGGCATTCACGAGTACTCCAGTGATTGAAGACCAAGATGTACTCTTAATACAATAACAACAACTCTACCTAGCTCAATCTAGTTGCTGATGAATTGATATTTCTATTTCAAATAGGAAGCAATCATTTTAAAGTGAGTGAAAACTGGCAACATTCCTTCAAAGGCATTTCAATTTCAATAAAACATCACACTACATTAAAAATCACAACAACACAAGTATTTAACATTCAATCAGATAGCTTACAAAAACATAACAACAAAAATGCTTTGTGACCAGATATGGTGTTAACTTTCTTCTAAGATGTTTCCAACTATCACAGCTGAGCATTTTTGTGTTTTTGTTAAGCGTCACATAGGCAAACACTTGACGAGCATTAGCAATAGTGAACAACAACAAAAACAAAACAATGATAACAATCAAACACAATCACCACATTGCAACGCTTTGTTTTTGTTTTTTTCAAGTTCAATGTTAAACACATACTCGTAGATACTTATAAGCGAAGTCAGTTAAAGGCCAAGGTAGCCACAATAAGGCAAGCCAACAGCATTGATTGGCAAGCAAGCAACAACAACAACAAAAAAATCACAACAAATATGAAAACACGCAGCATCATTACGCAGCGCGCACCAGCCGTAATTGCATCCAGAATGAGTGATTGGATAGACAAGTTGGCAATGTTGACGCGAGTGGACTGGAATTACCTTATTAGGCATAGCATAGCAGAGAGCGGGAGGGAGAAAAACAAAGTAACAAACAATTACACCAACAGCACAAAACAAAAAAAGTAGCATAAAAATGTGCAGTGAAACTGGCAAATTATAGGCATTGCAACTTGATCCGCTTGCTTGTTGTTGGAAAACGCACTCCATGATTAGGCGCAAACGGCGGGAAAATAATACAAAAACAAACAACTATTTTTACTGCACTGAATACACATATGTATGTAGGTATGTATGTATGTGTATATGTCAGTGGGGATCTCGGGTCCAAACTACCCCCTCGGAATCCAAAGAGTCATATTTTTTAGGAACTAAGGATAAAAGATGTGCTCGCAATTTTATAAAAAAAACTTTGACAAACCCCTTTCCCAATATCCTGACTCTGCCACTGATATATGTATGGGTAGGTATGTATGTATGTAACGCAAATAACAACATCAATAGCATATATTTCAATTTAATGATGCCACTGCGTATACGCAACCTCACTGCCAGTGCTCCCCATACATTTTCCATGTGAGTGTGTGTGTGTGTGTGTATGTATGTGTATGCTTGCTGATTAGCAATCAAAACAAAATTGTAACAAAAACCGGTAAGTGCACACTTAAATCAAATACATATGTATGTATGTTATTATTATTGAGCTAATTTCAAACTAATTTCGCTCATCGAATAATGTTATTTTCTAAATTGAAGTAAAATTGGAGCGCGTGAAAGCGTCAATCGCCATTAATTCAATACAATCATTAGTGTTGTTGTTACAAATGCGTAAAACATGCAGGCCAACCAAAGTAAACAAGTTCAGCTCATCGCATACTAAACCAGATTTTAAGATATAAAATCAAATTAAGCTCAAACTGTGTGAGTGGTTCCCACTGTTGGTGCTTCCGGCGCAAATAATTTGACTCTTACATACATACATAAATACACTGAGATATACCTCCATTGACATACATATACATATATAGTTCCAATTAAAATGTTAATCCTTTCTTTTCCCATCATTCGTTCCAAATAAAAATTTCGCGTTTAATCAAAGAATGAATTAAAATGCTCAAAGCTTCCGACTTAATGAAAGAATGATGATTAATGCCAAAAGTGTTTCCTTTGTGTTTGTTTGAGATTTTTATTGCTATATTTCTTCAAGTGTTGTAATTACAATGTTAATTGCAATTGTGTAAATCAGTAACGTTGGTAACATAAATTTTCTTTGCAATTAAGTAAATTCGCAACGCCTCAAATCGTGTTTGTGTATCTCAATCATCGCATTTGTATATAATTTGAGAATAAGAATGATTCTATGTTTACTAAAAAAATATGATTGACATTATATACTCAATTTTTTCATTTTTTTTTTATATTGTTCTATTTTATTTTATTTTATTTTATTTTATTTCATTTTATTTTGTTTTATTTTATTTTATTTTATTTCATTTTATTTTTTTTTTTATTTTTTTTTTTATTTTATTTTATTTTTAATTTTTTTATTTTATTTTGTTTTATTTTATTTAATTTTATTTTATTTTATTTTATTTTATTTTCTTTTATTTATATTGTTCTATTTTATTTTATTTTATTTTATTTTATTTTATTTTATGTTATCTTATTTTATTTTATTTAATTTTATTTTATTTTATTTTATTTTATTTTATTTTATTTTATTTTATTTTATTTTATTTTATTTTATTTTATTTTATTTTATTTTATTTTATTTTATTTTATTTTATTGTATTTTATTTTATTTTATTTTATCTTATTTTATTTTATTTTATTTTATTTTATTTTATTTTATTTTATTTTATTTTATTTTATTTTTGTTATTTTTTTATTTTTTTTTTTATTTTTACTCATTGAAATACATATGCAAAACTCTTTCGTGAACGAGAACTGTTTTCCAATCAATTTCCAATTAAATCCACCAATTGTTGATACAATAGCAATCAGCATTCTCCACCTTTTGCTAAATGCAATGAAGCCTATTACGTGTCCAATACAATAATAACAACAAGTTGCATGTGGAGTACATATACATACATACATACATACATATGAGCCGACGAGAGTTCATGCATGAATATAAAATTTTGTGTGTGAGATTTAATCGAACGCTAACGGCATACTGACTCACTGGCCTACACACACACACGCACACATATTGTACAAATATTGGGTGTTAACCTTGTAGAGTGCCGCCAACAATAGCTGCCAAAACGATTTGCAACACTGAAAAACGTAGAACAATTGGTTGGCGGCAAATTGGCTGACGGCATGACTTGCTGACTGTATTTCATACTTCATTTAGTATGAAATGTTTAAAAGTGCACCTGCATTGTATTTGCGAGAAATACACATTTGCTAATTGAGGAATCAAAACAACGAAGATTAATAAACGAAGTTTAATTAATGAAGCAAAAACTACTTTCATGCATTTTTAGTTGTTAATAGTGTTTATATTGATATTGAGGAATTTTAAGGGTGTAATAAAAAGATTGATAGTCAATAATGTTACCCACTGCAGTACGAATAACCCACCTGGTGGATGTATGAGTCAAACATTCTATGATTTGATCTCGAGAAGCAGTTAAAGTTTTCAGTGTCAAGTAGGAATGTCAACATCTCTCTAAAATCGTTTATCGAGGGACTCCAGTCACTCTCTAAGCTAGCCAAATTAAGCCGGAGACTCCAGTTCTTGCTTTACTTATCCAGACTTTGGAGTGACATTACTTTCAAATCTTCAGTGGTTCAGCTGCTCTATCAAAAGCAACAACAATGTTGAAACTGAAAGTGTCCTAGAATTGCATACCTTGATGACAATTGAGTCTATATACCAACTAAACCAACAACAACAACAACAAAACGAATGTCATAACCTTGACGAATCTGCTTCAGCATGTCTCAAGGTTCTCTAGAGTAATTGTGTGGACCAAGTTGCGAACTCGATTCATTGCACACCAGTTATGACAAGCTCCAGCAAAATATCTTGCTAAGTTTACTTTTTCTAATAAATGTGTTGAAGCTTTCTACAACTTTTTGAATTCATATATTCAACGCCCTTCCAGGTCAAGTGTAATTCATTCCATTATAAAGCGTACTCTTTGCCAACACTAACAACAACAACAACAAAATACCAACAATCAAAGCATAATAACTTTTCCAGTTTATTTTATTAATTGAAACGTGAAAGTTTTTAAATGGTTTCGAAACCTTTACCAACAACCAACAAGCAGCCGTTGCACCACCTCACATTGCATTCATCAACACTTGGTGGCATCCGTTAAGGTGCTTACTAGTTTTCCTTGGTAAGAGTTTGTTTATGTGTCTGTAATAATTACTCGTATGTACTTTTCTATTTATGGGCTTATATACGAGTACGTACATACAGACAGACAAAGAGACAGACTGACATATTTACACTTGTGCGTTTCTGCACGCATACACTTCGTGACATCCTGTACAATGCAATGCAATTCAATGACAACTTTAATACTTTTAATGTACTTTTCCAAGCACTCGTCGTCTCTCTCTTTCTGTTGTCTCTCTCTCTTGCTTGCCACTTCTAAACGGCAATTCCTATGTACAAGTTGTGCCATCAATAATGAATGTCACTGAATAGCCGCAAATTCAACAAGCGAACTTTGCTGGCCACTACAGTTTCTAACTTGTAGGTATGTATGTAATATGTGCCTTAAGGCGCAGTCAGAGTTAGCAAGTTTTAGTTCAATTTGAGACTCGCAGATTCTAGGATTAAGTAGCGATGGCTGGAGCACTTTTTTATCTAACCCACTGGGGGTTCGGCAAGTTGTACAGACGATTTCAAAAATTATAATATCTAATTTTACTTTTGGGTTTTTTTAATTATATTTTTCATCAATTTAGGTTAACTTCGACTAAATGAATGAAACACCCAACCCAGAAACATAAATTAATTCATGGGTTCTGTCTTAAAAAAATTAAATAAAAAAAATTTCTTTTAAATCGTCCTTAATTGCTTTTCCCATTATTTTCGATTTTTTTTTACATCTCAATTGTTAACAGATTTTGTTGTTTTTTCTCTTCTGCCCTTAGAAGCATTATTTAAATTGTCCAAAATGAAAATTTATTGAGAGCAAGAGAGTAAATTCAGAAAGTACGTGTTTAACTTCCAGTCACCTCTGACTACTTTTGGCTGCTTCTGACTTGTACAAGAACACACCCAAATTGACAGCTGGCAGTGATATTCTAGGCGACTTGAGTTCCAGATTCACTATTAAGTCAGATCTGCTTAAAAATTTCCATCAACAGTATTTGAAGCACACCCAGCAAAAGTACAGCCTACTTACTTGACTTGCTAAGTCTGACTGCATACTAACTGTCCGGTTGAGTATTATGCCTCACCTTCTTTCGAAGAAGTTCTTTGAAAATACCCAAGTACACACACACACGGACTTCTTGCGTTGATATGCTGCGGTAGTGTCTTAACCAATGTTGTCGCATATTTAAACGTACTAAGTAAGCAACAGTCAAGTGAAGTGCTGAACCCGGAAGTTAAGTCCATTACAAGGAAATATTCTTAAAATTTAATTTCCATTGGTGATTGCGTTGATAACGTTTAGAAAAAGTATTGGGTCCTAAGATGAGATGGATGCAGAGTGTCTAATAGGACTTTTCAAGCCTGCGAGTAATTGATCAATTTTTCCTTCAACGATTTTACATTTTTATTGGTATAGTTTTTAATCGATTTTTTTTAGCGATCGATTTATATTATAACGAATTTTATATCGATTTTTTTTGAATAGTGCCATCTCAGTGATGGATGAGAAAATTTGTGAAATTATTGAGACTCTTCAGCTGATAATAGAAAGTATTTTTACTGATAGATCGATCAGCCATTTTTCATTAAAAAAAATCGGTTTGTGACAAACATCGATTATTTTCTTAAAAAATCGACAATTTTTTTTATTGAGACCGATAACATTCACCCAACACAAGATATAAAGAGTATGCGTAATAAATTAATAATAATTATTAATATCAAGGAATATATTTGTAAAATTTAAAACGACAACCGTATGCTCATTTGTGTATTTGCTTTCTTCTTCTTCTTCGGCACATTTTTACCATAATTCAACACAGCAACTCGCTTAGCCCAACTAATCTAGACATCGCACCAGCCGATCACCCATCACCCACTCACCCATCAACCCACATAATACGAATTGAATTCGTCTTGCCTTTAATACCGTTGCTTCTGTCTAATGAATAAGGTTGCTACCGAACTATTGAGAAATTTAATTAAATGCTTACCGGCATTGCTCGCTCGTTCCCAATACTGACATAATTATCTGTGAAATTAAATTTCACTGAGCGTACAGTGAGCCAAATGGTTGTGGAAGGGGATAAAGATCGTGATGATAGCAATAAAACATCTCACCCACGCAGACACAAATAGAAACAATTAAATGAGCTGCTCAATGAATGAAAGCGGAAGCACAAAAGACAACAACGCACATTGTTTATTGATAGGGTGGTGCGGTGTGACTCCAGCGCCTCTCACAGCGACATTGGTCGCGCTGGCACTTCAGTGCAAAGCGACATTTCAATTAAGATTAATGTCGCACAAAAAAGGGCAAACACAAAACAAGCTGAAAAGCAATAAAATTAAGGCAAATCAAAAGAAGGAATTGACAAGCGGCAGAGGAGAAACACATAATGAGTTATTTTCGTTTATTTATGTGGGAGTTAATTTGTTGATATGCCAGCGGTGCACTGTGTTGGATTAGCTGTCACGGCGGGTATTCTTGGTATTTGGGAAATTTCTCAAAAAAATATCAAAAGCTTCTCAACTTTACCCACTCGAAAAAAGGTTTTTTCCTTGTATTTATTTTTGTGTTTATTTTTTTTTATTTATTTTATCTTATTTTATTTTATTTTATTTTATTTTATTTTCTTTTAAAACTCTAATGTGCACCACTGTTCTATGCATATCTAAATTGTATTAAGTGTCCCAATCAATGATTTCTATTGAGAGTTCTAATCTAAAAATGTTATAAATGGAAGACTTTGCTTATAATGGAGAGAGTCTTCGACAATTCCAATTTCAATCTAAATTTGTTTTGTTTCAATTGCAACAATTGAGGATATTGTATAAATGTCAGCAATACTTCGAACGGATTTAATCAAATGCTACCAAGTGTGACATCATAGCCAGTAAGAAAATATAAATAGTAATCGATCTGAGTTAAATTAAAAGCTTGCAAACACATTTTACCTTCTTCTGGGGTTCACACTTTCATGGTCTTTTTATTGGTTCCGATACATATGAAAGTACATATCTATTGTTCCCTTGCAATGGTGAGTGCTTTCTGATCGAAATCGTTACCAAAGCATGCATCGTTGCCAACTCTATCTAAATATTTTTGCATCATGCAGCAACGTTATGAAACGAATTCTTTCAAGCAACAATGTGGTTTTCGTTTAGTTTAAGACGTGCCAGAAATGATTGGACATTGCAAAGTAAAGCAAATTCGCATGAAATAGACAAACCAGAATGATTTTACAAAATAAATTGCATTGGTGCACTAATACGCTTAGTGTTTGGCTGACTGCACTGCACTGAAACAACTAAGTAGTCGGAAAAAAATATACAAAACTCAGCTCAAACTAGTCGCAAAAGGAGTAAATCTGGAGTGCACAGACTTGTAGAAATCTTAGGAGTAGTTCAGCACCAGAGCGCACCTGACCTTGTTCATATGAGCCAAGTATCTACTTATGAACCAGCCCCAGAGACAGAAAAAGTTGCAGTTGGGATTAGTGTTTATACTAGTTTTTGACTAGTTCACATCTTTCAGATTTCCCTGCTGGGTATTGGAAAACATGTTGGTGTATTGTTGCATGCCACTTGATTAGTTTCACAAAATTCTAAACTGAAGTGTGACAATGAAACATCAACACAGCAATATCAATGAGCAAGCAGTGCAAAAAATCAACAACAACAACAATAACAATAAATATAAATTGAAAAAGTTAACCAGCATGCAGAATTGCAGCTAAGGAGACAGCATGAAGAAGACGAGGATAGTATGAGTTGAATGCGTTTGAAATTGCAAATCATCAATGGTTGTACGCGTACAGTGTTGAACAAAATAATAGCAGAATACTGCTGTAGTGAAGGATTGAGCACTGATTACATACATGTGCAAAACACATTAATATTTGATATTGCTCTCATTTTGCACAACACTGTACACATACACTCTTTCAATTTGTTTTTCTAAGTAGTGCTATACTTCGCATAGCTGCAGTTCCGCCGTTCATTTCTCGTTAGCTAAAGCTGTGCCTGGCCCTACTTCTTATGCCGATCACGATTTGCAAGCAGCCTTGCAACATTCAAAATTCAAGGCACACAACAAACTTCTAAACAACAACAACAACAAAAATCATAGTTTTCCTACAATGACAAAGGAAAAAAGGAAATTTTGCAACGAACACCAAAAAGTGAGACACGCGACTGCCATACGACTATCAACGACATCTGAGTGTGACACACAGCAGCTGCTGCAAGGCGAGTCAAATAGACAATGGCAATGTTAACGAAGTCGGTCATAGAAGACTTGGCTTTTCGATCGATGGGGCCAAAGTAAGAAATAGTCATTGATGACAGTGGTGCTACCAGTATTGGCGAAACAGTAATAAAGCACGATTATGTATTGTTTAAAGACGTGCAGCGGCAGTGACCTCACTGGCTCTGCCTTTGGCTCTGGCTTTGACTTTATTGTGGCCTATTGAGATGCGCGTAATGTAAAGTTGTGAACTGGCAAAGCAATTACATTTTTGTAAGGATCCCATTTGATGGATGCAAGTGTTTATACTGTTTATCACTTGATGTGCAGCGGTAAAAGGTGGTACAGGGTGTCAAGGTTCATTTGTAAGCAGTGTGGCGTTAACAATGCTGTGGGTCTTGAGGCCATCATATTGGTGTGGTTCAATAGTGGATGCATTGTTAACAGCATTTTGCTACTATGACTGGGTAGAAATTTTGGCACCCAGTGTTGGATGATGAGATGCACTACAACCTAGGACTTTCTACTAGGGTGTTGCCACTGAACTGCACTTATTTAAAAGTTTTTAAAAATTTATTTACAGCTACTAATAGGGGTATGTAAAAAAATTACTCTTGAAGCGTACTTAAACAGAAATATTTCAACGAAGGCTGCCACCTAATCCCATTAAATTTTAATTTTGACATATCCGCTTTTATCTCGACATAAATGTAATGTAAACTAATCGCATGAGCTTTTAAATAAATGTTATTGCTACATTTGCAACTCTGCTACTTAAGTGTTGCCACTAATAATTTTATTATTATTTTTGTTATTTTTAGAGTTGCCACCTAATCGTACTTTTTTACACATAAAGTGATATATGCTATTATGAGTATCAAAATGAATTTATTTTAAACTCGTTTTATTTGAATAAAAATATTTCTAAATATGAAAAACACCAAAGAGGGGTTGCCACCTAATCCCATTAAATTAATTTATTGTTTTTTACACCCGATATTATCCCGAAAGAAACTTCAATTATTTGGATGAACTTTTATGTATAGGTAGTGTGCTAAATTTCCAGCTTTTTTGCTTAAGCGCTGCCACAAATCATGCTATCATGGGGTTGCCACTTAAAATAATTTTTTTCACATTAAATGAGGTAAGCCATTATGGGTATCAAAATGAAGGTATTTTAAACTCGTATTTGAATAAAAATATTTCTTGGCCATACATAAAGGGTAAAAAATAATAATTTCAATTAAATTTTCTTCTGTGAAGCAGGTTGTAAATAGCGAAAATTAAGGAAAATATTAAAAGATTAATAAGATCTAGTTTTGAATTTTTTTTATGGCATCAGTGTGACAATATCAAGTCACAAATTTCCCTAAATACACAGATAATTAAAAATTACAACAATCTCTGTTGCGTGACGGCAAAGTATACAAGAGAAAAATGAATGCAAATTATAAGAAATACAAAAATGTGACACAGATTCCTTTGCGTATGATGTCGAAACGCATATGCCTAGCAGTGGCATCACTTACATACATACATACATACATACATGCAAGAGATGTACAATTTTCTACATTTTTACGATTACGGGATTTTCGGGATTGGAAACACAATTTGCAATCGCGGTAGGCGTTTTATTTCATTAACTTCCAACATTTAAGCTGGAGAAAATCTCAAAGTTTAAAATATTATTGCCTAGCTATATACCAAGTAATAGATTTTTCCCTTATTTTTTATTAAAAGAGAAAGTATGTTGATGAAAATAATGTAAATGAAACATGGAACAAATTTTGTTGTCACTACGTTTCGAATTTCTAAAGCAAGTCTTCAGAAGACAAATTTTTTAAGCAATCTGTGTTAGCTATCATCACAAGTAATTTTTTTTTTTTTTTTTTAAACAATTTAAAATTAGATTTAAGGAAAAAAATGAATTTCATAAAATATATAAATTAACAACAAAAGAAAAAAATTTTACATATCCACAAAGAAGTTGAGTTATGATTCATAATCAAATACATTGCAAATTTTGAAAATCCCGAAATTTCGGGATTGGCATACCTAATACAAACACACAAATTTATGAGATTAATTAATGTCACGTATACGCCTACGCGTTTTCATTCTATAAAGAGCGAGCAATCATAATATTAACAGCACAAATTCATAAATTTAGCTCAGGCATGAAAAATCCATCAAAATTTGTTTGCCTCATTCAACGTTTAGCAAATAAATTTTATGTATTTACGTGCTTTCAATATACCAGCGTAGTTTGCAAAATAGATGATTTTTTTATTAAAAAAAAAATTATTAAATTAAAATTACTTCTTTTTTTTTTGTTAAAAAAAAATCCAATAAAAATTGTATATTAAACTGAAAAAAAACTTACAAATATGTAAACAAAAAAGACCGTAAAAACCAACAACAAAATAAAAAAAAAATTTTAATAAAATTTCCTGATCTAAAAACATTTCAAGCACAAAGTGTTTTAAAAAAGTTTGACACTGCTAAATCAAATTAGCAAATGCCTACTCATCCTGCCTTAAAGTTTGTTATTGATTAAGACAATCTGCAAAAGCAAATAATGAGATTATCCGCAACATTTCGCTTTGCCAGAGAGCAATTTTTGCCACTTTATTTGTCGTATTTTCCAATTACAATCAACATCAATAGCAATTAGCCGTCTAATTTGAAATTAATTTGTTCGGAAATATTTTTATATTAGCGTGAAGTAAACAGCAATAGGAGCCACTTCATATGCACTCAGAGCTTTTAGCAAATGGGCTTACTACAAATATACATACATAAATACAAGTAAAGCATGATGAAAGAAATGTGGTGGATTGGAATTAATGAATGGCTCTGTATTATAAGTTTTACTATTAACATATTAACATACATACATCACTAAGCCCTTCTACTCCTTATAACAGTTTATGTACATATAATACTCTCTACTCCCTTTTCACTTAGCAAACAAGTAAGCTTAAAGTTTCGTTTATGACAACTTAATTACAACACAAAACCATAAAAAGCATCAAAACATGTGTCACACAATAGGCAAAAACAAAAAGGATAATTTCAACGGATTCATTAAAATGCTAACTAACTTCAGCTCGCTTGGTAATCTTCAGTCTTAACAAGACTTTAGCTAGCTTTAGCTTTAGAAAAGCTTCAGTTGTCAAGTTAGTTAATGGGTACAATAAATTGTCACCGCCATGTGACAGCCTCATCTTTTTACATAATTTTTAGTACAGTTGCTTCAAGCGCCTTGTCGGTTATACTGCTGTCACATGCGGCGGCCACACAATTGCTCGAAAGTCATTAAAAAGAAATTTAATGCAACCGTGCCTTGGCATTCTTTGGGTATAAAGTGCGGGTTTAGCAGTTAGCGGTTGTACATAAGTTTCTGTTTCGTGTCCCATTATGCGACTTATGACGTGTGGCAAAGAAATATAAACTTCATATTTTAATTAAGCATTGCCATTTCCACAAAGTGATGGTTTTAATGACGGTGGTGTTGGTGAAGCTTTTGGCTTTTTTAATCCATTTTGAAAGAAATACTTGGTTGCAAATTCTGATAAAATAAAATAAAATAAGAAGTTCCATTTACTAGAAGAGTTTTTCCGAATAATACATTACAAAAACAAGAAAGAATTCCTGATAATGAAAACCCCATCAAAAGTTTACAAAACAACAACAACAAAAACATATTTTTTTATCTCCTCTCTGCAGATTTTCATATTTCAGTCTTGCGCCAACTGCATTATGCCACAAACCATTCTTCTGTTTGTTTTCTGCACTCTAAGCACCCAACTCATTTGGCATAATTTTGTGTTTTACGATTTTCCACATTTTCAAACAAAATCTCCCCAAATGCCACATAAAGTGCACATTGACCACATGTGGCAATAACATCATATTACATACAGCGCCACAGTTTTGGATAGAATATTTGGCCTAAATAAATAAATGGAACAAAACTGATAACGAGTTTTTGAAAATTTCAAAGCAAAACTGAAACGGAACAAATTTGATAGAAATGATATGTTACTTTAAAATTCCAGATTTTAATTGCGTATGTTTGTATGTAGTATGTATGTATGTATATTAGACTGACAATGGAAAAATTCTAAGAAAGAGAGCTAAACTGTGTAAGATGAACAGGAAATAGAAATTTAATACTGAAGAAACGGTGGAGCAATAGTTTCATAGTTACGGTTATGGTTATGTCCACTTTTATGGTTACGGTTACAGTTATGGTTATGATTACGTTTATGGTTATATATAGGGTTACTGTTAGATTACGTTTATGTTTAAGGATACGGTTACTGTTATGGTTATGGATATGGTTACTGTTACTGTTACGTTTATGGTTATGGATACGGTTAACGTTATGATTACTTTTATGGTTATATATACGGTTACTGTTATGGTCACGTTTATGGTTACTTTTATGGTTACGGTTATGGTATTGGATATGGTACTGTGTCCCGTACGTTTCCTCTTAAGATTGCAATTATCTGCATATTAATCCCCATCTTCGTCGTCTTACAGCATGTAGTTACGCGTAACTCGCCAAGTTCCTCCTTGCTATGTTCAAAGATATTTAACTATCAGTCACATGAAAATAATATCATTACATCAAAAGCAGAGATGTATTGCTAACCTATTTAAACTGTGTGTGGCATCCTACTTTTAACCACATTGACCGCTTGCCAAGCTCTATTTTGTTTTGGAGGCAATCCAATTAAACCATACATACCCTACAATAAGTGCTTTTGTATTTACTTAATTTTCACACATTTAATTTAGGGTCAAGATAATTTCATTTAATTCATTTGTGCTTTATGAGCCCACGCTGGCGTACGAGTAACTTTTCGTTGTTATAATGTAAGTGGCAGCTTGAGATGTATTTGTTGTTTTTTTTTTTGCTTGTTCACTACAATTATTTTGTTCATCCATACACAAGACACACACACACACATTTCTATTCCCCATACAGCTTTTAAAACTTTATTTTAGTTGTCATGTAACCTGCGCCGCAAATCCCGTACTATGCTTCATTTGAACTTTGTTTTTGTTTCTAAATATGTTAATTAGGGTTTGTTTGTGTTTTCATTTCCTTGTTTTATTTATGCATTTATTTGTTCAACTTTTTTGGTTGTATCCAACTTTTGTATAAATTTTACAAAATATATTTAATGGCACATAGCGTTACATTGATAAGGATTAGTTTTGCTACAGATTTACTAAAACAACAACAAAAAAATGTATTACAATACTCTAGAGCTTGTGGCTAGTGGCAATTCCCCCCCCCCCCCCCCCCCGCCCCTTATTAAAGTAGTGCAATTTTTGGTATACTTTTGTTTATAATTTTGCAAAATTTTGTATTTGTTTTGACTTTAAGAACACACGATTTGGTCTGTGATATCAAACTTATTTCACAAAAAAAAAAAATTAGGAAACTGAAAATGGTACTGACAAGTAAGCATTGTCAGAGTTGGGCGTAGTACAAAGTATCTACTTTACTGTGTACTCTTAGTCACTTTCTCTCGTTTCATTTAGAGCGCCATAGACTCTCTTGGTGTTTCCAATTTTTTCCCAATCCACCACTACACTTCACTCTACATGTTTCCGAATCGAAAGCATACATTTCGATGGCCTCGAACATTTACTAATTTCTTTTTATGCTATCCCACTTGCTTGTTACCTCCTCAAGTGTTTTAGAAGCGATAATTTCGTTTCCTTACACTTACAGACTCAATTATAAAGCATGTTGGCATTTTCAATTTCCGTTCCGCAATTTGTTATATACATAGTTATGATATTTGTTTTATGTCCTATATTCCGGTAGACAAGTTACATACACACATACATGCATAATAGAGATTGCAATCCCGAAATATTTTAAGAAGTCACAGGATTTCGAAGTTCAAAAAATATTAACAGTGGGTATCCTATATGTTTCAGGATTTTACGGAAAGATTGATTAGTCAGCTTTCAATTAATAAGATCATGAGTAATTACTGTTTACTCAAAAAAATTCTAATTAATTGAAATTTGACTATGTTTATTTCTTGTTTTTAAAGTAACTGAAATTTATGTGCCATAATTTTATCAAATAGATTTATAAATATAAATCAATTTATTTAATGCCCACTTGACTTGTAAACATATTAATCAGACTATGATTACTCAGTTTTCCGAAAAAAAAAGTTAACTAGACTAAAATTAATCATAGTGTGATTAATGTAGAAAATAATACTTTGGAATTATTAGCAATTATTTAACTCCAAATTTTTGATTAATCAAATTAAGATTTGCTAATTTTAGTTGACTAGAAAGTCCTACAAACTTCGAATGCAATATATACTTTTTTTTTGTATATAAGCCTATCTTTCTTGTTTCCCCACCCTAATACATACATACATAATGATTCTATTCTAACGAAAACTTACACTGAAGATGGCGGATCGCCGAAACCGGTTTGTAAACAAACAAAAATTGACAAGGGATGACGGAAAATCGTTCCAATATAAATCTAGATTCTATTCTCTTCTACGCATTTCATTCTCAGCTACAACCTATAGAATTATTTGTTTTCTAAATATTCTTTTTGCAATAGTTGATTTAACTTAAGTTGCTTGCCTCCTACACTGCAACAACTCAAATTTTTTTGTAGTTGTATGCACTTTATTACTTCCTTTGACTCTGCGTAATTGCTCAATTATTAGCAAGTGCCATGCATTGTCTTATATGCGTCAGTTGTTCCATGCACAAAGTAAAGGGTGTAGCAATTTGAGTCGCTAATTGGGTTTACAGGATTTTGCATTCTTTGGTCCAAATTTTTTTTTTTGTTTTTAAGAAAAATTAAAATCAACACCTAAAGTTAATGAGTTTGGGACGAGTTGATAACAACTATTATGAAAACATATTTTTTTTTTTTTTTTTGAGGAAAAATTTAATTTTTTTGTTAACAATTGAACTCAACATACATTAGTATAACGAGTTTAAGACCTAGTTGATAATGATTATTCTTAAAAAAAAAAATTTTTTTGTAGGAAAATTTTATAATTTTTAAAAATAAAATAGTATATAAAATTTTTTTTTTATTAAAAAAAACCTAGTTAATAATAACTATTCTTCAAAAGAAAAATTTTGTATAGGAAAATTTTAAAACACATTCAAGTTTTAAATTAAATTTTTTTTTTGCTATAAATTTCAATCAACACACAAGTTTTAATTTTCCAAATTTCCCACCCTATATGTGTGTGTTGAATGCAAATATGTTTGTGGCATACAACATGCGCAGCTGCATATGTAAATAGCTTTCATCATCAAAGACGTTGTACGTTGACTTAAAAGCTTGTTGACTCTAAGGAGCACAAGTATTTACATTTTGTTTGCTAGGCGTTTTTGTTGTAACTATTTTCGAAGGTGTGTTGCTCGTTTTTGTTGCAGTGCCATTGTCATCGTTAGAGGCGAAACTGAGCAAGCAACTTAGCAGCTACTAAATTGCTTAGCTCCATTACGTCCAGCTCATTATCGATGCAGTCAGGCAGTGTTAGTTTCAAACAAAATGCCAATTGTAATCAATAGTCGGAGTTGTAGTTTTGCATATTTTCTTAATGAACTAAACTATTTGAAAATATAAAGATAAAATGAATAAACTTAAAAGTTGGTGTCCACGTTTAGATTTACGTTTCTTCTATGCTGGCAAAGATATGCGACTTAAGATGATATGAAGACATTGGTCATTAAATATTCTATAGAATATCGACTCGAATATAACTTATATAACACCATTCCATTCATTTTCTGCACTGTCCATAAGATTTTTTTTTTAATTATTTAAACATTTTGTCAATTGTTTAAAAAAAGTTGTTTAAATAATTTTCTTTTTTTTTTGGGAAATATTTGAATGCACATAAGTTTTAATAAGTCGATAATTTTTTTTTTAATTATTTCAAATTTTTTTTTTAATTTATTCAAAAGTTTCACGAGTTTGTCTTAAGTGTTGACAACCATTATTCTTAAAATTAAAATTTTTTTTTTTCAATTATTTCAAATTTTGTTTTTAATAATTTTTTTTTTTTTTTTTTTTCAATTTAATTTTTTTTTATTATTTTAATTTTTTATAATAAATTTGTTTTTTTTTTTTTTTTTGAGAAAAAATTTAAAGCATTATCCAGATGGAAATTGGGCCAGAGTCACCAACGCTCCTATCGAACATTTTAGAGAATTACAGCGAGATCATGTCTGGATAACTTCGGGAATTATCGGAAAGCTTTCGTGACTGTTTTCGGTCTCGCGGGACTGCCTCTATGAACTCTTTTTCGACAACCCTAATGTTAAAGTTAAGAGTACACCCCAGACTTTAAAGTCAAAAAAATATGACTCAGTGACAAGTTCTTGATAATGATATAAACAAGTATTTAAAAAGCACCCTCAAACGAGATTCGTATCAACTGAAAACACTTTCAAAGAGCATCATCACATTTCAGTAAAATTTCTAACAAATATCCAGCTTAATGCCGGATCATCTATGTATATGCAAATATTCTATTATGTCGCTCTCTAAATGCTCGAATCCTCAAAAGATTTCATGCCAACAAATGTAAGTAAGCATTTATTCAACTATCAAAACCATCAACATTAATGGTCGAATACTTTTTTAAAGTGCAAGCACTTAGCGCTCCATACAAAAACCCGACTGTGGACTGTGCAACCAGCTGAGATCGATGATTGCGCAATGAACTTTTTGGCGGCAACACCTAAACGTTTTGCCTGTCTGTCTGTTTGTAATGTCTGCATATTGGCTTATGGCCAGGCAGCATCGACATGTCTTGTCTGCAATGCGCTATTCCCATAGCAAAAATTTAACGAAATGATAAGCAACCATAGCGTTGAGTTAAGAACTCCAAGAGTGCGTCAGCATGCTGTGTGTCTGTAATGCATCGAGCTCAATGGGACTTCTCGTTGCGCCAAATACAGTTGGTATTTTAATATTACATTGTTGTTGCAAAACATTTCAGCATTGCTGGCAAGTAATGAAAGCTCATGTTAAGCAGTGTAGTTTACGCTGCGGGAAAACCCTGAAAAGTGAATAAGTGCAACGTTACGCAGGTCTACCAGAGGCATGGGTAACAGCGCGATTTGCTTTGGGGTCTAAGTGCCATCTATAGTAAAAAGGCATAAATGAACCTCACTGAATGCTGTAAACGATTAGTTGATTAATCCATGTATTAGTCAAAATTTTTTTTTGTAAATTTATGAAAATGGGCGTGGCACCGCCCACTTTTAATTGAGTCAATTCTACAAATGGTATTAATCAAATACTAAAAATACTTGCAGATATCAAAGAAACTCGCAAACGACTCTTATTACAGTAATTTTAATGGAGTAAAATGAAGGGAATCGGTTAAGGACCACGCCCACTTTTAAACAAAAGATTTTTGAAAGCATCAGTCAATATTTCTATGAAACAAAAGTCAATATTTCTTTGAAAAATAATTTTATATGAATTCTGCATAAGTTTTTAAAATAAGGCGTAGCTCAGCCCTTTTATAGAGTACGGTAGAAGGCCACTCGCACTTCTTTATATACCTCGCAAGTTTACGGAATATCCTTAACAGCCCTGACAAAAAAATTTTCCCAAATAATTTGATTTCAAATATGGTTTTTATCCTTCAATTCAACTAAATAATGATTCTTTTGTTCAATTTTAATTTAAAGCTCAATAAAAACAAACAAACGGCGCAAAAATTCAAATGACACAAATGTTGAAAATCGATAGTTTGTCACGGTGTCACAAACATTCCATAAATTTTCTCTTGCAAATTGTAAATTGCACTGTCAACAATAAATTTATGTTGCACTTGTGAAAAGTGTTTGCTTCGTAAATGTTCAGCTTGTTGGTGCTTGAGCTGTGCGTTTACAGTTGTTCGTTCGCCTTTATTTATTTCGTTATTTATTTATTTCAAATTCACGCTTCGCAACGCAAAATGTTGACGCTTCGCAGTGAAGTGCGACGTTGGTGTTTATAAGATTTATGCTGGCATACCCTGCCACACCAACATTTGCCTTAGCACAAACTTCAGACTGGGAGGGAAGACATTCACTCTATTTACACTTAATAAATGCAAATTCAGACTAAACCAATAAAGGAAGAACCTATAAATATTTATGTATTTAAGCAAGAAAAGGAAAAGCAAATAAATATGCGAAACTTGGGTGTTGGCTGAGGTTGTAGGATTGGTGAGTTGAAGGTGAAAAGTAAAATAAAATAAAATAAAATAAAATAAAATAAAATAAAATAAAATAAAATAAAATAAAATAAAATAAAATAAAATTAAATAAAATAAAATAAAATAAAATAAAACAAAATAAAGTAAAATAAAATTAAATTAAATTAAATTAAGTGAAATGAAGTGAAATGAAATGAAATCAAGTGAAATGAAATGAAGCGAAATGAAATGAAATCAAATGAAACAAGATGATAAAAAATAAATAACTAAACAAAATTTAAAGACACTCTTCGGCAAATGCTTGCGTATAACTTAGCTAAGAAGATCTCGGGAATCAGACTATTTTGAACTTTTTGACGCTTCAAGCGCTTCTCACGAAAGAGAAAGTGAAGTGAAAATTCTTCCAGACAATTCATATTTACCCTTATTTGTCAAAAAAAAAATAAAAAGTTTTGCAAAAAATATACAAATAATTCAGATCATTTGGTTAGCTGCTGCGCAAGCCGGAAGAAACCCATAAAGTCCAAATAAGGCCAGTTGATTTTCACATTTAAGTTTCCCATGAAGTGCTAAAAATGTTTATGGCTCATGCGCTCATTACTCAGTAGCAAAGCGGCTGCAAAAACTCTCATGGTGCACAGCGCACGTGTGCATGCGACCCAAACTGAAATTGCAATTGTCGACGTTAATATGTTGGTTGACGTTGAAGCTGATGTTGACGTTGCGGTGCGGCTGACTATTATTTAGCCGGAAATACCAAATTTCCAACAATGTGTCACACAATGGGTCCCCATTCGAACTCTCGCATTGCATTTGCGTGCAACGAACCGTCCAAATGCTACACCGTTCCAGGTGGCCTAAAAACGATATTACATGCGACGACATACATACATATTAACATATTTAGTATTCAATGACAAAGGTAGAATGCTACATAAAGAGTGACGCCACAGCAAAAGCTAGCCAAATGCGCTACCAAATGCTTACTCACTAAGCGTAAAGATCGCGCGCGCAATTCGCTTAACGCTTATTTGTTTTTTTTTTGTTTTTTTTTTCGTGCTTTGAACCTCGTATTTGTTTATGTTCCATTGTTTGTTGTTGTTGTTCTTGCTGTTTGATGCAGTTTCATTTTACTCATACAATTTTCAAGTGAGTCACACGCGCTTTATAATCGGGTTGGTAATACCCTGTAGGAAAAAAAGAGATATTTTAAATGGAAAAGCTTTAGAGGTTTCTTCTCTTCAGGTGCAATCAACTTTGATGCTAAGGAAGTGTGCATTAAATCAATTTATTTCTAGTACAGCATCCTTTTCCGACACCCTTTATGAATATTGCATGAGTAATTTCTATATTCTACTGCTAATTATTACATTTACCATATATGCATTTTTCCCAAAAAAAATTCTGCCTTAATTTTATTGCTAATTTAAAGCCTAAGGCTCAAAGATGAGAAATGAAGATGATTTAAAAAGCGTCAAAATTTCCGTCACGATATATTTTTTCTCATCCATTTACTTCTTAACAAGTTAGTAATTACGCGCACTTAATGCAGATTTTTCCTGCAGGGCAATAGCGCATGCTGCATACATCAACTTACGACATATGAGCCGAATAGTTTGCATGTGGATTGCTCGTTTGGCAGTCTGACACAAATTTTAGCTGCAAAAATAATGACTGTAAAATAGGTAATGGCCGAATGAAAATTTTCACGTGGTTCCCAAAACGACAAAGTGGTTTATACATCTAAATACATACATATGTACGAGTACTAAAAACTTTTCAACTAAACAAATGTGCTTGGACTTTTAGATTTTGTTTTCTCTACCCCAAGAACTGTGTGAGTTAATAATAGTTGTTATGCGCTCATTTTATGCCTACTAAAGTTGCATGTTGTATACGCTTGGCAACACTATAATAGCCTAATGTTACGCATTCGTCACCTTAAGCAGGTTTTAAGAATCGTGCGAGATTTCTTCACATTTTGGCAAAAATTTAGTTTGTGATAACGGTGTATATTTCTTCTTAACCTCACTTTTTAGCAAAAAAAAATTATGTCACAGCAGAACAGTAACAAAGCCTTTTCACAATCACGCAGCTTCAGCTTTTTTCAACTAACATTTTTAAATCCTTTTTCAACAAAAAATAGCAAACATTTTCCCTAATAAACTATATTAAATAGTTAACTTGACAAAGTAAATAAATTTTTGTAAAACTTTCCGTTTCAACGCCTATTTTAAAAACTCAAAAATCCCACCCCTAACTTGAAACCCCAAAACATTGTTGCCCCTAACTCCCAAAAAAAGCCCAAAAAATTACTAAAACCATAAACAAACTATGTAGTTGCCATTTATGTACACGTCGTTGGCTTGAACGCAGTTAAACAATTAATTTCAATTAGACTAAAGTATTACAACAACCAATAACTAACTTGCTATCAAAGCTTTTGTCGCTTTTCTTTTTATTACCTACAACGCTTAGTTAGTGGCCGCAGCAGCTCAACAGGCAGGTTAAGTTGATTATTGTCGAGTCATAGTCGTCGCTTTGCGTAGCATTAGCGTTAGCCATAAATTTTTGCCAGTATTAACCTCAGCTGTGGCAGAAGTAGCACGAAATGTGCAAAAAGGGTTTAACCCCACAACACCAACGAATAACTCAATGTGCCAAAACAAGCAACGCCACGAAACGTCCACTTTACCTGCGCGCCCCTTTTTTAGACACGTTCAGCACTCCAACGCAGCATAACGGTTTTGAAGCTTCGGCTGCCCAAAGCGAAACAAATTTTTAATGTAGTGGACCAACAAAAAACAAGGCTTAACTGTAATGCAAACTCGTAAAAAATTCCAAAAAGGCAAAATAGATGAAAGAAATTTGGGTGCACCAAGGGGAGAAGAAGAGGAATAAAAAAATAACAGTTTGTAAAAAGAAAGAGCATTTTATAAAAACAAACGCAGAAAGAAAGCGAACACAACAAAGTGCGCATAAAAGCAAAAACAAGGCTGTAAAGTTTGTTTATGAATGAAAACCGAATGAAAAACACAAACCAAGCTGAGTAGCGGCTTAAGCTGAACGAATTATCCAAAAACAACACACGCAAAATATATACGTGACCTCCAGTTTATTTGACAAGAATTTCGTTAAAATATTTTTGTTCTGTTTATGTTGTTGTTTTTGTTGTAACACTACTACGCCCTTCGATGGAATTAGCGGAAGAGTGGGACCAGCACACCGAGACCATCACACCGAGCTAAATCGAAATAGCAGCTCTTGACTCACTTCACTAGCGGTCTTCTTAGGCCAAATCTTTATAATTTACTAACTATATGCTCCTGAACTTCATATTTCCATCCGATTTGAATGTTAACAATTTTTCCACTTTTTTTAAAAAAAATTTCGCCTTAAAGTGATCATAAAAAAAAATTATCAATCGATTTGGTCTATCATTCTGAGCTGTGAGTGTCTGTGGAACAATAGAAACCCATGCAAGTCACAAAACAAATTCCTCGGCTGACCTCTTGAATTTTTATAGATTTTCTTCTTTCTATTTTTCTACAGCAAAAAGACAAAATAAATTGTTGGAGCTGTTAGCTTTCCACAATCGCTTATATACCAAGTACCTACTACAACACATTGGATTGTTATATAAATAAAAATATATATGTGGTACATGTAAATACATACCTGAATGCATACGTTTACATATTTCCCTTAGTGCTAGCACCTTCCAACAATGCCAGCCACAACTCACTTAGAATCAACATTTTCTTCCAGCAAACACTACAAATCAACAAGCAACGGTCGGTCAACAAAGCCATTAAACAACCAAATCCCCACCAAAAGACTAACACTTAAGCGCAACAACAAGTAAACAAAAGTTAAGTATTTGACTGATTATAGCAATAAAACGATGTCATTAAACTTGTGTCATTACATGCAAGTCAGGGGGGTTGGGAACAGTTGTGTGGTAAAATCAGAATGCGGTGCATAGGTGAGTTGGAAGGGAGTAGCGAGCCCGATTTGTGTGCTCGCTTTCGTATGGTTGTTATGTGATAAAGTACGAAATGTGTTTGTTGAAAGCTTTTTACACATTTCTTTTTATCTGTAAAAATTAACAATTCAACTACAAATAACAAATAAAAGTAAATAACTAAAATAAATAAGCAGAAATATGGCATTTCAAAAAACACAAAGTACACAAGAAATGATAAAATATTTGTTAGTTGGAAAAACTTGATTAACTGTATTTATATTGTTATTTATTTATTACATAGTTATAATTCCTCTTACTCTACTACATTTACCATTTTTTTTTCCTTTCCCCTTCTACTCTAAAATAATACACTGCCTCAAAGTCGATAAAGCAGTGTGTACTAAATACTCTGCTCTTACTCTGTAGTTCTATTCGAATGAAAATTTGTTCGCTTTCGCTTGATTCGTACTCTATAAAAAACTTTCGAGTAGAAAGCATTCGTTGCTCGTGTTCCATTCTGTTCGCTTCGAAATAAATCTATCCCAATTTCGATTGTAGAAAATTTTACTTTTGAATTGCTATTTTATTAGTTAGTTCATTTCCATTGGGAAATTTAACGATTGTTATGAAATTAGTAATGATCAAAGTATCTACACCATTTATTACTCGCCCGTATATACATATGTATGTAACTAACGCTTGAATACCGGAAATGCTGTGAACACCCTACGGACTTGTCCTTTGCATTAAAAATGTATAGTGAAAGCCGGCGTGAATTCATAAATACGCACGTCACAATTATAAACACATGTCTACATATGAAAGGACTTACATAAATTATATAAATAGTTTATAGATATACATATTAGACTGGACAAAAAAAAAATTGTATTATGTACATTATTACTATTTTTCAGATTTGGGAAAAAGTTAAATAGAAAGAACTGGAAATTAATATTTTCCAGTACCAAAAGTTCATTTTTCCGTACAAAAAGTTTAACATAAAATTTTGAGTGCAGCGCCCCATTTTCATACATACATATTTTTTTTACATTTTTAATTTTTAAAGTGATCCAAAAATTTATAACGGGAGTAGATAATATTCTTAAAGTGCATTGAATGGTCTAAAAAAAAATGTTCAGCAAAAATGTTTACTATCCCAGTGTAATGCATACATAAACTGCTTTCGAAACAAAAATATTTACTTCAGTTTCTTGCTGTGAACCTGAAGTACTAAGTAAGGACAAAAATAAAACATTTACAATCAAAAAAAAAAAAAGTAAAAGCTTCAGTACGAACGCGACCCATCTTTGATAAACCACACAAGCGCTCGACTATGTGGGTAGGTTAAAGCGAAATGTGTGCCCACATGCAAGTGAAACTGTGGCAACCCACTGCATCACCTTGCCGAAATTGTTTATATGGTATATATGCTGCTTCTTCTTTCTCGTCGGCGATAATTTTCATAAATTTTTGTTCGTGTTTCTTTTTTACGTTTGTTTCCTTTCGTTAATGTAGGCTGATACACTTAAAAGCGACACATGAAAATGCCAGCCAGACAATTCTAAAAGTAAATGTTCGTTGTACGCCATGGTGTATCATGTAAGTCGTGTCTAAATGCCGGCATACAAATCTATAATGTAGGTTGTATAGCTTTTGGCAGCGCAAAATAACACGAATGCTTGTTTTGTTGAGAGATAATAAATATAAAATAGTAATATTAAATAAAATATTAAACAAAAAAATTGCCTGTAGACAACAACAGCAGAATGCTGTCTGCCGTTTGAAGATGTTTCAAAATTATGTGCTAAAATTTAATGAGCTATAAAACTGTGTACTTAAAAAATGTTCTAAAAATTGTGCACAAAAATATTAAAATGTTTATGTAAATTTTATGAAGTTTAATTAACTTTCCTGAACTTTTTTTTTTAATTTATATTTTATAGAAATGAAAATTATAAAAAATTTCACTTCAATTTTATTGCACACAACTGTAGATTTCCATACCTGCCCTGGAATGTATGTACATACCAACTTCAATGAAAACGCATAGTTTCAACGACCAGCATTCACTTTTCAATCTGTGGAATATGTTGTCTATCATTACTCACCTGAAATGGGAAATAAACAGCATTAATTAATTTTTTATTAAGTCAAAATTGGAAGTTTAAAATATCAAACTATTAGTGTGTCATAGTGTCGGCGGAATATGTGACATATCTTATAACCATTGTACGAATACAGCTCTGAATGCAAAACCACTCATTTTTAACCCCTTAGTGGTGAATTATTGGTTTGGAAAGCAACAGTTGATAACAACCATGATGTACATTAAGTGATATTGTTAATTAAATTGAGGTAATGTGGCGAATAAAATTGTAATTAATTCATGCAATTTTACTATCAAATGCCATTGGCAACTTAAAATCACGTAGATATACAAATATATGCACGTATTTATTAGGGCTGAGTTTTAAATTTTTGTAGATTAGAAATAACGAAATTCTATGTGAGAAATAACCAAATTATAGGTTAAGAATAACCAAATTGTAGGTGAGAAATAACCAAATTGTAGGTTAAGCATAACCAAATTGTAGGTGAGAAATAACCAAATTGTAGGTTAAGAATAACCAAATTGTAGGTTAATAATAACCAAACTATAGGTTAGAAATTATGAAAACTTTACGTTAGAAATAACTAAAGAATATGTTATACAAATTAATGATTGGAATTTTGTGAAATTGATAATCCCAAAGTTATATATTGTTCTTAACTTTTCAGCCTATCTATATATTCCGATTTCTCCTTACTGCTCCAAAAAATGTCAGTAAGAGCTAAACATAGATGACTTTCATACTTTGATTCATGTAAAATCCTAAAAAAAAGCCAGGAAATTTTTCCTAGCAAACTTTTGTAGAAGGAAAGAGTTTCAATTGATTCTATAAATAGCCTGGCGAAATAACAAAACAAAAAAAGCCTTTAGAATGTTTACAGGGACGTATGCCATACATTTATAGCTTTTCAATGAATTCAATAAATTATTTTCAGCAGCAATATTGCGTCCTTTTTGCCTGTACCATCATCGCATGTGCTTGAATTCTTTGGAAGGACTGGTTAAAAGAGCATTCATTTAAATTCGCAAATGCTTGCTTTCCACGAGAATCTCGTAAATAAACGATTGTTTTACATTTGCGAGGCATTTGAGAGTTTCCATGAATTTCCCTTCACTGAATTATTAAGAACGGATGCTTTCAGCATTTTATTTGCAGATATTTCTAGTCCATAACTGGGAAGGGTTTGAGTAAAATATGAAAAGGTAACGAATCCCGTACGAATTACGGGATTGTATAATCGAAACCCAAATATGTCGGGATTGTGAAAATCAAAAAAAATCCGCATTCTTCACATGTAATGCAAAAAGATGACGAATACTGAACGAATTACGTCACTGTACAATCAAATCCCGAAAATTTTGGGATTTTGAAAATCAAAAAATTCATAATTTTAATATATACGCGTATATATTATTTATTTACTAATATATCTATTCATATTATCTTCTGCTAGTTACTTTTTATGTAGAGAGTATGTGCTGGTTTTTGTATGAAGAATAATCTGTATGATCTCATTGATAAATAATGACTTGTTTATGGAATTTTCGCTACAAATATTTATCGTAATAATTAATAAGCTCAATGCGTGGCTATAGTGTTTATCGATTCCATTTGCATTCCAAATAATTAAGAACTTGTTGGATATTAAACAAACTCAAATTATTACTATTTTAATATATACATATTAATTGGTATAAATTTTATTGAATTAAAAAGGAAACTTAGAAATTACTGTCATGGATTTTCTTATAGATCGATTCGGGACTAGACTTCTTTATCAGAGAAATTTTGACATTTTCGGTTAACCATTAGGCTATCAGAAAGATCTTTTGTCGGCATCGTGAAGGAAATCAAAAACCAAAATAGCAGGAGATCTCTAAATGGGGAACAAAATAAAAGAGGAAGCAGATGCCTAGCTAAAATAAAAAGAGAAAGAAACTGTAAAAAAAAGCTGAACTTCTACTGAAATCGATACCGAAAGCGCACTCGAAGAAGCAAATCTAAAATATCAAAATTCACAAACATCATGTATTCTTCGAATTTAGACATTTCGATTATAAATAATTCGAATAACTATACATAACAAAGCCACATATTCCAGAGTATTAGTCGATGGCATTGCGATAAAAATAAAAACAAAACCACAAATACCGAGAAATTAAATGAAACCAGCCAAGTGATGAGCATAAATTTATTTATATATTTTCATTTATGTTTTGACATTTACTTGACATGCATGAAATCGAAAAGAGATGGCCTAAACAACATCCAAAATAAATCTTTATCTAGCAAAATAGATGGATGGATAGATTACAAGAGAGAATGCTGACGCGTATTTGAATTTGAATTATTTCGTAACTTTAACAAGAATGGCATGCTCGTGGCGGTTAGCTGTTTCAGATTGATTGAGAGATTGAGATGTTAAAAATTTTTTGTACGCCTTTTGTTTAAACAGATTTATAAATGATATACAAATGTGTGTGTATGAATATATGTTAAAAGGTGTTTACATTACTCAATTTGGCAATCAACTTCGTGTTGATTCATGCAATTTTCATAGTGTAAACGGAAGGGAGCAGTAAAAGATGTCTTCTCTGCCCTAGGTATGCACCGCCTTAATGTAATCTGAATATCAAAATTGCCCTGCACAATAAATTGAGCTCATTTAGGCGGAAGGTGTTAACAAAATTAATGCAATTCCAATGGCTAAACAAATTTCTTGAAAACTAATTAATTTTATATAAAGCACTGAAGCAATTAAAATTCATTAAATTTGCTTAATTGCTGTTACTATTCCTCCCAATGTTCATTCGATATCCAGCGCGTGTGTGCGGCTTCACTGCATTTCATTTGCTTTGGAAATTCAACACATTTGGTGCAATTCGATATGAGAATATATGTAGATATATTTGTATGTTTTGGCATATGAATTGAAAAGTTTACATTTGTTCTCGCATTTCAGCTATCAATCTTTTCAACTCATCGTAAAATTTGCATAAATTCAATATTTTGAGTGCTTGCGGCAGACATGGAAATGGTAGCAAAAGTAATTGAAACTTGCTGCAAAAAAAAAACATATCGAAATGTGCACACACACATGTACGTTTGATGATAAATGAAAAGATTAAAACAGGGATCGACAGATAAAATTTCGGTTTTTGGATGCAGAAAAATTAATTGAAACTTATTAAATTAAAGATTTATTTTGTCAGTCAGAGGTAGGTAATAAAATTGAACATATCGACTAAAAGAACAAATTATAAAACTCAAAACCAATAACAAATAAAATCAACTTTTAACTAGAGTTGAAAATCTATCTTTAATTAAGTCAAAAAAAACTTTTAACTTTATTTTATTTTATTTTATTTTATTTCATTTTATTTTATTTTATTTTATTTTATTTTATTTTATTTTATTTTATTTTATTTTATTTTATTTTATTTTATTTTATTTATTATTTTATTTTATTTTATAATTTTTTTTTTTTCGTTTCCTTTTTTTTTTTTTTTTTTATTTCATTTTCTTTTATTTTATTTTATTTGATTTTATTTTATTTTATTTTATTTTATTTTATTTTATTTTTTTTTGTTTCATTTTATTTTATTTTTTTTTATTTTATTTTATTTTATTTTATTTTATTTAAATTCCTCCGGTCTCTGTTGTTAACTTTAATTGATTTAGCTGAGCAATTTGACAGTCAAAGCGATTGTTATGATGTAGAGCATCGCCAATGGGGAAGCAATTTGTTGCAGCATGCACTCAATGTGGTTATGCAGCAAGAAATCAATAACAACTGTGCAATTTTTCAAAGCTTTTTCCGTTATTTCTACTGGTTTTCTTTTACAGCTTATGCCAAGTTTTATTGTTCGCTTGCCATTTGTATGGTCAAGTTCATGACAAATATCGCGTGCATCTACACCTCAAAGTGCAATGGCCACACCACCACCACTCCAATTGTTTTGTTACATTCATTATTGTCAATTCACATGGCTACTTAACTCGCTGTGCTGTTGTTGCGTTGTTACATATTTACTCGTGTTACTTTGCATAGCTCATTTGCAGTCTTTGTGATATGCGCGTGCATAAGAAAAAAGTTCAAAAAATTAAAGAAACACAAAGAAGCATAAGCGCACGTGCAGTTTGTACGGTGAGGGGGGTATTTGCATATGTACTTACATGCACGGGAACACTAAACTAGCTAGCTTCATATTCGCCATAACCTAACCCATAAGAAGAGGGGACTGAGAAAAGTTCAAGGGGGGTTAATGAAAATAAATGTTCTGTTTTTGGAGTTCTATAGCAAGGTGATGAGCTGCAGAACACATGCAGAAACTACAGATAAAATGGTAAACAGTCTATAAGGGTTGAAGTGTCTGGTAGGAGCAGGTCTCACTACACTTACCTGCAGATCAATAAATTCCTAGTGATCCAATCATCCACCATTCTTTTGGTGGTCTCGTACAGTATGGTGGTTCGAATCGATATTGAAACCTCCGAGATGCTCGATCCGTGACAATCGGAAACTCGTCCAAAACCAGAAACGAAACGATAAAGCACCGAAATCGAACTTTTCTTAGTCGCTCCGCATTTTGTTAACAACGTCCAGAAAACATACATAGCACTAGCTCATTTACAATTATCGCATTACCATATCGCGTGTTTCCTCGTATGCCATCCCTCCACCCTCAGGGGTCATTTGTATTTATTACAGTAACTCATTTGCCCTGTTGGAGCTCTACTAAAACCTCGACCTGCATTCAATGTCATTTGTTTAGCGGCGTAAAATTCATTGCCTCATAACATTTGCCTCAGCTCTTCTTTGCTTTTCTTCTTGGTGTTGGTGTTGGTGTTTGTGTTGCTTTGCATTGTGCTTGTTCTACAAGTGGCACAAAAACTGCAACAATAACAAACACTCTAATTCATTGGGTAAATATGTACACATGTAAACTTGTTGCATCTTGATGAAGTTGCTGCATTGTTGTTGTTTTGCATTGTTACAACTTTGCTCGACTAAAAGGTGAATAGTGTCGTGTTCACTCGTACTGATTAACTCACAATAACAAAAACATCAACAACAACGATTTACATAGCAACAATGATGTGATGTGCTATTGTCGTGTTTACATTCATAATCAAAATGTTTTCTCGTTGAATCATGATACAAATGCACCTAACTAGGTTTGTATGTATGTATGCATGTACTTACTTCACACGCCGCTAATTATACAACAACACGTGAATGGTGTTGTTTGTTTGTTATATGGACTTTATTTGTGGGTTAGATTTTGGTTTGTATATTTGTATGGCATAAATTTATGGAGCATTTCCGTTTGCATTTAAAATTGCAATTTTATACTTTTCAATTGGCAAAATTGCAAACCGTATATGGGTGGCAATGTCAATTGCAATTGTATGTATGTATGTATATATTAAGTATAATTAAATAAGCAATAGCTCAATGTACACTAACTTGAAAACTTCCGTAAAAATATAAAAAAAATGTATAGCGGAAAAAAGTTCAATAACAACTTTATTTGACTCATACGATTAATCATTGATTAATTACCGCTGAATCGCCCAGTTGAGTAACAATGCCCATCAGTTATCTCCCTCCACATTAACTTACGCCAATTGGAAGCACCAAGCAAGGTCAACGCATACTCCACGCATTACAAGCTTGACCCTTTTCTCTGAGTCAATATGCGAATCTTTTGGTATTAAATATGAGTAGGTCAGTTGTTAGAATACTACATTTATGCACTCATCTCTCACACACCTCGTCTGCATTTTCCATTATAAATGCAAATATTTGAATTGATACATACATACATATCTAAGTGGTTCAATATTTTTAAGAACTCTCGTTTAAATATAGAATTCGTTTAAAATATTTGTTGAATTCCAGAAATTTATTGAAAGCCCTTCACTTTGAACAAACTCAATTGATTTGCTTAATAGACGAAGTACGAGTTTTTATTTTGCTTAGAATGGTTTGTTATGATTTGATATTCATTTAAATGTACGTACATTTGGGTTCTTTATGAAAAAATCGGAAAAATTTTTCTTTCGACTATGCCCACATTAATAGGACTTGATTGATTGATTGATTGATGCTACAAGCGTGGGCCATGATTTGGGGATAGATATGCTGAGAAACAAGAACGCAGCTGTGTAAAAAAAGTATAGGTAGGGTTGCCACTTAATTCCATTCAATTTCTTTTTATTTTTCATATCCTCTTTTATGTCGAAGAAAATATAAACCCATTAAAGGAAACTTTTGAAAATAGGTAATATGCTATGGGATAGCTTGGTATCCCACACAAGCGTTGCATTTACTAGTTTTTTAAAGCTACCACCTTTTTAAAAAAAAAATGTTAAATTAGTGAGTTAGTTCAAAATGTAAGGTATTTTACGTCGTGTTTTAAAATACATTTCTATGTAGGGTTGCCACCTAATAGCATTAAATTTTTTTTATTTTGCATATCCTCTATAATCTCAAAATTAAATTTTTTCAAAATAAGTAAGACATGTATATTATAATGGGTTTCAAAAGAATAGTTCTGGTCTGGTTAAAAAAAAAAAAATCTATGCAAGGTTACAACCCAAAATCGTGGCACATTCCTGTGCAATTTTGTAGGTTAAAAGATGATCCATTGTAGTTAGCAAATGATTGGTATTTTGCGTCGTATTTCAAAAGCAACATCTCCTATCTAAAGAAATAAACTTAGAGACACCCTAATGTGCTTATGTAAATTTATGCGAACAAAGAGATTTGCGAAAATTCAAATCAATTTTGATTCTCATTTGGTTAACTACATAATTGAAATAAACTGAAATAGAGCTTCAAGCTATGTACATTTAAAGACAAAAGAAGGTCGGTCGCCTTGTATGACTTGACCATCTGTGGAATTCCGGTAAGTGCTGAATTGTTCAATGGAAACTTGAGCACCAAAATTATACTCAAATGAAATTGAGACACTTCCATCATTCACTTAAGCATGATAATTTAATTAAATATTCTGAATTAATTACTACTGAATAGCGTGTAAATATTTCATTGCAAATTCATTCAACTGCTTACGGATATGTAGTGATGTAAGTTTTTATTGGAATACCCTGTAGTGAAACGAACTATGAGATCTTATGCCTATTTAGTCCAGAAACTAAACTGCCATGCTTCCTTGGGAAAAACAAGGAACTTCAGCTTTCGGTATGAAGCAAAATATTTTCTTAGATAGTTCACTTTAAGTTGACTTTGCTGTAGTAATATCTCATATCGAATCATACCTTAACGAATACAAAAGTTAGAAGCGCGAAGCAACGCAAATCATTAAAAAAACATTTCCATTAAATTGCATTCGAACATTAGCTAATGCAGTTTAAGAATATTAGTGGATACATATTTACATATATATCTTTTTAATAATGACCTAAATTCCACAGAGCTTCATCACCACACCTTGCATAATTGCTCATTTGTTGCTTTGGAATTGACTCAATGGCTGACGAAAGAACTAAAAGTGTGATTGCTTGGCATTGCTGGTTGGGATTTTGCAACCATTCGAAATGGTAAAATAAAGATTTGCACCGTTATGTACATATATAACTTTAGATGTTGAAATAATTCATTTAATTTAATATTAATAATTAAGTTGTACGATTTTGCATGCTACAACAACTCCTTTGGTAGTTCAGCAAATTTATTGCACAACAAATGATTTCATGGCTATTAAGCAAATAGTGTGCTAAATAATTTTAATGGCTTTTAGGGTACGATAAAGTATTTAGCAAGACGTTAAAATAAATAGATAATGTGGTGGACACAGGGTCGGATCCACGTGGGGTTCGGGTACACCTCCCCTTCGGAATCCAAAAATGAATATTTTTCAGCAACGGTTGATAAAATATGTCATTAAAATAAAAAATAAAAAAATTGCACTCCCCCCCCCCCCCCCCCTTCCCTAAAGCCTGAATTCGCCACTGGGTGGACATTAATATATGTACAGTTGTTTTCTATGATTTTAAACATGGCCCCAACAAAATATTAAAAAAAAAAGCCTGAAAACATGTGATCTTAAAATTTACACAAAATTCGCGAAAATTCAAAGAAATTTTAACAAAATTTAAACTTTCTTTTTAACTCAATTTTTAAAAAATTTTGGATCCAATTTAAGTATAATAAGCTGGCAGTCAAAACACTCTCAAATTTTTTCCTGAATTTTCAGAATTTTTTTCGTTGAACACACTCGAGTCATTTCTTGAATTTTTTATAGTCGAAAATTTAAACAGCCTTTACAATAAAAATTCTAGAAATTCAGAAAAATTTTTTAGCATGTTCTAACTTGCACATTATAATGCTAAAATTTACTGTACTATAAAACTGTGCACTCAAATTTTTTATAGAAATTTTTTCAAAACAAATAAATTTGATTGAAACTCACCTTAGCTTGAAATGTAATACCATGAAAGAAGGCCTGTTCAGCATGCAATGGTACACGCAAATCCTGATCATCCTGCACCAAATCGTACGGTGTTGTTGGCATTCTTAAATAGTTCAATATCACTGATTCAGACCACTTATAGTATCATGAAATGGTTTTCATCTTTTTTTCGCTACGCTTGTGTAATGAGCGACGAATGTGCCATAAAAAGCCACCGTTGCTACTCGTAATATGAGCACTCATGCAAAACACCAAAATCACCAAGAGCACCCAAATCACAAACAACAAAATATGTATAATAAAACAATTAAGCAAAGAGATATGTGACAAACGCTCTAATTTATTGAATATATGTATATATTAATGTCACTTTATTTGAAATGAGAGCACATCAAACACGCTAAATCCGTTTCACTTATATCAATTTTCCATTTGCAAAATCTCACTTAATCACCACTGTTGGAATTGATTTTAATTAAATTACTTTTATTTATTAATTGATTGAATTTTTTGCGGCGGATTACAAAATTTTGTTTTGCTACTTTTTTGTGTTATTTGCATAAATTCTGGAAATAAAATAGAGAAAAAGAATTATGTGAATTAATTAATAAATAAATGTGGAATTATTGATCATAAATATATTTGTATATTATTTTAAAATTAAAAATGCTTAAAACTTCGTTAAGGGTATTTAAATCGGCTTTCGAAATAAAATTTTTGGGTTAAAAATAAAATTGTATACTGAGCAAACAATACAATTTTGTTTGCTTTGTTTTACTCTTTTCTTTTTTTTTATTCTGCTTTGCGTTTGATGCTTCTAAAACAGTTTGGCTTACTATTATCGAATATCTTCTAAATTAAAATCGAATGAGCTACAGAGTACCAATTTGTATTCGAATCGATTTTTGCTTTCGAGTAGCTTCCAAATTCAGTGATAATACAACGGACTTAGCCTTCTAATCCTCCTTTTATCGATATCCAACTTCAGTGTTTGCTGGGTTACAGCAATTTCAAATCAACGCTTTTGGCTATTTATTAAATTTAAATTGGCAACAGTTAGTAGGTGCGCACCTAAGCTAAGCTAATATTCGCACGAAAAATGCAAATTACTTCTTATTTCGCAATTGCCGGTAATACCACAGCGATGACGCAAGCCCTTTTTACGAAACTACATTTACATAAAAGGGAAGTGATATGGGTGAAACGGTGCACTATGGGATATTTTGTAAAAATTTGTCACGAAATTCAGTACAAGATTCAAGTTAAAGCAGTTAACCGGGTTTAATACTTCATTTCATTGACGGCACGATGGCTCATTTAGAATTGAAAAATAATATAATAAATAGGCAAAATTTCATTTCACACTGAAACTGAAAAAGTGAGTGTGACGTCATTATGACACTAAATCGTCCAAATTAGGCAGGGCATTCGATTTGTCAAACAATGATTTAACAAAACTTCTTACTAGACCCCCCCAGATGCGTGTCAAACTCGATAAAAAGATTCACTAATGATGTTCATAGCCATAACCCGCTGACTAACCATTAGATGTTAGCGTATAACAATAAAAAATCGACAGTGATTCAGCTCAGTTAAAATAGTCAAATTTATTTAGAAGATTGTTTTTTTTTTACAGGCAGAAATCTAAAATTCTACCTAAGCCATAATTAATCAAAAACCTAAATGGCAAAGCTGACGAAAAAGCACACAGCTTTAGGGAGCAAACACCTGTTGCACGCCAACCTTTTCTTTAATTGGCTTTCAACTTTTTGGCACCATATTGATTTCGTCAAAATTATGATTTCCATAAATAAATATGTACAGTGCACTCGCGATAATATGAACACCCCAAAATATGAACACCGTTTCGCTTCCATTGAGTACTCTAAAATATGAACTTTTGCTCAAAGCTCTAAAATATGAATACTATTGATTTTCAAATTTCTAACGAATTACGAGAGCTTAATAAATTAATTATTAAAATATAAAATGTACATAATCGTCGCTGAGAAATACTTGCTTTCACATGCTTTGCTTTCTCTTTGTTCAGTCCTCAGTAGAAATTTTCAACGTAGTTATTTGGTCATGAACAAAAGAAACAACAAAATAGGATTACTGATTTATTTTCGACGTGAACTAAATTTTTTCCAAAAATTAAACAGAATACATATGAGTTTTTGTATAACTTACTTTTTGAATGTAACGATTTTTTTATTTTTGGCATGTGAAAAAATGAATAAACCTTTAATTTGCGATTTTTTATAAAAAATAAATGTGCCAAAAACTAATTAAATAAAATATTTTTCAATTTAGTTGACTTTCGTAAATATGAACAATCTCGTAAAACTGAACAGGCCTGGTTTTAATTAGTTCATATTATCGCGAGTGCACTGTATGTATGTAAGTAGATACGTAGTGTTTAAAGTTCAACGTCATAACGCACCCAATGTATGTTAGATATGTGCGTGACTAACTGGTTTTGTGTATAGAAGAACTTATGTTTGTGGCCATGTTATGCTCTTCAACGCACGCAAAATGTGAATGAATGTTTAGGTATAACAGGTACATAAAAGATGAGTACTCATTAGGGTGGTCCAAGAACTGTTTTTTTACAGGATAAATATAATAAAATAAAATATAATAAAATAAAATAAAATAAAATAAAATAAAATTTAAAAAAATAAACTAAAATAAAATAAACTAATATAAAAAATAAAACAAAATAAAGTAAAATAAAATAAAATAAAATAAAATAAAATAAAATAAAATAAAATAAAATAAAATAAAATAAAATAAAATAAAATAAAATAAAAAAAGAAAGTGAAAATAAAAAAATAAAATAAAATTATTGCAACTTTCCTTTTCTTCGAGCAATTTTCGGAACACCCTAATGTATGTATATATGAGTACAATCGATATGTTGGTATCTCTTTTATGTATGTATGTCTTGCTTACGTTTAACATATTTTTTCTCATGTCGTGTGTTCAGCTAATTCGTAATTTGCTTTCGCGTTTCCTATACTCGTTTTAACACTCCAATTTACTCCCTGAGAAATTCAAAAGATTATATTGTTCCACACATTCACTTAAGTAGATACATACACAAACAAATACTAGCCATAAAATTCGCAAATTCGCAAAATCGCCAACTTTTGTTGTTTACCTACATAATTCTTTGCTCAGTCAGCAGATTTTTTAGCGTTTCATGCTTCCTTCTTCTGCCAATTTTGGGTTAGTGTTGCTTTGATTTTTAATACGTGATATTTTCGTTTTTTAATTAAGCATTTAAAATTCATTTTATAGCAGTTAAGTTGTTGAACTGGTTTATAATATCGACGTTTCAATCAAAAATATTGAGCGGTTTTACCTACTGGCCGATTTCTATATTTTTCCGTAATAACCCAGCAGCTGTTTTAATATAATTTTAAGCTTTTAACAAAACCGCCGCTACATTTTGGAATAACCCCTCAGCTGTGTTTGAGATTTGGAAGCAAATGAAGTTGCATAATTTTTATTGTGGCTTTGTAAATTGTTTGTGGCAAATGGCAAGCGTTGCTGTGTGGCATGTAAACACCCAAAGAGCCAATCTTTGGGCTTCTGCTGGCGCAAAATTTAGTAGTTCTTGTGTTAGTCCTTGGCACATGCTTTTATATAGGCTTTGTAAAAATAATTTTATTACCTCAAAAATTTGTGAAAATCGCAGAAAATGACTGTACCAATAATTATGTCCGCCACTGTACATATGGACATTTCATTTTACTTATGCATTTAAAATTGCGAAATTGCTGCCAAAACTATGGCAGACAGGTGTTACTTGAAAATAAGAAAAGTTTTCATAATTCCATTGTTTCCATCAAAACTTTTATGTGCATACATCCATATGTAATATATTCCGAAACTTTTAAATTTTGCTGCTAAACTGACCCAATTCAATAAGAAGAAGATAACTACAAAACAAACTTTTAATCGAAAACGACTGGCTGTGCTCAGTAATGCTACATACATACATATGTACGTGAAACATATGGACTTTCTATATGAAATATGTAAAGAATGTGTGAAAGCTTTAATGCTCAATTTTCCCCTTTCACGTAATAAACGATTGGGCAACAAATGCAATTTGTAAGAATATAAATGCTTTTACATGGTGCAGGGAAAATTTTTTATTCAATTTTTTTATTCTTAAAATAGTTTGTCACCGCAAAACAGTCTTTCGTATGACGATTGGCTATTCTGTAAAATCGTCTTACAAAAGGCTTTGCTACGGTATATACTTTTACAGGGTTGCCACCTAGCTGATATTTTTGTTTTATTTTCAGTTAAATAAGATATGCGAATGACACTTTCAACCGCAAGCTTTTTTATGTTGAGTTTGCATAACAAAAATTACTGGATAGGGTTGCCACTTAATCATATTATATTTAATCTTATTATATTTTTCTTGTTAATTATGTCGAAATAATTTTGAGAGCTTTTTGTTAAGTTTTGTTTATCAGCCACAATAAGAAATCTCATGTCATCGGTCTTGCCACTATTTCTGTTTTGAAAGGTTGCCACCTATTTTTAATTTTAATTTTTTCAATAAATCAAGATATGCCAATATGAGTAGCAAATGAAAGGAAATTCAAGTAGTACTTTAACAAATATTTGGTGCATCAGCTAATCCGGTTTATTTATTATTTGAATATCCTCTAGAGCACTCAGGATCTAGAGCCCTAGAGTAGCTTATTGCAGCCCATTTCATTTGATACCGATATTGTACATGACATTTTGAGTCACCTTTTTTCAAATAATAGTCGATAACTCTATAACGCGAAGGTAATGTTATTTAATGAAGAAAAGAGATTAACCAAAACTTAATCCTCTGTGAGAGAGAAATAAAATATTTATGGAATCAGTCTAATGTATCTACTACATATAGTATAACAGTATTTTTACGTAAATAAAATGTGTCATTCACAATTAATGATTGTGCCATTTAGGGCTTATTCTTTACAAAAAGCCGCAGACACGAACACATAACCGCATACATGTGTGTGTGTGTGTGTGTATGCGTGTTTGCTTAGAAAATTGTCTAAAATTGATAAATTAAAATTTTTAAGAAGCAATAAAACATTTGTGTGCTGCCTTAATCCCCTTCAATAGATTAATTGGATAAAATTGTATAATGGAAAGTGGTGAGCTTTCATTGATAAAACAATGAAACCTTTTAACAATTATGTGTGTATGTGTATATAACTGTATGTGCACAGAAAATTTAATTTTTATGGATACCAATCAAGCATGCTGCTGATGAAGAATGAAAAATCCATTTGACACATTCCAAATGAACAGAAAACCGATTTCCAAAATTTTCAACGCCTATAATACAAAAGAAAAAAATTTTTTAATTCCGGATGAACATTAATATCGTATGATGCCTTTGATGTTAGACGCAGATAATGAAAATTTTTGACACACCACTTACAGTTTCTCTGCTCTCACACGTTTCACGTTTTTAATTCAAGTAGGCCGCGACATAACAACGTGAGAACCGATAGAGATATGAGACTGTAAGGGACTTTGTCTTTTTGGGAACCTGCAAGTCGGCTTTTGAAGTATTCGGAAGGATTTATGGGCTCTACTTGAAAAAACGACATAGTCCAACGAATTGAAACCCAGCGACTACGTTGGTTTGGCCATGTGTAGGGAATGGAAAAAGATGCTCAGATCCGTAAATCGAAATATGTATCGACAAGTTATTGACGGCCTCTAATCTTAAGCATTTAATGCCATTCACACCATTAAACACCACTTCATCCTCGGTTTGCATTTAGCCTTCAATGCGCTTTGTTGACAATTGCTGCAATAAGAATTTTATAATACGTTACTCCGTTGGTTCGTTCCGTTTGTTGTTGTTGTTGAGGTTGTTTTTGTTCTTATTTGTATGTTTTGTGGTTGTTGTTGTTTTGAAAACGGTTGATAATGTTGTTGCAGTTGTTGTTATTCTTTTTTTTGTTGTTATTGGTTTTTTTTGTTGTTACTCTTTTCTCTTTTTTGTTTTGTTATTATAAGTTTCATTATTGACTTACTGCAGTTGTGCAATTGTTTTAATTTATTTTGTTTCTCGTTTCAATTTTGTGCGCTAAACACAGCATGAAGAAGAAGAACAAATCAAGCTAAAATATACAAAAATAAGAACAAACAACTTTGCAATAAATATTGTGAATAAGAAACAACATCTGCTAATAAACTTAAACTTGAGTGGGATCGTAATGGTTCATTGATTAAAAGGTTAGTAGGAATGTATGTATCTAACCTATTTTAATGTATGTGTGTCGGTCTGTAGGCAGCTTTGTGAACAATAATTAATGTTACCAATCTTTGCTCGAAATCGTTAAAACAGTAAAAACAAATTCGAAACAACCTCTATTGAGTTCGAGTAGGGCTCGAGCTTTATTGTTTTTTTTATTGGTGTTGTAAAATTGTTCCATCGCAGAGACAAGCAAGTTATGTATATTATATAGCTTTTTTCGAATAGGTTATCATTAACAACAACAGCAACACCAAGGAGTCTAATAATGTAGAATACAATACAAAATTTAATTATAACGTGGAGATTTTCGTACTTGCGTCCATTGGCCTTTCAATACTTCGATGTGTTTCCCATCGACCATCGCCTACCCTTACGGTTCATTTTTTGTTTAACATTTCACCTCTTTGGCTGCATTTTCCACTGTATTCAACTATAATTTTCAACGCTTAAAGCCTGCCAGCATTATAACTACATCTTTATTGGAAATGAAATACACAAATATTACTTAGTACTTAGAGATTTATAGCGAGTACGTGCTTTACATGTAAAAAAAGAGGTATGAAGGAATGGGTTCCTCTTACATGAAAACAGAAAATGCATAAGTCAACCATGCTATAAGGATTTCTATCTCTATATACACATACTTATGTAAATTTATATATGTATACTCAATTATTTATACAAAAATCTTCCAGCGTGTGTCAAGTAACGAAACCAATCGCAAATGTTTCGGTTGAAGCTTCTATGCTGGATAAGAACTTATAAGAAAAAATGGCACTCTTTTTAAATAAGAGTGATGCTCAGGGAAGATTAATAATGCAACACTTGATAACTCAGTGTCTTGCTCTTGGTAAAATTAGATATCGATACCATATCGAGGACATACTTTCAACCTTTTTTAAAAATTGTTTCAAAAACGCCCTAGCTCAACATTTGCTTCAAAATCTCTCGCCTCTGAAAATGTATTGAATTTATTTGAAATTTTATTTTCGGTAAGAAATATAAAAATCTGGGAGAGGGGGTAGAAACTTTAAGGTCGCTCTCTCAACTAATTCCGTATTGAGAAAAAGTTACCAAGGGACTGCAGTTTTTCCTAAATGCATTTTAAAGTAATTCCTTTAAATGCTTTTTTATGAAAGCTAAAATTCTTGTGAGAGGTCTAGATGAGGTGGCAGGGCTTCATGAAGCAAGAAAAAAAAACTATCTCCGAATGATGCAGAGATCTGGGTTTAGGCTCTATAAGAGGACCATTTTTGATGATGCCGTTCGAATATCTGAAATTTTTAATTTTCATAAGCGAAAGCTTCCTTCAAACGAAAACGTTTCATTTCGTTTCGTTTCTTTGCTTACTCTGTTCCCATCATTATCTGGCCATTGTTTAACGTGCAACTTGCGTACATAAAACTCCAAAGTATACTCGTATGTCGTAGTACGTCGGTTTGTCGAGTGAGTGTGTCGTGAACAAAACTCTTTTTTACCGCACTACTTGTCCGGTCGGTTGATCGCGCGCACACACAATGTCAGTGGCAACGTACATAAATACTTTGTGTACAAGACATACTCCGCAACTAATCGTTGGACAGGCGGGTCATTGCTGCAGGCGGACACGTATTCTTAAATGTCTTCTCCTATTTGGTCGATTCTAATTCTTTTGTAAAAAAATGTTTAAAAATGGAAAAATTGTTGCGCTGCACGTAACAACAACAACAACATACATATGTACATACATAGATGTCGATAGATAGATAGATGAAGTATGGATTTGGATGGCTGGTCATTGGCAGTGCACATGCACCTCAACATACATACAACAACAAAAACACTTTGTGGCGACGATTCGTTACGTTGAGCCGTTGCATGCAGCAAGCAAGATTGGGGCACAGCAGGGCATTCATACATATATGCGCACGTGCATACAAACAAGCACACTTACACACATACATACATACATACATACATATACATATACTTATATACATACGAGTGTGCGCAGCGGCGCAACAAAGCAGCATAGTTCAAGCTTCAAGCTTTTTAATGTAGTTTCTTGTTTTTGTAATTTTTTTTTTATTGTCATTTAGCTTTCTGCTTTTGATTCTTGTTCGGCATGCCGTTGACTGGACATGATCAGTGCACTTTAAGTTGTATATGAAATATGTATGTATATATGTGGGTATATATGTATGTAGATATGTAAATAGAGTTTTTTATAGTTTCTCACTCTCTCTTTCTCACTAGTCCTATCATGACTTCAACTATTTCGCTGATTCTACCTATTCGTTCTGCTTTGAACATTGCTACTACAACAACAAAATGCATGGTATTTAGTTAGTCTCTTTGCAAGCCATTCTACAGTGTTGTGCAATAAAATTAGAGCAACCCTTTTTTTTTATTGAAAAGCACAATTTAAAGCACACATTCTGCCTGTTGATTGTGTTGTTTTTGTTGCAATATTTCGGTATATTTAGTCGGCTTGTCAACATCATTGCATCAAAATTAAACAAAATTAATTCGAGTCTGCTTAGGTAGGCTGCGTTCTATGTCAGGTCTTGTTGATAAAACCGTGACTATAACCTGGAAGGAATTTTTTTCAATAATTTTTAGCCTGTTTCCATTAAAAAAAAATCCGATTTACACATTCACGAAATGGGACAGACCAAAAAGGGTTATGCTTCTATTGGAAGTACAAACAACTTGTGATATTAGCTCGACTATCGCATGAACTATTTTTCTTGACCACGCTACTTCAGAAAAAAAGTGACCCCTTGAGACCAAAAGAAATATCCATTAAATACCGCCACTACAAAATCGTAATTAATTCATTGAATGCCATTTTATTGCACACCACTGTACACACAACATGTGCATACATTTCAAAATGTACAAAATACAAGGGGATACCAGCATACATATTTACATTTATACATTTGTCGTGTTGCTATTCTTTTTGCCTTTGAAATTCTTTACACAACTTGATTGTTTAGCTTAAAACGAAAGAAAAAACCACATTCAACTTGGGTAGGGCCTTTCGTAGCTTCAAGTGTTGTTGCACTTAGCCACGAAGCGCTGAGTAAAACTTGTTTCTTTTGATGCGGTGTCGATGTCTTTTGGCCCCACTGCCAGTGCATTCAATAGTATTCTCTTTGCCCCACACGCCCTTCCCGCTTGCACGCTTTTAGGCGTACGAACTTCCGCTACGTCGTTGACTACTTTGTGTTGGTGGTGTTGTTGTTGTTTTTAAATTGCATTTCTTAGCCTTTTTTTGTTCTTGCTCCGTATGTATGTAAGTTTGTGTTTTGTTTTTTCATTTTGTTGGACACTGCTGCTTGTTGTTGGGATTGTTGTTATGCATTAATGGTGTTGTTGTTGTTATTTAACAGCAATTTACTTTGTGCAAGAGCACACACACACACACAAATTGTTATCTCAGTGTCGGCGTTGTTATGCAGTTTTTCAACTTTTATTTATTTCTTCTTCTTCCACTTCTTCGTTTTCTTCTTCTTACTGGTTTGTTTGAATTATTTTATGCTTTTTGTTGATTTGTTCATGCAACAATTATTTAAGATATGTGCAAAATAAATACAATAAAAAAAACAGTGAAAACATGATAATAAAAGCAAACTCTATAAAAACCAACAACAACAACCATAACAACAGCAAACAAAACTTGTAACTTGGCAAAAATGAAACTGAAATTGTTTACGAATAAAATTGTAAAAAACAAAATCACAAACAAATTTTTGCAAACACACAAAAAAGCAGCAACAAATTAATGCTTTTGACTTCTGGCTATAAATATTTATGTAATGGAATTCAAATTGATTCTCTCATGCTTATTGTTCCATAAATTACGTTAAATTATATAAACAAATAATCAAAGGAAATGTCGTCATTTATGCGATTATGTGAAACAGAAGTCACCAGGGACGCGGCTGTGTTTTCTGTATTTTTGCTTGAAGTCGGTCGTTTTTTGGACTTCTCATTAATTGGTCAACCTCACGAAATGCGAACTTTGGGCCTGTTGGCATTGGCAAATTACTGCTACAATAACAATAAAAATAATAATAAAAATAAGAATAATAACAATAAAAATAATAATAATAATAATAGTAATAATAAGTGAGATGTGAATAAATAATGAAATTTTACTTTAATCGATTTGGCTATGAATAAATAATCGACTTTTATTTTAATCGATTATTTTTAGATTATCGCATTTTTTTAATAGATTTTAAAAATAATAAGTATCGAATTTTAATAAGTGTATAAGAACTACACATTTACGAGTCTCATTTTATTTTTTTTCATATTAATCAGTTAATTTAAAATTTTATAATTTAAGATTTTACAAAAAAAAATATCAAAAATTTTAACTTCAACATTTCAAATAAAAATGGAAAATAATTAACTATTCAAAACTTTAGTATCTTGCAAAAAAAATTTATTTCAAAATAAAAATAAAAAAAATTACATGATTTTGAAAAAAAATAAAATTATGAAAATGCTAAAAAAAAATTTTAAAATTTCTAGAAAAATGCAAAATAAAAAGTGCTTTTTGAAAATTTTAATGGCTTTACAAAAAAAAATTGTTCGAAAAATTAATATAAGATTTAAAAGTAAAGCAAAAATTTGTTAAAAAATCATTTTTTTCTAATGATTATTGAGTAATCGATTTTTCCGATTAATCGATTTGTCTTCGCAAGCATGTAGATATCAATAACAGATTTTCACAAAAAATTCAAATTTTTTGTATAAATTTGATAGGACAACCAATTCAAGTTCCATTTATTACCGGATGCTGAAACTGCATTATCTTCCACTCAGCTGTCGCAATGCCGTTTGATGTGTTGTATAAAACGTACTTAGGCCAACACAAAAAAATGATCAAACTTTTTCACCATTATATTAGTTTACAGTTTAAGGAGAATCACGCAACAATGGCTAATATCAGTTTTTATTAAATGATTCCAGTGAATTGGTGCTCGCCTCATGGACTAATAGCGTATGTGATAGCTGATGGACAACCGGTTTAAGCTTGAATTTAAATTCACACGAAAAGGACAACGAAGAAAGGATAGAAAAATTTATTGCGTTTGCTAATATGTATACGCAAGATGAAAACGGGTTAGTTAAGTTCAACATTACAAATTGTAGCTACACCTTAAACCCAGCAAGCAATTTTCGTTGATAAGAACTTGAAACGCATTTGATAACTAATATTATGCTTCTTCTTTAAATGGCGCTTAACCGTCTAAACGAATTTGTCAGTGGTAGGTATGCTTGTCGTAATAAGAAGCGAATAAAATGAGAGGCGGGCATGTACCGCAAGAGAGCGCCAGAAGGTACCGTGCTCAGATCCAATAAAGGACTGTCACTTTCACTAACACGCCTCAAACCTGTATAGGAAAGGTGCAAGAAAAGCTAATTTAACACGTTGGCTGCCAATGTATCACCAGTGATCACGCTAGGCCCTAAATTTTGGGTTCTGGGACCCTAACGGAAGGAGTTTTGGGAAAAATGAAAGTTTATTTTAAAAGAAAAAATATTTTACTTCATAGTATAATACAAAGTTTTGAAATAATACGAAATTAAAAATGAGAAAATTCAAATCAAATGGGAACATGTTTTTTTGCTTGGCACCTGGGGGTAGATTTTTTTTGTGATCACCGGTGATACGTGGCAGCCAACGTGTTAAAATGCTACGGAAAGCTCTAACTAAACTTGAGAACAGTGAGTTTCCAGAATATACATATTTTCTTCTGCTTATTGGGTACATGGAAAAATACATAGAAACATATGTCTAGCAGCAAAATGAAAGTTAAATGAAGTAAAGAAACGCATCATTGCAAAACAAAGAAACACAAACAAGAAGAAGAGACAAAGAATAGATTTATATATATATATACACTACGTACTTGCTTATATACTTACATAATCTTACCTGAAATACATAATAAGCTTTACTTCCACTAGCTACAATACAAAACTGATGGAGCGAATGATGCTTAGTACGCCATTATTGTGAAGTTGATTGTGAACATTGCAACAATGATGCAAAAATACGATAAACACGATTAGATTGACTAGAAATAATTTCATTTTCATTTTAACTAACTACCTCTAAGCATGATGAGAAATATGTGGGGGGTTGAGCGGCTGGATAGTTTGAAGCGCGAATGAAAGTCAGAGTTAATGAAGCCAATTTATGCAACATCGAAATGAGAGATTACATCATGTATGTATGTATGTGGATATGTATGTATTGAGTTGGTGTCAGAATATAAAAAAAATTAACATTAGCGTGTCTGATGATCGATCAAGATTTGGCTAAGTTTTAAGCTGGGTTTCAAACCCATCTTACGAAAAAAAAAGAGCTAACAGTGGTGCTGTCGAAAGAAAACATTTTCAAAAATCAACCGAATTTTCAGGAGCCTGAGACGTGCACTTTGTGAGACTAAAATTTAATACGCTACAAAACTGTATAATCGGAAATTTTTGTTAAATTCTTGCCTCCCTCAAATTTCAAAATTTTCAACCCGTTTTTTAAATTTTTCCAACTTTGTTAAATATTCCAAGAATTTTCGGAATTTTTCTTTAAACTTGGCAGCACTAGCTCAATAGATTTCCACGACAAAAAAAAACTATATTTTTATATCAAATTAACACATGAATTTTAGTTGTTGTAGTTTTCAAAATATATATGAGTGGCACTCACTGTATATCCTTTCCCCCCTTTATTTATTTTAAAGTAAAACGCATAAAGTGGAAATTGGATAAGGAATCCCCTTGGCCAAGTGCAAGCTATTGATTGAATAGGGTGTCAGATATCAAAGTAATTGAAGCCAAAATAGGACCTCAAGAGATCTAGACATGTCACTTGAAAATTAATGAAGTTGCCGATAAGGCAGTGTAAAATATTGCTACAACAAGAACAACCATGGGTATGTCGAATCCCCTTGCTTCTAGGTTGCATTATCGAGAGCTGTAACAGGTTCTGTTGGGAGAACATTTAAAATATAACCAAACCCTCTCCAATGTCCTATCCATGCAACATTTCAAAGAAACTATTTTACCAAAGAAAAAATCTGTCTATCGATGCGCTGAATGCAAACATAAAGAAATTTCTTAGCAAAAGGAAGAGAACATCTCGCTCTACGTCACCATAGTCAGTAGCAGCCAACAAACAGAAACAAATACGCGCCAACGGATAGAAGATATTCACGCAAATGCGAGCTACAACAAGAAACTTTTGCTATTTTTAAATAAGAACAAAAAACATAAAAGCTAAAAATGCAAAATAACAAAACACAACAAAAATAAGAAATCCAAATGAAAAGAACATCCATGAAATGAATTCAGGCATATCGAAAGCAAAGTAGCGCCCATAAGAATAATGAAATGAAAGGCGCATTTGAAAGCAAGAAAAATGGTGAAGAATCAACAACAGGCAGACAGTGGAACAGAGGAACAGAGCATGTTGAAGCGTAGACACTGTGAAATGAACAAATCATGACGTTGTTGTTGTAGATATTTATATACATACATAGGTAGTAGAGAATCTTGTGGAGCAAATCAAATGCGATAAATAAGTGATCGTGAGGTAAAAGATTTATTGGAAGCGCGCGTTTAAGTATGTATGTGTGTGTGTGTGTAAGCATGCAAAACTGCTTAGTTAACTTTTCAAATAAGACCTGCCGGCAAAATCGACCTTGAAACTATGAGGTAGTATCTTTTGTGTCCATGTACATATGTGTTAGCAGACGTACATACATACATTTATACCTGCTATGTGTCTACGTAATTGTTTAAGAAGAATTTAATAAGTATTAGCCAATTTATGAATAACATAAACATGACATAAACGACTATCAATAGTATTTAGTTTTAATTTGTTGGTTTTTAAATATATATTTTTAAACATTCTTATTTTATTTACAAAAACTATATACAACAAAAAATTTTTTTGATTACTTTTGATTATTTTTAATAATCGGGAAAATAATAATTTGGTTTTGATTTTTTCAATTAATTGGAAAATAAGCCCAAAAATTTTAAAGTAATGTTATCAGTCATAAAATGGATTCTCAAAAAAATAATCAATCCGGAAATCATTACGATTAGTAATCATTATTTATGGTTGAAAGTGCTTATTTCTTAGGGCATCCTTTAGACGAATTTGATGATGATTCTAAGACAAGTCGTGTCCTCCAGGCAGAGCGAGGCACTGTTAACAACAACAGCAAATATTAAAGTACTCGAAAACCAATACCTTGAACTGTCAATTGAATTGCTATAGAGCTCTTAACCGGCTGAGCTGAAAACACTTTAGAACTTCTAGCATTATTTTCCTGTGAACCAATCTCTCAAAATAATATCTGTATTATATAAAAAATTCTCAAATGGAATTAGGGAGCTAAATAGTAGCAATCGAAAATTGAAGTGAAGTCAAATGTCTCAGAATTCATGACATGAATTTAACTCAGGTTGTGTTGAGAGTGCAAGCCAGATTTATTGCATAGCTTTTAAATCACTGAAAGCACAAAAGTTCGAAATTAATCGGTTTACCCTACAGATTGCACTGATATAGATTTCAATCAACGTACGAAAATCAGCACACAAGATGTACGCACACATATAGAACAGTCGTGCACACACTCAAGCACACATCTTCAGTTTATTTTTACAACATCTCTTTGTGGGCCTGTTTCTCATTTAAATTTCTTTTAAATTTTTTTTTTTGGGCATCAAAAATGCAGCTGTCTGCAAATCACTATTATCACTTAAAATACAAACGTATGCACGTTGTATGAAAAAGTGGAAAAAATATGTAAAAGCCAGTGATGCTGCCAGTGATGCTCACACACAGGCAATGATAGGTTTTGGGCTCATTGATAAAATAAGCACCAAGAAAGTTTTGAATCAAGCAAATTAAAGAAAAGACATTCATCAAAAGAGCAAAGAGTAACTGCCAGATGAGGCGATAGCGCAGAACTAGCTAGTAGTTATAAGCATTCCAATAATTCTTAACCCAAATATAGATTTGATGACGAAGAATTTAACTTTGAAAGGAACGCTTAGAAACATCCAAAAATTTAATAAACACAAGTACGTACATACATACATATATGTATGTTTATTTTGAGAACATTTACTTTATACATATTTCCCACCGTGTATTTTAACAGGGAGATACATACATATAATGATAATTATATTTTTTAATTAAATGAATAGCAAGTCTTTGAAAATTGAAATCATTTGCTTGCTGAAAAGATGCATGGAGGCGAAGAAGCAAATGGAACAACGCAGGAAGACTGCAACAAAATGAAAGAAATTTTCTACTTATGTTTGTAGTTACATATACATACATATGTACATATGTGAATATGATTAATTATATACGTATGTATGCACATGTGTGTGCATATTTATATTTATAACATTTAGAACGTCATGCCATTTGTTGTCATCGAAACCATTTGCCACAGCACAACAGCCAAACTGTAAGCTTTGGCTAAGTATGATAAAAACAGCGGGTGTTGAGCATGTAAACCAAGCACATTTGGTAGTATAAATAGATCGCCATACAAAGCGAATAGAAATTTTTATAAAAAGGATATTTGGCCTACGCTGCGTATGAGCAACATATTCGTAAGCGATGTTAAGGAATAAATTCGAATTTAATAAGGAAAGTATTGGACATGGGATGCATACCAGATGAATTATTTTTAGAAAAAATCCCAAATCATGTGGGTAAGAAAGAATTTTCATATACAAAAGAAAATTTCATATTTTAGGTATTTCCGAGTTTAATCTGAACTGGTAAAGGAGAATGATCGAAGTCCTTCCTTTAATTAGCGGTAATTGTCACTAAAAAGTAAGAAAACAAGTAATAATTTTGAAATTAGGAAACCCTTATTTCATTTCATAACGTATAAAAATGGAGTTACATATAATTTTGGGCGTGGCAAGCTATCGAAATATTTGAAAAATTACGGTAATAGGTACTTTGAGGTTGGGATTACTACACAATCGGTCAACCGATTTCGAAGATCTTTCCACCATAAGAAAATAAAGCCTCGAAATTAAGAAAAAATAATGCCATTTTATTTTTTAGATTTAATTTAAGAAAAAAAAAAGCTTAACGCTTGGCGCTTATTACAAAATTTACTTTTATCAGAAAAAAAAATTCAGTGCAATAATTTTTATGTAGAAATAACATTTTTTCAATGTGAACAAAGGACAAGCGTTTTTTATAAAAATAATTTCTTAACTTAAATTTAAAAACTGAAATAGCGTTCTTTATTTAATTGTATAGGTAAATGCATATTTGGAAACCTACATCTTTGTATCAATAAAATAAACATTACAAAACTAAATATGACACTGAAAATTTTTTTTTGGTAAAAATACAATTTTTTTGTTTAATGAAAAAATATTTGTATTAAAAATAATACATTTTTTGTTTGATTAAAATTTTTTTTGTTTAAAATATTTTTTTTTTGTGTTTGTTTTGCTACAAAAAAATCTTTACCTGGAAAACTACTTGAAAGGCCAAGTGTTCTTAAAAAAAATCATTATTGGAACCAAGCGTTAATTTTTGAGAGCAGTGAAAATACAAATTTTGTTTGTTTAGAATTGAGCAATCAGTTTTTTTTTTAGATACAGTCTTCACTACTATTATTTTGTGGACAACTTTTTTTTACGTTAACCTATATGCTAATAACTATCTAATTTACATATTAACAACGTAGACGCTTTGCGTTTTTTTCTTTTTACCTTTTTTGCAACGCAACTTCGCGTTCGAAAACTCGTTCACACAATCACCACCGGCGTTTTTTGTTTATTTTTTTTGTTTTTTTTTTTTACTTCAATTGGGGTCTCGATTTTTGCACTTTTGTTTATGCTTTACGCTTTTTACTTTTTTTCAAAAATTTTTTGCTATTTAAATTAACGCTTAGTACGTTTCACACAATTCTTTCAAATTAACTGCCAATTTTTGGAAGCCATAAATGACAATTTTTTTTTTTTTTCTTTTTTGTTGTTCTTTTTCTTTAATAAACTTCAGATTTGCTGATCATGCATATTTGCTTCGTTTACACATTGAACGAGTAAATGTAACCGCAAATTAGTTTTAACAATTTTTTTTTTATTGCACGAAAATAGTTAATTTTTTTTTTTTTTTTGTTTTTCAAAAATTTAGAAGTTTACAACCGACGGCTGCAAAGTCACACGAGTTCACAAACTAATGCACAAGAAAGCGTGAGGCAATGTCGATGAATCGGCGTCGTCTTCACTTTCGTTCTTTAACTAGAACCGGTACGCTAACAACACGAATTGAACTTCTTTGTAGCTTTGTACTTACAGCTCGTTGTTGTTAAGAACTTGCAACACTTGCAACTTGATTTTAGTACACAACGCACACAGCACATTTAGGAGTACTAAACACGCACACACACACACTTACATTTAACATATGTACACACTAGCGTATATGTATTGAATTTGTATTTAGCACTCTGCACGGCACCCAAAAAGAATTCTTTTTTTTTTTATGTATGCACCCAAGCTTCTACAATTTATAAATGGGCGTAGGACAAGCACTTAAGTGAGACTAAGTGATTTAGATTTCAAAACTATATACCAATTAGAATCAACGTGGAACACCAACCCGCAAACGATTTTGTGAAATTTGATTATTTTTATAATTTTATAACGTTACATTAATGTCGCGCAAAGTCGTAAATACGATTTTTACTCATTTAACCGTTAAAGTTTTAATAAAGCTACACACACACAGCAACGAAAGAGTTCCAGCTGGTATGGCTACCGAACAACAACTGACATAGCTCAAGCACTCTGTTAAAGTTTTCCCATTGCCGCGCTATCATCGCATTTGTTGTCTCTTCATAGTGTGTTGGCTTTTACCTATCTTACAGTATTCTGTTTGTATGCCTCATGCAGCCGGCAGCTGTTTTTGGCCATACGTTTTCTATACATTCGTCGTACCTCCCCCTTTACACCCACTTCAATCGCACCGCCTGATCTCTATACGTTTTACGTACATAAATAAATTTTTGCTTTGTTTATTTGTTTGTGGTTTATTGGCTGCAGACACAGGGCAACTGAGTGATTTGTGTTCATGCGAATTTCTGTGTATTTGTATAAAGAACTTGATTGTAAAATGGAGAACCTGTTTCGTTTTTGTATTCAAATTATATTTGACCATAACGAAAAACTGTGAAAATTTTGAGTCGCTGTGTCACTCTGTGTTGCCTCTTCTAACTGTACATGTGTATTATCGTGGAATAAGCAATTCTTTATGTGTGGGAACTTGTGCTCTCTAGTGACGCTTTGCAATCAACCAATGGGCGCGCTTGAAAACAACGTGCTTTTGTGTTGCAACATTGTGCGTCTCTCTGTTTTGAACTCTAATTCTGTTATTAGGGTTACCAAGACAATATTTTTTGTATGATATTATTTTAGTTATAGAAGAAAAATTTATTTGGATAATTGCGTGTGCTAACGACGACAGTTATTATAAGTTGGTAACGAAGATATTTTCTTAGCATTCGAAGCCTAGAAACCATACAATATTTTTCGGTATGTAAAAAGTTTGTAGCACATCAGGGTTAATTTATATAATTTTTGAAAATGTGCAAATAAACGAATTTACTTATTTCAGCCAAAAAAACTGTATAAAGTAGTTTGGACATGCCACAAAATTTTCTTATGTCATAGGTATATGTCAGGGAATCTAATAATGGATGTGCGCACAGAACACGGGAGGGCATGTTCAAACTGTACCAATTTTGAGGTCCCGCCTTTTTTTCTATAGAACGACATTTTTGGTCACGGATTCGACTTCGGTATAAGAAAATCCTTTTTTGTTTGCATTACAAATACAGGGTGCTGTAACTAATGTCTTAAATGCGAATAATTCGTTTTGTTTAGTAGTAGTTTCGAGTTTTTTTTTTTTTTTTTTGAGCTTCAAAAGGGTTAAAGTGAATTGTTTCGCGGAAAAGAGCTTCGTCGATTTTCACCAAAGAAAATTTATAAGCAATTGTCCGGCAACTGGTTGAAAAACTATGGCCCTTATTATGAGCTGCATTCGATCTTCGATCTCCGTTGGTTATCGAACATCGAAAATCGAATTTCAAATTCATATTATGGCTAGCGCATCGCTGACGAAATTTTCGTTGTGTATCCATTTTTTCAACGAATAGCATTTAGCTTTCGACGCTGTATAGAATTCTTTTAAAATTACTAAAAATGTAAGTTTTTTGTATTTATCTTCTACTTTTTTGATTTATAGTACTAATTTTAATCCATTTGCATTAATTTGATGTAGGTCTAAGGTCGCCAGCACAAAACAACAGCTGGAAACGTTGGTTTCTCTAATGCACCAAAATCCGAGCTTAGCAAGAGGTGTTTATTCAAAATCCCAGGCTGCAAAAAATTTATTTTAAATCTGTTTAAAAGCTTTTTTATTATCAAACATTAAATAACACGTTTGTAAATGTACACTTACGCAGTGGAATTCATCTCCAAAGGATTGGATGCATCTCTTAATCGCTTTCTGTTTCTTGCTAGTTCTAGTACTCTTTTTTCATCATCCGATGAATCTTCGAACCATAACTCTGTCGTAGTCATATTTTTCTTTTCTGTATCAATTTTGCTCATATATTTGATCGGTAATTTATTTTGTTTGTTTAGATGATTTATTTTTTTAATCACAGCTGATAAAAGATGTACTACTGTGAACAGTTGAAACGATCGAAATTCACAATAGCGCAAGTTTTTAGCGAATGCAGCTCATAATACCAAATGAGAATTTTTTCGTTGAGCATATTCGACCACCGTCGAAGATCGAATTAAACTCATAATAGGCACCTATAAAGTTGTGTGAACTGCACTCAACCTACTTTACCGACACCTGTATTACCCACATTCCACAGCCCACACATTAAAATGTCAAAGTGGCATAAATGTCAAAATCGATAACCACATCTTTCTTTCATTTTCCGATCATTGAGCCGAATGTACGTAAAAATTTTAAGTGAATTTTAAATCTCTAATTAAAGTTATTACAATTAGTTATTTTGCAAAATACTTACAATTCAACTTTGTGAATAATAAAACTTTCTTTTAAAATCTTTCAACATACCGAATACATAATGATGTGTGTTATATTCTACGATTTTGCAGCTAACCTCGTTTTCTCTATATTTTAGTTCGGTTGAAGTGCTGAAAAATGGTCAACGGACGCATACCGTCTGTCTTCTCAAAGACTTATGTGACACCACGTCGCCCCTATGAAAAGGCACGTTTGGATCAGGAGTTAAAAATTATTGGCGAATATGGTCTACGCAACAAACGTGAAGTATGGCGCGTCAAGTATGCACTGGCCAAAATTCGTAAAGCTGCCCGTGAATTGTTGACCCTTGACGAGAAAGATGAAAAGAGATTGTTCCAAGGTAAGAAATGTAGCAAATAAATTAAATACAATACTAATTGATGATTTATCATATATATTTCTGACACTTCTTGTCTGAAAAACACTTTGACGATTTATTATAATTAACTGAAGATTGCTAAACTTCAATTGTGTACCTTTATCAGTAGAACGGCACTAAATGTACTCTTTATTTTCACAGGTAATGCCTTGCTACGTCGTTTAGTACGTATTGGTGTGTTGGATGAGTCTCGCATGAAACTCGATTACGTGTTGGGTCTTAAAATTGAAGATTTCTTGGAGCGTCGCTTGCAAACACAGGTGTTCAAATTAGGACTGGCCAAGTCAATCCATCATGCACGTGTGTTAATCCGTCAAAGACATATTCGGTAAATATCTGCGCAACTGTGCGTCATTGGAATCTGAGAATTAAAAAGAATGTTCAGTAAGACCACTTGGGAGTCGAACAGCTAGTCTGTACCGGCCCTCAACGTCTTTTTTAAAATTAGTTTGCTCTGTGTATTAGTACATATATGACTAAATAGCAAACTAACTAAGCGTAAGTAATGCAACTGAACGATTTAAATTTCCATCATATTTATTTATTTATGTTGAACTTCTTTGTAATAAACTCATCTAATTTTCTTTCATTCTTTTTCAAATAGCGTTCGCAGACAAGTGGTGAACATTCCATCGTTTGTGGTGCGTTTGGACTCGCAGAAACACATTGATTTCTCATTGAAATCTCCCTTCGGTGGTGGTCGCCCAGGTCGCGTAAAGAGGAAGAACATGAAGAAGAACCAAGGAGGCGGCGGTGGTGCTGCTGAAGAAGAGGAAGATTAAACTAATCTTTTTTTATCAAAATTACGCAAATAAAATGTGTAAAACTGGATATAAATAAAATGATATATTCTATAGTTTACTGAAATCTATTTAGTCGCCAATTAATTGTAACATTTGTTAGTAAGGTAGGGTGTGCTGTGCTCGAGGCATCAGTGGTATCGTCTGCGCATTGACGAAACTTGATAATAGACTACATAAAACTCCTAAATAGCAAAGGCAAATGTCCAAAATAACCTGACTTACTTTATCTGGTACATATGTGTGCTTTAACCACATCGCGATTATTAGTGCCATAACCATGAGAAGCTGACTATTGACGCCAGTGGATAATCAACATGATCCTTCCACTTCGCTGCGTGATAGCCAAAATTCAATTGGTTGGCTTTGATATGGTTGTCGCATTAGCGTTATGGTATGTCACCTTGAACAGCTTACATTGATTCGAATAGGATTGGTTGGATAAGCTGTTTTATCTGGATATGGCTGTCACTATGAACAGAGATTTAACAGTTGTCTCCTAAAGCAACAAATACATACCAAAGAATACAGACCAGACCTTCCAGTTATTTGAAAAGTGTGGCAATATTATGAAGTTGAAATAAATCGATAGTGGTGCTTTTGTCATCAACAGATTATGATATCTACGAATTATTGTTTACAAACTCGCTTGGGAAAATAATTGTTGAACCAAAATGGCTGGAAGAAGGTAAGTAAATTTTCAATAACTAAATTACCTATTTTTCAAATTTAAATATTTCGAACAGCATGAAAACTACTACATCACAACAATTTGAGCTGCTCATAAGCGAGATTGTAAAAAATCCTGAGTTGGCGCAGAGAACAGCTAAGCTAAAACATTTTGAATCCCGAGGAAAATGGGAAGAAATTGCAACAAAACTTAACTATATAGGACCTCCTGAAAGAAGCCTTAGTGAGTGGAAAAAGGTAGATATAATCTCTTACTTCTCTTGAGCAGCTCGTGTAATTGTACACTTTCATATTACAGGTATATTTCGACATGCGTTCAAGGGTCAAAAGAAAATATGATGAAAATAAGAGCGGAAAATATGCCGAGATTCCCTTGACAAGTGTTGAAAAAAAGTTGCTAAGAGCTCTCCAACTAAATGAAGCAGTTAAACGAAAGTATAAATCACCTTCACCGGAACTCCCAACTGCAACTCGTCGGTCAAATAGACATTCTCCGGAAAACTTTTCGTCTGTGGAAATAAAACTTGAGTCAAATTCTCCGACGAGCTCTGTTTCAGCATCGCCTACACCATTGTCTCCTTCATATCGGAAATCAACAGTACAATCTCCTACGCTCATATGTGGTCAGCAGACTGCCATGCCTCCTGCCTCGGCACCCACTTCCGCTAAGGTACCGAAAAAGGAAAATAAAACGTTTTCGAAATTACCAGAAAATAATCTTTTTCGGCGACAATTACAAAATCAATCTGATTATTTAGACATGACTAGAAATTTAGTTGAAGTCATGAGCAGTCAAAAAGAGTGTCTTGCGGAATTATCAAAAACAGCTCAAATACATGCAAAATTAATGGAGCAACAAGTGGTATTATTGGAAAAGCAGGCCGTCGCGATGGAAAGACAAGCAGCTGCTTTGGAAAGAATGGCGAATTTATAAATAAGTTTTAGTTAAAACTCAAATCATTTTATTTAGCTTGTATATAAGTGATTTAATGGAAAATACACTTTTGTTTACTTACATGATATGCACAATGTTCTAAAAATACCTCGGCAGTGTCAGGATATCCCCTTACGAAATTGTTTTCATAGCCTCCTAACAGGGTTGAAGCACACAGTGGTTTTTGAGTTCGAAGATTTCGTCGTTTGCGAATATCCGCGACATGCATAATTTAGTGTTGTTGTTTATATCGAAGGTCGAAGGTTTTGCGCTGTATAGTTTTTTAAAGAAATCAATTATCGATAGCTGTTTAGTTCCCCATATCGGTACAATCGATAGTAGCAGCGATTACTTTACAGCCCTCATAACTAATCACTCACCGTATTATATATCTCGATTTTGTCTAGTTTACTGTCGCATCTGAAGAATTACAATAAAATACAAAACACCACATTCACCTGATATGGAGAAGAGAATGTCCGTACTTCTTAGTCCAAAAACAACAACAATTGAGCAGTTCGCATTATTAATACAAAAAATTGAAGAGCATCCTGAGCTAGCACAAAGAGCACCACAAAATGAAGCAGATGCGAGTAAATTGAATAAAAAATGGAAAGAAATCGCAAAAGAGTTAAATGCTAAGGGGCCGCCTGAAAGAAGTGTTGAAGAGTGGAAAAAGGTATATGTAGTTATGATAATGCTATATTTTTTTTTTAATCGCTAAATTATCGCTCATTTTGTATTTAAATATTAGGTGTTATGTGACTCCAACGTAAAAAAGGTGCAGAAACAAATTCATCAAAAAGATAAGTCGGCTTGCGGCAAGCTACACTTTTTAGAGACAGAGAAAGCGTTAGAAAAGGCTATCCATTTTACTGAAACAGTAAAACCCAAGGGTGAAACGTTTGGACTTCCAAACATAGCAAGTTTATCAAACAATATTGTTCCAGCACAAGAAGATAATTCAGAGCAGCCGCGTGATCCTCTCTCATCAACCTATAAGCGACGATCACCTTCGATTGCTTGTGAAAAGCCAAATAAATCTGCACAACGTTCGTTAGTTACTTCGTCCGTTCGCAAAAAGAAAAGTTCTTCAAAAAGAAAAATGTTTGCTACACCTTATCGCCTACATCATCGTCAATTAAGCCACGAAACTGATTATTTGGAAATGAGTCGTGATATAGCTAGTTTACTGAATACTCAAACCTCATGCATAGAAGAGCTTAAAAGATCGGCTGAGAGGCAAAGCAAATTGATGAAATATCAACTGGAATTATTAGAGAAGCAAACATCGGCTATAGAAAGACAAGCAACAGCTTTGGAAAGAATTTCGAGTTCTTGAACAGGGCGCAATATTATTTAAACCTGCATATCGGTAAACTGCAGAAAAATTACAGTTTATTTGAGTTATATCAATAATTAAATTTATGCATTTACTTTTTAGAAATAGATTTATTTACATGTGTTGGTTAGACGCATTTTCACTTAAATTACTAAAAAAATTTTAAATGTAAAAATAATATAATATACATATGAGCTAGAAGTAAACTAAATTATTATGAACTGATTTTTCGCTATCCCTTGTCAGGATTGTTTTGAAAGTATATCCCATATTGAGAGAACCAACACTTGACATGGAGAATAGGCCATTCGAAGATAGGTGTGACGAGTAAATTATTATATAAATGAGTCCGTACAATATATCTTGTTGGTTCAAATTAGAACTGTAATGTCTATATCTAAATAAATAAGAAATATTAATAGTCTTTATCTGGTAAACTTTTTGCTAATTTCCGTCTGACTGAAAGAGCTTCATTGCTGAAATACATTTCGTTATAACCACATTCTGCAGGTGTGGTTTCAGACTTATCGGATTCGCTAAATTCATCATTATCATTTAGTAATAAGTCATCTTTATAAAATAAGCAAGCATTATGTAGAGCACAACATACATTTATTAGTTTCGTTGCCTTTTCAGGTAAATAGTGTAAATTCTTTTTACCCGAAATGCAAAGAAATCTATTTCTAATGGCGCGTAGGCAATTTTTCATAATACCTTGCGCTACCAACAGCTTTTTATTGTAAACTATTTCATGTCGTGCGCGTGGGTTTATAAATGGTGTCATCAAATATGGATGTAATTCAAATTCGGCATCTCCTGTAAGAGAAGTAATGGTTTTCATTCAAACTCAATTATCTCCACGTTGTACTTTTTTGCACTTACCTAAAATTCTAAAATCTTTCTTTCCTGCATCGTAAAGTGACTTAAAATATGCATTAGCATTGCTCTGATTCCAAACGAAATCGTCCTCATTTTCTCCAGGCTGTGTTGCATCAACATACCTGACGGTTAAGTTTGCATCACATATCTGTTCAAATATTTATTGCATTAAAACAAAATATTACATACAATCTTTTGGCGTTATTAACTTACCACAAGTGCGTTTATACTGTATGAATCACTTTTGTTTTGATAAAGATGTCTATTTTCCGGTTTAGGACATGTTATTACAATGTGAGTACAATCAGCGCAACCAAGTACATCTGGTATTTGTGTGTCTCTATAAAAGTCCGCTTTTATTTTGTTTGCCTGCTCTTTAGTAACATTTAACGATATCCATTTACTGCAAAAGTAGTTTTCAAAAATGTCAAAACATTCACCGTTTATTATCGAGACCATTGGTTGTGATATGCAAATATTATCCCTTTCTCCCAACTTGGTTTGGTAGTCACCAGCAAGTGTACGCATGAAGACAGCTAATTTAGTCATTTCTGGTATGGCAGTAGAACGTAGCCTTCTTTGCATTCTGGGCGCAATTTCGTCAAGAATATGCTTGAAAACCTCTTTATTTATTCTAAATTGTTTGTGGAATCTATTTTTTGAAAAACGAAATAGTTTAGTGTGTAATATATTTTATTATAATTTTACTTACTCCGTTTTGGGTAAGTCTAATACATTATTTCCATCTCTCAAGCGTCTTCGTGTAACGCGCATTTCCTCCTCGCTCTCGAAATATGGTCCATTGAAGAACATAAACATTTTGAATTATTAATTTAATTTTTTTATAAAAATGTAAATATTTACATCATAACAGAGAATGACAACTACAGCGATCGGTTTCAATAAGTATCGATAAGAACCAAAGATGACATAAGAGCTAAATCAACCAGTATCACGGTTGATTCGAGGTCTGGTGGACCACCAGAAGCGTTTCGAATCCAGGACCGCGAAGAAATTTCACCCAGTTAGTATTGCAAGGGAAAAACATCTAATACCACCATGAAGCAACAACAAAAACTAAAAAATTTGAGCTATCAAGTAATCAAAAAAAAATCGTTGGTTTGCTTGTCAGTTTTTATGTCAATCCCTCTTTACTGGCGGGTATAGCCCTCTTGCGGTACACCCTGCTCACACTGTGTTGCCGACCATCAACACTTGGGAATATGTATTTTTGTTTTGCTGGTCAAATGGTCACCTTGGTAATGTCAAATATTTTGCCAGATCAGGTAGCACCATCAGAGCTGCCGGCTTGTTGTGGTCATAAACAAAAAAATCCTTGACCTTAAACTTCTGAAGTAGCGGCTAGAGGAGAATCATACACGTCAATCTTTTGGAATCGCTGATAAAAATTATATGACGGATTAAATTAAAGCTTTATAATTATAAACACCAATAAGGAGAAAGTTCCACGTTCAAACAATCATTAAAAAAGCGAATTATAGCTTGTTGGAATATGCCGAAAATAGAAAAACTGAAAGTAAATGTAAAGGAGCGGGTTGATGATAACATTTGCGACTTGAGCTTGAGTGGAATAAATGAGGTGCCTGTACGGGAAATAGTAAGTATATATTTTCTCATATTAATAGGCATTATTTATAAGCTGCATTTCTTCCATATACATTTGCTTAAATGCAGCAATGCAGATATGAATGTAACGAATCGATTTTGTGCAAATTGATATACCTACGTGCGAATTTCACTTTCATATCTTACCCCCACCCAATTTCATGTGCATGCACTTTAATGAATTTATGTGCATGAAAGTGTGTACCAGATGTCTGGTTACAAAACGAGTTGTTGTCGGTACACTCACCCTCGTAGTACACCTAAACGCATTCAATAGGCTTTTCATTCTCCTTAAGGGTGTTTTCGAAGTGAATGTGTTTGCTATTCGCACATCGGTAAAGTATGTTTGTATTATTGTGGAGTCCTTTTGTGCCACATTTTTATGCAACTTTCAAATTGAGTATGAGAGGAACTCTTTTGTGTGGAAAAAGTATTAACTTTCTCTATTTATTTTCAGGCTTCATTTAAACGGGTAACTGTGTTGGATCTGTCGAGCAACTGTATCACTTCATTGGGTGTAAGTTGATGTGAAAAAAATTTTATTTTGGGTACATACATACTTATTTAGTCAATTGAGCAATTAAATTTACTTTCAAAACAAGTTACCGAGTTAAATGTATCATGTATATGCAATTATGATAGAACTTGAATGTTGGAAAAATACAAAGCAGATTGTATGTATGCACATATTTAAAAAGCCTAATTTAATCTATGTAAACTAATCAGAATGCTACTATGTTGTTGTTGTTGTTGTACTTTGAACTTTCAACTTTCAATGTGCAAAACAGAGTAAAATATTTACAACTAAATATAAGGCCTATTTAAATTTGACTATGTGCTATCTTTAACTCTCATGTTCATTTTAGAAAAGCTTCGTCACGCTCACGAGACTCGTCAAGATCGATTTGAGTAAAAACCAAATACGATACTTGCCCGAAGAATTCGGCTTGCTACGAAATTTGCGACACTTGGATTTATATGATAATAAATTGGAGCATTTACCTCTAAGTTTCGGCAACTTAATAAATTTACGGTACTTGGATTTGAAAGGCAACCCACTCACGCCAGCACTAGCAAAGGTAGTTGGATTTTGTCTTACTACAAAAGAGTGCCAAGATTCAGCCAAAAACACTGTAAGATCACCAAAATAAACTCTGGTTGATTCTCTTTTAATATATTTTATTTTCTTTCTTTTTTAGGTAAAATTTTTATCACGCATGCAAGCTGAAGCTGAAAAGGCTAAAGAGCAATATAAACTTGAAGCTCTTACAACTGCTGCCATGCCAACTGAAGATGCGACTGCCGATGAAAAGTCTTACGAGAATCAAAAACCAAAAAAATCTACCACCAAAAAAACCAAATCTAAGTCAAAAAAATCGTCCAATACAAACAATATTAATGATCTGAATAATGAAGTTAATATTGCGCCAATAAATGTGAGCAATAAATCGTCTAAGTCAAAAAAGAACCAAAATGGTTCATCAAAGAAATCAGGCAACAAATCAAGCGCAGCACTCGCAACTATATTCACATTCGTTTTGCTTTTGGCAATCAACATTATACTCATCTACATGATAATGTTTAAGAATCCAGAAATTGCTGATAAACTGGTCGAATTTATACCACATCAATATCGTAATTGGCTAGTAACTAAAACGGAAATATTTCGCTTACGTATCACCGACTGGATTTCGGAATTTCGTACAACGCCACAGGAACAATGACGGTTCATTTATCTGAAGCCGTAAGTGGTGTAAGGTGCTTCAAATGCAATATACGATAACAAAACACAAAATAGATTATGGAGATATATATGAAATATGATGACCATTGAAATGTTTAATAATTGTTGAAGGAAGTGTAAGGGAAAAAGAAGATGGATGATAGGATAAAGCATGTACACATAGTCAAACTTTGAAGTTGAAATTATTACATGGGAATTTATTCGCGCCAACTACCAAAGATCATTCTAAATGTGTACAGAAGTTGTAAACTCAATATAACAGAAGAGGAAATAATGAATTAAGTACTATAAAAATAGCGTGCATAGTTTTCTTAGCGCAGAGTGACTAACTTATAAATATTTCAAAAAGAAACCTCCAAAGTAAATATAAGGTTTGTTTTTGGAACTAGAAAGACCCAATATTTTAGCATTATGTCACAGAATTTGGTTAAAGAACGCCCGATCTAACCATTTACATATTAGAGACATGGGCTATAGAAAGCTTCATTCCGTCTGAAAAACGAATACATTTTTTAGGATGATGCTCTTAGAAAAAAATGTTGAGGAATTGTATTGCTCTGACGTATTTTGTAACGATGAACGACCAAATGTCATATTTTAACCATTGTTGTAATTTACTCGAGTTTTTCACAGATTTTCTACCACTATGCGCCCTAAAGTTTTCAGTACACATTAGCTAAGAATTTTATACTGCCAAGAAAATCAATCGTAGAATTAGTCCGTAATCATTATTATTACAATTAATAATTTTGAATTTATTAAATTAGTTTAAGCCCACCACTATAATTCACATACAAACATATACACAATTTAAAATTATAATTAATTCACCTCAGCAGCAAATGTAAAGAAATGTTAACTACATAAAAACTAAGCAATAGAAGACTACGCCTGCAGCCAAATTGAACTACTCAATATGGCTAAACACAATCACAATTACCAAATACTTATTACAACAATAGTTCACAGTTACTTCAACAGTTCCGATTCAATAGAGCAACAACTTACTAAACTCAAAAAAAAATATCCTAGCAATAGACTATCTACATACAAACATATAGAAACGATAAATGTCATAATCTAATTACTAATTAGCAATAGAATTTAATAACACCGAATCGATGAAATCAACTCAAGCAAAGCTAACAAATTTCTTGTGAACCATATTTTCGATTTATTAATTCCATAACCACAATAAGAATTCTCTAAGAATTCGCTGAGTCAATAGCTTTTCTTTTTATTTTTGAAATTTTGTTATATTGTTGACTGATTGTAATAAGTTATTTCTCTTTTAATTATCTTTATATATTATTATACTTGTTTAAGGACATACATCTTTACATGCATGCGTACACATACACATACACATATTTACATATTTTATTGCGTAGCATTATAATTGAACGTTTTTTATATATCGTAAATCGTCGGCCGGTGTAAGTTTGCTCTATCTTGGCCTCCGATGCGAAAACGCCTCATTTCAAAATATTTGATATAACAGAAAGTGGGTATTCTGATATAGATAAACTGTTTTCGAACCGGTGTGGGTAGTAGGCAGGGTGATTACCTATTCAGCCGACGAAATATAAATTTTGTTTTTAATAAAAAAAAATTATTTATAATTATGCAAAAAGAAGGATTTTATTTAATTACATATATATATTTATGTACATCCCAACAAGCCTGTACTTTACTCTGCTTGTTGGGATGCTTATGTACACACAATTTTATGAAAAAATGTAATCATTCAAGTTTTTATCACAGAAAATAAAAGGCACATTTAGTAGAAACATAAAAATCGTAGTATGTAATCTTATTTGTTGCAAGAAATTTATGTAAGTATGTACTTTAAAAATGTTATAATAATTTACCACGCTATACCTCCTAGGATATTAAGGCCGAGCTGCTTTACAAATGTGTGGTCTTAATTTTTTCTTACATGTTTTAAGGCTACCAGTCCAGGAACTTGACCCAAGGACTTTAGGTATGCAGGCAATCATGGTACCTAATACATATGTATGTATATAATTAGGCAGTTACCTGAAGACTAAGCTCAATACGACAAACTCTGTATAATCGAGACAATTTTAGCGAGTCTTCACGTTTCCTACTCTCCATTGTCTAATACCTATTTGAACATCAAAATGTCGGTTTTGCGGCACACGACTTGCACTTAAGTATTTGTGGCTGTGTGTGTTCTAGAAACTAAAAAAGCAAACACCAGCTTAGATAGCGACTCTATAGTACTCACAGTTTTACACCGATCTTTCAACAAGCTAGTTCTGATTTTATTCTCGCAAAGCGGCATTTGTTTATTTACGCTCGTTGCTCCGTTAGCGGCAGCGTGTCAGTTAATCAATTTTAGTTTTGTTGTTGCATTTCTCCTTCATAATTCTTTTAACACAATGTTTTGCCAGTTATTTGGTGCGCATATTCTCGTTTATTTGTTGTTAATTAGTTTTGCTACATCCAAACGTTATGAACCGAATTGGGCTAGTCTTGATACACGCCCCCTGCCGAATTGGTATGATGAGGCGAAAATTGGCATCTTCATACACTGGGGCGTTTATTCCGTGCCCAGTTTTGGTTCCGAATGGTTTTGGGAAGATTGGATAAGTAAGTGTTCGTTTGTGTAGTTGAACATACGCATGTCATTATTTAAATTAAATTAATTTTGATTTATTGCAGATTTACGAAATGAAAATTACTTGAGTTTTATGAAAAACAACTACAAGCCAAACTTCTCTTATCAAGAGTTCGCTCACGAATTTACTGCTGAATTATTTAACGCCACACAATGGGCACTTCTCTTTCGTGACAGTGGAGCAAAGTAAGTCAAATTGTGCGCTTATTATTTGTTAGTAGTTTTGTTCGAGTACAAAACTTGCAAAAAGTGTTGTTGTTTTCCAATGTCACGATCAGCTGTTTTTCACTTACAATTTTAACAGAGTGGAATTTTCACAGGTAAAACTTGTAGCTCTCCCCATCAATGCAAATGCGCTCTCTCGCTGCAAGTGTTTTGTGTAAGCGTAGGAAATTTTATAAAATATCTAACTCAACGGGATCTTTCAGCTTTTCCGACGGAATAGACCATAAGAGAATTCAATCTATTTAAATCGTAATTTGAATTTCGATAAAGTCAAGAGAGATCGCAGATCCGCCAGCATAGCTGCTAGACCCGATTATGTTTTTGAATACTTATGAATTGCTATACATCATTTCAGATATGTAGTTTTGACCAGTAAACATCATGATGGCTATACTCTATGGCCCTCCACAGCATCTTTCAGTTGGAATTCCATGGACGTAGGTCCAAAGCGAGATATAATACGTAAGTTCTATTTAGACCTAATTGCTTAGTTTTCGATGCAACCTAAATTTCTTATGCAATTTTTCAGGCGAACTCTCTTCTGCTATACGCCAGCATAGCTCACTAAAATTCGGTTTATATTACTCACTGTTTGAATGGTTTAATCGTCTCTATATAAATGATAAATTGCATTTATTTTTGGAACAAAATTATGTCAATAGAAAAATGCGTCCAGAACAAATGGAATTGGTTAATGAATATTTACCGGATGTGTTATGGTCTGATGGTGATTGGGAGGCTCCAGCAAAATATTGGAAATCTGAAGAGTTTATTGCATGGTAAATTATTTTAAAGAGGTTATGTTTGGAATGATGTGTATATATGTACATATATTTTTTATAGGTTATATAATGATAGTCCAGTTCGTGATACAATTGTAACCAATGATCGTTGGGGCTTTGCTACTGCCTGCCGTCATGGTGATTTTTATAACTGTCAAGATCGTTATAATCCGGGCGTTTTACAAAAACACAAATGGGAAAATGCTTTTACTTTGGATAAAAGTAGCTGGGGTCAACGTTTTGATGTGACACTTCAGGATTTTATGACATCGGAGGAACTCATTGGTGGTAAGTCTTCAATTCATTCAACAAAATTTCATAAATGACATTAGTCCTAGCGAGCACTTATAGCTGGGAGGTATTAGCGCTGGCTTATCTTCCTCCTTTTCGCTGTGAAACCCCCCAATTTGGGATTGCAAAACATAATCTATATCTTTGGAATATTTCATAAGCTGGTTGCGAATTACAAAACCATGCAATGCAAATGAAATAAAAAAAATAAATAATAAAATCTTTTATCGATTAAAGCAACTCAAGGCTTTACTGCATAAACAGTGTTTAATTAATTCTCTCTTTCTTCTGCTTCCAGAAATTGTAAAAACCGTTAGCTGCAACGGTAACGCTCTGATTAATGTTGGACCCACGAAATATGGTACAATACTGCCAATATTTGAGGAGCGTTTACGTGACATGGGCAAATGGTTAAGTGTAAACGGTGATGCTATTTATGGCACAAAACCATGGATTTTTCAAAATGACAGTGTCACGCCCAATGTTTGGTATACACAAAAGCTGGATCTCACAACAACTACATCAACTATTTATGCCATAGTTTTGGCCTATCCGTACGATACAAATGAGATCGATTTATATCCATTGGGTAATTCGAAAAAGGTTGCTAACTCGGATGTTATGTTGTACGGCTATGAGGATGGAATGATTGAGCTTGGTGCGAGGGATATGAGTGTTGTACTCATGGGAATGGAGAAAACAGAAATTGATGTACCTAATTGCACTTTTTATTTATTACAAATATATTTGAATAAAATTATTTTTTTTTTGTATTTGCAGTGGTCGCTGAATGGAGACAGATTACACATTGTATTACCGCCAAAGAATCATATTGATAAGAATGGTTTGAAATTCGCTTGGACCTTCAAAATTACAAAAACTAGGAATAACTGGCTGTAAATAGTTTAAAGATTTATTTACCTATATATAACCAAAGGCCGCTTGCAACAAAAATCCGTTTATTAGTGAGTGATCGGATATTGCGAAAACGGCCTTTGTACTACTACATTACGTAAACTACTTATAAATAAAATTATACATATGTATATATTTATAAATTTGTGTATAATATTTGTCATAATCAACTTAAAATACCTTTTATGTCTAAGACTGAGTTTTTATTTAAAATTACGAAAATGTCATTTTAACAATTTAAAGTCAAGGTTTGTGTCTATGGTTGTGCGCTGTCACAACGTTTACTCCAAACTTGAGTTTGGCTTATTGGCACTTATTGCCACAGCTATGCTATGGTTTGTGAATAAAATAGTTGACACAGGGTGACCTCGTAAAACATGAAAAATGTCTTCCTACCATCAACCAACTTAATTTTTCCTCATAAGGGGACGCAGTTACTTTTCATTTTAGCTAAAATTACTATGTTTGACCAAAATTTTAAATGCCTTGTGCCGACTATTATTATCGGCCAGTTTTTAAAAATAATTTTACCAAGCTAGAAATTTGTGAAAATCGCAGCAAACGGCTGTGCCAATAATTATGTCCGGCACTGTGTAGCTACATTGTACATATGTAAATGAATGTATGATACCTAAATTTGTTAATTATTTAGGTATACGTCACACATTCTCTAAATGGAGTACAAAGAAATTGGCGAGTCATCATGACAATTTCTAAAAATACATACATCATTACATTGAGTACATTGAGTGTGAAATTTCAAAATGTGATAAAAACCTGCTCAAGAGCGCTCAAACGAAGAGTCAATTGATATTGCTCCATATATAGAGCGCTTATGCATGTCAGGGGCTCTTAAACGTTTAGGATGTATGTACTCTTATGATGTGTGATTGGCGAACTGAGGAACCAGCACGACAGAAGAATCCAGAGACCCGCTTTACATGCACACTAACACGTACATATATCCACACCCTAATGCCCATCAGCTCAACTCTACTGTTCGAAAATAGGTTTTTAATACCTTCAAATGGCTTCGAAGAAACTTATTTAAGAATCTCTGGGAGTCTAGAGTATTTTTTACACTCAAATAGAAATATTTCTATGGGAAAAAGCACGTTGGTATGTATGTATGTTTGTTCGAGCAGGTAAAAATAAATTTAAGTGTTTATCGATGTTGTGGTGATTCATTATGCATTTCTAATTATTGTGGGTCATTACGATAAAAGTATGAACTAGGGATGTTACGAAGATTCGACTACGATAATGAAATGTTTGGACTTTCGCTCGATTTAGACTTCAGATTCCAATTTTCTTTACGATTGTTCGGAATTGTAGTCGTTACAACGAAAATCCGGCAGAGGAAAGGCCTTGTGTCAAACAGTAGCTACATGTCTTAGATTTTTGACAGCTACGAGTTGAACATAGGCTGACGTTTTTACAAATTAGTATTGCCAAATTGAAAGGCCAATGTTCTTTTAAACTATATTTTCCAAATGATTAAAAATTGAAATTCATTTGAAATATGGTTCGATTTTTGAATAGAAAATTAATCAGAAAATTGAAAAAATTTTACTTTAATCGTATTCAAAAAAGTATTCGTCTTGGTAGTCATACAATACATCCACACTACACACACACAATACATCATAATACAATTTTTTATCACTAATGATTTGTATTCTCTTATTTGACATGCTCTTTTACATTTAACTAGGTATGTACGTAGTCCCTTTCGTCTTACGATTTCGGTTTCTGATGAAGTGGAATAGAAAAATCCGACTTCGGTTTTGGTTACTTCCGTAACATCCCTAGCGTAAACAGACACACATACATAGATACATAGATTCAGTAAATTTATTTATATTAATTTATTTTCACTCAGAAATAATTAAATGAAATTTAATATCTGAAAACATACAAAAATCAATGCCGTGGCCGTATATTGGGGTGTTTAATTTTCAGGTAAATTTTTTTCTACCTGAACATTTTACTTTTTATCTTTACATGCATACATACATACATAAATGAATAATAAAATTGTAATTCGCTGATTTCTGTACATATAGACATCAAAGAAAAACTGATAAATAAAAGTTTTAATTTTTTTTGCCTGTATGTCTGTATGTTTGAACGCGCATCACTATAAAACTAATGTACCGAATTAGATAAAATTTTCGCGGAAGTATTGCTAAACGTCTAACATAAAGTTTAGGATCCTTTATATAGCATGATCCTGTTTTTTTCACGCTTATAAACTATAAAATGCATGAGGAAAAATGTCTAACAAAATAACAAAGGCAAGCAGGCAAGAAAACGGTCAAATAACTTCTTTTGTGACATTGGATAAGAGTTTGCATGGTCTATAAAAATTTTTATTTTCAGTTTGGACAATGAAATAATCATTTAAGAACTGAACACCCTAATATACCCACATATGTACGTCTAGTTTTAATACAAATAGTCAAATTGTTATTGGTGTTTGCTGTAAATAATTTGTTATTGCGTGAGTTTCAAATATTTAAAAAATGCAATTCATGATTTCGATTTCATCATCATCCGCAAGCATCTGTAGCTCATGGTATCAAAGACTTGAAGAGAGTTCCAGCACTTTACGCTCTTTGCTTATTTGCTCTTAAAGGACTTAACAAATTAAATGGAAGAAACGTTATTTATTTTGTATCTATACATATGCAGGTGTGCATGTAAATAGTTAGTATGTATCTATGCAGGTTATGGTTGAATGGAATTAAGGATACCTGTTTGTTGACGCCAAGTTCATTTATGATTTCATCATCGACGCTTTGTTCCCATTGAATGAATAGACTACTCTCTCTATTGGCTGCTTTAATTAAATTTTATATCACAAAAATGCATATTTCTGTTAATAACAAAGCTCATGAAAACATAATAGTTAAAAATGAAAATAAAGACAGTAAGTAAGAATGTAAAATTTCGACTGGAACCGAACATTACATACCCTGCTGCAGAACATCTGATAAAGGTAGACAATTTAAGTCAAGTCACTGGCATACATGTTCGGTTGTACCTGAACTTAGACTTTCTTAATTGTTATGAGTTACATACATATGTATATACTTACAGTTCTTTACAGCCTTTTGTACTTTCAAGATGTAGAGCACGCGCTCACAATTATTTTGTTTTATGAGTAATTAAAGTCTATTTAAAATTTCATCACATAGAAATAAATATTTGTTTATTTTCTCTGTAGTTAATATCTTAGGTATCTAACAGCGGCGGGAGGGATATCGGTCGATATGACCGCTTTTGAATCGCTGGTTTACCACATTTCAATAGCGGTACTGTTTGTTTCTATATTTTGGGAATAACAAAGGTGAAAGAGACTTGGTATTGAATGAAAATTATCGATTTGGTATTCATCATAGAGGCGACAATTATAGCCCCAAAATAATTGAAAGCCTCAGTAGGCTACACAGCACATCGACGTTGGAGCGGAAGTTTTGCTCTAACTTGGAAATTGTTAAAAAAGCTCTAATTCAGCTAAAAAATAGTGTGCAAAGTTCTGGTTCTGATCTGAATAGGCTGTTAATTAAAAATATTTCTGTATGCTTGTCGCCAAGTGTTTATCTCCAAGTCCATTATCGTATTGTTTTAAAAAGTGAACAATTCTGAAGAAAGCACCCCAGAAATTCGTGCCGCTTATTCTGCTGTTACATTCAGAAACAGTCATATGCAAACTGGCACGAAAGATATATAGTAAAATTCCCCTCGGAAGGACCAAAGACTTTACGTGGTCTTCTACAACGAAACAAACCCAAATTGTACCCATTTATAATCCACTTCATATCCAAATGGCTACTTTTAGCGCCTTTGAGTATGCTTTAAAACTAAAATTGACTTTCCCCTACGAGTATGCTACACAAATAAAATTTCACCTATGTATATTGAATTATAGCCCACTGTAGGTGAAGGGTATTAAAACTCTCACTAAAGATTAATCGCACAATTTTGTGTAGGGTATTACCTATGTACATATGTATTCGCGTAAGTACATAAATACATACATACACAAAGGTCCACACTTTTCGCCGGTTATGGCCACATGTTATATGGCTAGGAGATTCCAATAGTTATACAGTGGTTGTTTTTTTTGTACATGTTTCAGAGAATGTTTCTAGGAAAGTATTCAACACTCACGCTCGATTAGAAAACTGGAAATTACGGAGGGAAAATAAAAGAAAACTATGCAAGGGCACAAGAGTGCGAGAGTAAAATAATGCTCTGAGTGGGATGTGAATACATATTGCCCACGTTTGTACTTGGTTCTCATACTATGTATACGAATGCGTGGCAAACCTTCTTCATGCCAACGAAATGCCCCGACCAAACATACCCAAACGCTACAACGCTCAGAAATAGGTTGTACATATGTAGGGCCCATTTCGGCATGCTCGTCTGCTCTGTGTTAGCGCGCGTACGACTATTTAAGTGACATGTGCTAGCGCGCCGCACTCAGTAGCTGTCAGATTTTTAAGAGAAATGGTTGCGTATGTTGGTGCATTAGTGTTTAGTTAAAGAATTTCGTTTGTATTTTGTACTAAATAAAATTTGTGCAAATTAGAAAATCTTAGTTTTTTTAATAATCTATGTAGCACAAGAAATATAATACAAAAAAAAAAGAATTTCGTGTGCTATAAAAATTCCAAGTGAATTTCGTTTAACCAAAAAAAAAGAGCAGCCAACAAGAAAAACTAATAAAAGTGCAACAGTAAAAAGTTCGTGACACGAGTGTGAAAAAGAAGTAGCGGCTTAATAAAATTGTCATAGAATTTAACTCGTCGGTGCATAATAAAACTGTCAAAAATAACGGAAAAGGTTAATATATAAAAGTAATTGTGTCCGATTTACGTGAAAAGGAGATTTTGAATTGTAAGTTGAATAGTTTATAATTTATCTAGTTAAAGCAAAATCAAGCACAAAAGCGCGTTTTTCATGACAAAAAAGCATTACTTATCACATAATGTGGTACATACTTATGTATGCATTTACACACCTTAACATACATACATATACAATACATATGTATGTATGTATGCAAGCATATTATGTATTTATAGCAAGCATCTCTTCTATTCAGGCGCCGTTTCTTTGTGCTCTGCTTCTTTTGCAAGCAAAATATTTTCTTTGAGTTGAAATCGAGAAGATGAGAAAATTACATGAAATTGAAAGTTCTAACAAAAGCCTTGGATTGGAAGCGGTCAAAAGTTGGGACTGCGGTTATAAATACGATTTAAGTATGACATTATTTCCTGTTTAACATAATTGATAGTAACAATGGATGCACAAAAGAAACTTAAAGCATTCGTTGTTCTATTTTTATGTGCGTGAGGAAATACCCTGTGGGAAATTTTGGTGGCATGTGGGTGGGTTAACAAAGTAAAATACTTGTAGATAGAGGAATGTTGTTGTTGCTTTTCTGAAAACTCTTACTTATGTATTAACTGGTAAGAAAATAATTAATAATAAAGATTCAGCAAATGTGTGCTTTTCTACACACATACAAATTTTAAAAGCCGTGTTAGTGAAAAATTCGATAAAAATTTGAATTGAAAAAAGCAATAAACCATTTTAGTCACTTTTCAAACTTAAACTTTTAAGCTAAAAAAACAACTTTTTTAATTTTTTTCGAAATTTTTTTTTTTATTCATTACATTTTATTTAATTTTTTTATTTTTTTATTAATTATAAAAACAATTGTTTTTAATTTTTTTCGATAAATTTTTTTTTATTATTTATTAAATTTTTTTTTTTTTTTGAATTTAATTTTATAAAATCTTAAAAATTATTATAAGAATATAAATTCAAAAGATATGCAACAAAACAAACCATATTATTCCAATTTCTATACAAGAATACCCGGGTAGGCATTGAATTCACCGCAGTTGATATGCGAAACCTTTTTCCAGCAGGGTTACATATGTATGTATGTAACCTTCCGATTTAAATCGACCAAAAATGTGCCGCAATGTAACCGCTGGTGCCCATATAAGGCTGATATTGAAGTGAATAGTTTCGGTGAAAAAATTTTTTAATTGAAAGTTTATTGATCTAGATTCTAAACTCTCTAATGCTAGCTTCAATAATTCTTGCAAAATTTTTTAGAATAAAATTTGGAAAGATTAATTGGTATTGTGATACAATTGCAAAAAATTAATCACATGCTATCACGAGTATGGCAGTAAATTCGGCATGCAAACGAAAATGGACGAAAAGGTGGAATATCCGGCAGCAAAGCAAAGCAAAGCATTTTTGAGAACAAACAAAAATTTGATACCAATCGTTGAACAAATACTCCACGAAAGAATGTGCTCTTCTTTCATTTTTAATTTTTCGGCCGCAGGTGGGTCTGGATTATTTAATTTTCGCGAATAACAAAAATATTTGCATTAGGTATTTGTATTTGTTTTTTCTTTTCACATGCATATGTATCTATGCATTTGTTTAGTGGTGTGTACATATGCATGACATCAGCGAATTTCAAAAATCACCTTAATATCGTATGAACTGAATTAATTTGAAAGTGTTGCAGCTAATTAGTTTTGATTTTATTTTAGTATTTTTTTTGTTTTTTATTCAAACACTTACGCATAAATTTATAATTAAATATTTATATTTAAAAAAAGAACTACTTAATTATAGCGAGATCCGTTTAGAAAAATGCTCTTCATGAAATTAGTGTCTCGGAGTCAGAAGAACATATTCCGTGGCAGCTCCTCGCTGACAGTTCCGTTAGCGCTGCTCTGACAATCCTACTCCGACACTGCTGCAACTTATTTCAATGCGTTCTCTCGTGGTCTCACATCCTTCCCTTTTTTAATAACTGCATGCTCTGTTAATCAACAGGCGATCAGAACAATGGTTCTTTTTCAGCTAAAATCCTATTCCTATTAATTTTATCAGCAAGAAATTAAAAATCCTTATGAAATTTTTGGAATACACTACACAAACCGTTCATATATAAACTACGAATTTGGAAATGTTATTGGTAAAAAGCTTCGTTAAATTTGATACGTTTGTCAAGACCGCATTACCAAGTTGTTGACAATTCAGGCAAAAAGACACAATGAGGCCGACCGCAGTTTTGCTAAGGAAAATACATAAAATTGAAAATGCGACTTGCAATTCCAAGTGTTGTAGGTAAACAATGAGTAAGTGTTATTGTTTTTTTTTTTTTTTGCACTGCATTGCTTACAGAGCCCATTCAACAGAATACACAGGTATTCCATATGTATGAGACTTATTTACGTAAATATTATTGCATTAAGTTAAATATTTACAAGGCAGCGCCCGCCCACTTGCGCGTTTAGTTTTCACATTTTTTTTTTTTCATTTTAATTTTTTTTGCAATTATTTTGTATTAACAAATATATTCTATAAATAGGACATTTTATTTGATTGGATCACTTAACGTTGTTAGAAACATTAATTAAATTGTATTATACCATTTAATATTCTTCACGTCAGGTGAAATAGATTTGCTATTGTATGCACAAACAATGGTGTATTTTGAATTATTTTACATCAAAATGGATGCAGCAATGAATTCGGCAATGGATTTAGCAAGAGCACGAAACACAATTTTGAGGTTAACTTACTGGCTTATGTTAGGAAAGGGTTGATGTTATGAAAAATATTAATGCAAGAGCATGCCCGACATATTCGATTTTCCTAAAAATAGTGATAAACATTTGAAACAGTTAGTTACGATGTTATTATGCTCGAACATGCTCGAACATTTGTAAGTTAGTCGATAAACTAGAGCTTAGAAAAGCTCGAACATGTGATGTGGCGTATCCATGATTTTGAATTTTTTTATGAAATATCATGTACACCTTTTAGCCATAGTTTCTGAAAATATGACTTTTTTGAATTCTAAAGGGAGGGAAAAAAATCGAAACAACAGCAAAGAACTTTGACGAAAAGTTCGAAATAACCCAGGCTAATTATCAATGAAAAGAACTGTTTTAAATGGCGCTTAAATTAGAAGTACCAACAAATATTTTTCTATAATAACTAATTACATATGTAAATATGTACATTGTGAGGGTTGTTGTTAATCAAAGTCTATTTGCTTTTTGTAAATAGGAAATATGGCTATTCACTTTCACATTTCCTGTTTTCTTTTTGTTGTTTGTTCTTTTTGTTTTTTCACCACTATTGATTTTCTATTAACAAATTAGCGTGAATTCTATTTACTATTTGGCCCACGTGATGTGACCTCGTGTAGGGCATGTGATTATGTTTGTATGTAATTATAGTTAATTGTGGTTTTATGTTAGTATATAAGTGGTATTTACATACATAAATGCAAGTGCCAGTTAGTGTGGGGTTATTAATAACGATTTAAAAGGAATACCTACATATATATTCATAGGCTTATAATCATAGTCGTTGCATGGTACGCGATTTAATTAAAATCTTTATTTAACTTAAACAGAAATTTAAAATTTTGATTTTAGCTAAAATGAAAAGTAATATTAAGTTGGTTGGTGGTATGAAGAAATTGTGTATGTTTTGCAAGGTCACCCTGTGTCAGTTATTTTATCCGCTAACCATAGCACAACCATAGACACAAACCGTGATTTTAAAATTGAAAAAAAAAAACAATAAAAAATTTACATAAAATGTATTCTAAGGTGATTATGGCAGACATGAAATTAGGTTTTTTCTAGAATCACGTTTAAGTAGATAAAACTCTATTTTAATTTGACTATAATTATGGACCAAAAAATTTAAATATTTCCGCTTTTAAATTAAAAATCGGGACTGATATGTTAGAAATTTTTGTTGCGTTCTCCAAAGGGATCACTCCAGCAGGCTAGAAGATTGCTTTGCATCCAGTAAAATACTTCACTCTAGAACAGCAGTAGTCAGTTCATGTTTCGTCTGGTGAATGTGTTTGAAAGCGGAAACGGTTTGAAAATTGAAACATTTTTGTCCTAAAAAAGGATTCCTAAAAAAGGAAGATATATTTTCTATAAGTGGCATATCCTAATATTCACACATGAAAACATTTTGTATATTTATTTGAAGGAAAAGGAAATGGTGATAAACTTTTGGCACAAGAACTACGACCCCGTTTTATGACGTAAATACTTGGCCTGTCACTCTATGCATATATATATATACATACACATATGTGGGATTTAAGCCCTAAGCGGCCAGCTGTCAGATTAAAATATGCATGCCTTGAAAAATGTAGGGTTTTTTAGTTTGTTATTTGTTTATTAGAATGAACCCTAAAATACTCAAATACGAGTAAATCGAATGCATTGTTTATAAACGTAGATACCTATCTACATATCTATATACATATGTAGGTAACTTAATCTATGTAGAAATGGGCTGCGAAATGTTAATGCGTCGTAACAAAACGGCCAAAGCGCATATATGTAAATTTGTGAATATTAATGGCGCGATTATAAAAAATATTTTTTTCTTAACTGCATATCTACATTACATGTATACATTAGACTGAACTTAAAAAAAAACATTTTTTTGCCAGAAAATTTTAATATAATTTTTTATCTTCAGCGGCCCTCATTGGGGTTTAAAACTGTTAAACATTTGTGTTAAAAAAAGCAACCATACATTTTGATGGCAAATTTAATTCCCTACAATTAAGTCAAAAATAAAATTTTTCATTAGGTAAGCCAATTACGTTAATGAATCCTTAAACGTAGGTAAGTTTTCTGGGCGATTTTTGATAAAGTTTTTTTTTTAAAAGTTAATTTCTATTAATACCAAAAAAAAAGATTTATTTTTGTTTTTTGTTTTCATTTAATGAAATTGAGATTTTTTACATCTTTAAGAATTCAATATTTTTTTTTAAATATTTGTGACTTTAAATGTGCTCAAGAATAACAATACAATTTTATAAGAAATTTGTTATTATTATTTATTTTTTTAAATTGATTATGAAAGTTTTCATTTAAACAGAAAAGAAAAATGTATAGATATTATATACATACATATTTGTTAAATCTCAATTCTTGCATTTTTTATCAAATTTGCAAAATCAAAATGTGAAATTTGTATTGAGGTCTGCCACTTAAAAACGTTTTGTTTGGTTCAGTCTAATGTATGTAAGTAGTCTTCTCAAATAACGTTTTGTCATATGTGACAAATGTACATGTAACTTTAATTTACATACGTCTAACAAAGCTAATGCATGTGACTTTCTAATTGTTATCCAGTGAGAGCTTTGTTGGGGCCGTGCGAATAATGAATGACTGACTGATTTAATTCGCACTAATTCGGGTGTGAAATATTGCTCGAATGCGTGAATTCAATATACACTAAACATGGTTGGCGTTTTGGCACAAACAATTAGTACCTACTGTTCAAAGCACAGCACAATGGTTTGTTATATTATTGATAATAGATACTCAATATGTCTACATATATACATATGTTCGTGATAGAGATGTGACAAACATTCGTAGTTATTCTCAACTCACTTACAGTGAGTACTTCCTTGTTCCTCTTCTGCCAAAATCGGCTATGGATGGGTACTTCTTCAGATTCTTTGTCTATCCAATCCAACCTTACGTCATCATCCGTAATTTCTATTGAATATTTCGAGCTTTATTCCTTACAGCCGCCATTTCAAGTTCAACAAAATTTATTTTTTGCCCATCCACACATGCCAGAAATTCCACATTCGTAACATCTCTTGTACGTATGTACATAAGTATGTATGTAACTATTTGTGGTAAGTATTTGTGAAAAATGGCATATGTCGAAACACGTAAGTTATATTTTGATATGACGTCATCAGTTTGACAGTGATTCATTACTTTGTTGTATGTACCTATCTTATCTAACTAAATACGTAAAAATGATAATAGCAAAATTTTGCAAACCGTAAGAATTTTTGTTTATTATATAAATAGATAAATTTGCGTGTTGTTTACATACATACATATCTACATATATGTAATGGGTTTACGGACCACATATCGGAAGAGTTGTAGAAAAGTGCAAATCACCCCGTGATATATACTTGATACATGTTACCACATTATACCGTTTTATCAAGTTTATTCTTGTTTCTTCCTTTATAAGAATAACAATTGCGGTTGTCTCTACATTTTCCTTTTGTAGTTAAATAAGAACTTTTAGTAGCTAATAAAAAGTATTCAAAAATAAATATTCATAAGAGCGTTATAATTAATTTAATATTTCCATTTTTATGTATGTATGTATATTGAAACGATTTAAATTGAAGAAATCGCACGATAAGTAAGTGAGATGCCTTTTCCAATTCCCACTAAGCCAGTAATGTTGTTGAGCATAATTTTGCAAAGACTGTACAATCGGCTAAGAGGTCAAGTATGCCAATATTGTTTGTACGTTTTTTTTTTAATTTTATTTTTCAAGATTTGGCGAATAAATCTAGTCCATTGTCGATTTAACAGGACTGAAGTCGCTCTGATAAGACACAATCAGTCGGCTATATAAGCTGTTAATCATGCTGATATGATGATGATGCTATTATCAAATAAAATACTTTATTTGTTTGAACTTTGATCATGAAATAATCTCATATTGTTGAAACGGCATGATCATATATATAGGTATACATATGTATATACAATGAAAAACAAAGGAAATGATGCGCATCTCATCTCATTGAGCTCATAATAAATTTGCAAATACATATGTACATACACAAATAAATATTTTGTTTAAACACATTTCGTTAATATAAAAATATTGGCTACAAAGTTGCATTTCGCTACTCATCACCATAGGCTAAAATACAAACAATGATGCACAATGTATCTAAACACAGTCTGGGCCAAAAGTATTAGGGTTGGGGTCTCCTCTTGTTGAGTAGGTATTGAATTTTCTGTTTAGAGCGAATGAGAAAAAGGCATATTTTGAAAAAAGCGGACACCCTAATGTATGCATATAAATTCTTTGTTATAATTATTTCAAAAAGGTACATAAAAATATTGCGTTCTTCGTAATGCATATTTCAGCAATTTAATTACTTATGCATGTTTAAGAATTACTTATTTTTGCGGCGCAGTTGTGAGATGGAAATTTTTGTTTATTTTTTTTTTTGAAAAAAGAAATTTGTATTGTAGGAGACGCAAATTGAATTACTTTGTATATAATGTTGTGTGAATGTGATGTACTGTTGCAAAAACAAAGAAGAAAAAACCGTCTATATGGGTTCGTTTTTAGGTCTTAATAAAATCTGTTGGTTCTTTGAGGTTAGCTTTGGCATATGAAAATTCAAAAGACTTAAGCAACGAACCAGCTTTTTATTGTTTTAATAAATTTATGCCAAAGCGGCAATTTATTTAATTCAGAGCGTTTTTCAATTGATCACGCAATCAAATCACTTGAGTGAGAGCATAATATTTATTGTAGATGCGCTGAGTTAGTACCATTTAGCAATTAACGTAGTGTAGTGTAGTCTAGGCAAGAGCGGCGACCCACTTTTTGCGTGTGCCCTTGACGTTTTGGGCTATTTTAGATAATAGAATAATGTGCAAGCGTTTGCGTATGTATCTTCTTAACCCATAAGCTAACAATTATATTTTTACATAAGTACATAATACTCGTGCATATTTACATATCTCATTCAAAGTATGTCATTCTTATTACATATTCGCCCACGGCAAAATTTGCGTATTTTTTTTTTTTTGCTTTCAGCTATTTTTGAACTATTGTATTGAATAATAATGGGTAAATACAGACGTATGTATGTATGTACAATTAGTTTAGTCTCATGTTTGACAAGGAATACAGAAAAGTACACTATATATGTACATATGTATATAATAGGATTTGTTTTTAAATTTATAAACACCTAATTATTTTCATTTTTTTCTTCTTGTTTACCAGTATTTGAATATAATGACTTAGCAAACATTTTACTCGTGCTTTGAATGCCTGCTTAGTATCAGAGCCTATACTATAATATTTTATTTGATTTTATTTGTAAATATAGGTGTGGAACTTTTACTGAATAATATCGATATATGATTTTGAACAAAAAAAAAAAAAAACACACACATTATTATTGATTTTTGCTGGGTAAAAAAAAATTTTTCGGGTCCACTCCAATCTGGGTTTCGGCATCGGAATCAATTAAATCTTCTGAAAATGTCCCATTTAGAAACTTTTTTATCTCAAATAATTTTTTTAACAATCGACTATTTTTTCTATCAATTGTGTGAAAAATTTATTTATCTCTTAAAAAAATCGATTCGATATTCAATCTCTATTTTCTGTATTCGAAGCCAAATGCCTAGTGGTGACCTACACTTCCTTGAAATTATTAGTTGCGTTTTGTTACCTAGATTTAAAAAAAAATTACAACCAACTCTAAGGTAGAATTTTTTCTAATTTTAAATCTGCCGCAAGGTAAAAAAACAAAATGATGAAATTCTTAAATTAATAACAAGAAAACACCTCACCCAGCTTTTATCTGTAATGCATCATACTGCCACTATTACTATCGTATTGTCATTGTTCACAAGCCCATAACCAATTTGAGTAGTATTTTCAATTTAAATGCTATAAAAAGATGGTAATCAAACATCGTTGTAGGTATATATTTCTTTGTAATCCGCAAATGACAGAAATGGCCAAGCAAAGAAAAACGTCGCCACAAACCATTTCTTTAAATTAATAACGATAAGGAAAGCCTTGAGTTTTGCGTTAGCGTATGGTAAACGCCCTCGAGTGTAGAATACATGGTATTTGTGTAGTAATATACCCTGCAGGAAACTTAGTAACAATTTATAGTTATATTTTGTATTTTTTTACTTGAGATGATTTCGGTATTCTGTAAGTGAATATCACTAAAAGTTCACCAATGAAGTGTGGTGAAAAACACTTGCGAACGGAACCAGTTTATTAGTATTTCTTTTTTTGATTAAATATTTTTTGATCTTTTTGCTAATTATTTCTACACTAAAAATATTTTTTTTTTTAATTTTTAACTAGAACAATAAAAATAAACAATACGTCAATGCCACTAAACGCAGCTGAGTTTATAAAGTTCGGTGTCAGCGCAACCTCACTTATTTGTTATATACCTAATCGACTATACAAATTAGGTTGTATTATTAAATACATATTTACAAAAGTATAACACGTGATTTAAAAAAAAATATTCCATTCATTGAGTACTTTAAGAATAAAGCAAACTAAACGCAATTCAATTATAAATATGTTGACATTAGAACATGTGGAAAAGATAACGTCGGCAATGCGGTAGAAGCTTGCTGCTAAATACACTTTGAAACGACTTTTTCATAGAGCTGGAAGATTAACGCACCGGGTGGTAAAAGAAACTGCTGAAGAATCATATTCTCTTCAACAAATTTCAACATGTTTTTACCATGGGACCATTTGAAAACACCAATAAATCGTAAATCGTTCCACACTGATTTATTTCCGTCATCCCACACTTAATTACAATTCTTTGCTTATTTACACATTGTTCCCTCTCAAGTATCTGAGCTAATGACTACATTGTATTTATCTATGAAAAATGTTACAGTTCAAGCCGAGTGATGGGCCCCCGCTAAGTCAAGAATCGTTTTTCGTTCATATTGGAAGCACGTGTTTCATAGCGTCCATTAGATATGTATCTAAATAAGTGTACATATGTATGTGTACTTATGTAGATAACTCTGAAAAAATTTTCGTAAACAAAAAAAATTCGCATTCAAACAAAAAGATTAGCTTTAACTACTTGACCAAGTTTATAAGTACATGAGAGAACTGTCTACATGTGAGTGGCAACAAAAAGAGATTTTGTCGGATAACACATGGCAATTTTAAGAGAAACAAAGTCATGCGCATTTGATGCAATCCGCTGCTTCGTCGTTGGTGGTAGAGAGCAATCGTTGGTAGCTGAATGGTCTCGTTTTACTTAGCATCGTTTTACTGCAATCACTTATGCGTGAACCTAAATAAATGCACATGGGCGTGGGAGAAGGTTAACAACTTAAGTAACAGGACCCCCTTATTAAAAAAAGTAAGTTAGTTGGTGGTATGAACAATTTTTTTATGTTTTGCAAGGTCACCCTGTGTGAACTTTTTTATTCACAAACCAACTTAATTTTTTTCCAATCTGTTACATTTCATTTCTTTGTTTAATATGACTATGATTGACCAACATTTAAGAAAAAAAATTTACAAAAATATCTTTCGCACAAACTTCTATCCCATCCTTTTTCGAAACCCGCTCCGCCTGAGTATACCAAGGATACATGCTGTATGTGCATTAGTACATGTGCACTTGAATGCATAAAAATTCATTTGACTCTCACTTTTTGTTAAAAAAAAAATCGTAAAGGAACGCAATAGCTCTCACTGACCAACCACAATCAATTTTTTTGCTCATCCCATATGGCTTTATTTTTCGAAATGGAAAGTATTCATTGATTTATTAAGTTCATAGACATTTGTCAAATTTCTCAATTCTTTTATTCAAAATTGATTCCCGGCTGACTTATTTAATTTAAATTTAAATTTCATGAGTTGATTGTAGATTGTAATAAAAATTGATTTACAATACTTTCACCACTCAATTATTGTTTTTAATTGATTTGCTTTGACAAATATCAATACATGTACAGTGTTGAAGATTGAAATTGTAGCGCCTTTTTAATAAAACTTTTTTACTTTAAAATTAATTTTGACATATAATCCCAACCCTCGCACGGTAACATGAAAAACCTATCCAAACCGTAATAGGAAAGCGTAAGTTATTTGTTGGCTAGGGGCACAAATCGTGACGGTCGAAAGCGAGGAACTCGTCACGTAGAAATTACAATTTGCAATGACAGTCCTAAGTTTATTATTCTTATCGACAATTGATATTCGTGATCACGCATTTGAGCTTAGTACTAGGCATTTTTAAAGTTACACTAGCTATCAGTTGCAAAGTCTGGTTAAGCAAAGATAAGGAATTGCTGTCAAAGGAAAGTGCTAGTATTGCAAATCAGTGCTACTATTTTGCTCTTGAGTGTACATTCCTTACATTAATATACATATGTGTATTGCAAATCAGCAAAATTTTTGTTAGTGCCACCAAAACTGTAAAGAATCCAATTTCAAATCAAGGCTAATGGCGAAGGCTATTGACTTCGAATCAGGCGTTGCACATGGCAAATGGCAGACGTTTCTAAATATATGTGTGTGTATGTATGTATGTGCATGCATGTGCAATGTGAGTATGTATTTGTTGCAAATACCCTGCAAAAACCGAAATACTCCGTTCCATACTCCATAGAGTACTCCTTAAGGAGTATCGGAGTACTCCAATACTTATCCTCGCTCATATAAAAGAGGTGGTCCAATTTACATGGCGATGGCCGGTAATTGGATCACCTAATCCGACTCGGAGTACTCCATTTCTTTGCTTTTGAATACTCTATAGACCACCTACATGAGAGTACTCCCAAAATACTCCTATTGGATTACTCTATGGACTATTCAACAGCAAAGCGAGAGAGGGAGTAGGTGGTCCTCAAAAAGAACACATACTCCCTCTCTCGCTTTACTGCAAAGTACTCTATAGAGTAATATTTTGGCAGCATTTTCAAAGTACTCTCACGTAGGTGTTCCATAGACTATTCAGCAGGGTGCTCCGATATGGATTAGGTGATCCAATCACCGGACATGGGCTTATAAATTGGACCACCTTTTTGTATGAATGAGGATAAATGTTGGAGTACTCCCATACTCCAACGTTTTTTACAGGGTAGTGGATCATTCATAAGTATTAGCAACCCAGTAAACCAAAGCACTTTCACCGCCGGGGACAACTCTCTGTTTGTCGGTCTCCTTGTTTGTACGCCCATAATCCAAAAACTATTACATAGAATTGATTACAGATTTCAAGGTTCTATTGCTGAAGAACTATAGATTAACATACATACATATGTATGTATGTAAGTATAATATAAAATTCTATTTCATTAGGGCGACCTTGCAAAACTGCGCGCCTCTATAAATATTTTTTTGCACGTGTGCCTAAAAGAAATTTTTTTCTGTAATAACGTAAATATTTAAATATGTAAGTAATTTTGTAAATATGCATTTCCTCAATTCTTCAAAACAACATATTTTGGTACATATGTATATTTGTTTACAGAAGGGCTTATTTAAACAATGCATCTCTTTGAATGGCCTTAGCGAAGCGTAAAATGTGAAAAGCCATAAAATTGCATAAGCCTATAGAGCAGGTAGATATACATATACATACATACATACATATATGTACATATGCTATACATAAGTGCACTTTCTGATGCCACATTTGAACATAAGCTAACCTTCACCCACACATATGTGCATGGGCGTGGCAGAGGGGGGACCAGCCGTTGACGAAATTTTTTTGGAACACTCAAATTATAAATTTATAGCTTGGACTATTTTCAAAGAAATATAGTTCCATTACACTCTACAAAAAAGGAATGACGCCTCTCTATTTAAATAATCTGGCTCTTCCGGCCGTAAAAGACCCTGGTGTCCCTGGCTGTGTTACTCTGCCTCCTCGCCTACCATAATTCCCTGCTGACTACGCCCATACTCAAATGGATATGTACTAACATCCCTGCAAAAATCGAATGACTGAAACTCCAATACAAACAAACGAATTTTCCCATGCATAAACAGTACTGGTAAAAAGATTAGTCAATTTACCCGGAGCCGTACCGAAAGTTTCCGTACCGTAGAATTTTTTGTTAGAGTGAAATGGCATATTGGTCGTTTTAAGTTCGTTTTGCTATATCTTTTTCTGTCGCACTCTTTGCATTCATAGGAATGGCGAAAAGAAAAGTTGTAAAAGCTTGAGTTTACTTCATTTTGTTTTTCTGCAGAAAAAGTTGGCGTGCTCAAAACGAAATTCAAGGTATTTTTACAAATAAATAAATATTGTAAGTAAAATTGTTAATTAAAATACTTTTAAATTTCTTTCAGATATTTGGACGTGTAGTAGCAGTTACGTGTGGTGAGGAATATGCGAATATAAAAGTAAGCGGTCCATCATAAATTGTGTGTGGAAATCAGCACATATTTTTGGATATTTGTTTCCATTAGGAGAAAATTGCAAACAATTATCCAAAAATATGTGCAGATTTGAGAGATATTTGTGATATGTGAAGTTTTTATAACAAGTGTTACTGCATGTATGCCAAAATTATCGTGTGCATATAAGGACATGAACAAAATACCAGGGTAATTGTTTACAACCGCGACCGAGTTCAAAAACGCTGCCAATAATGTCGGGAGAGGTATCAAAAACGAGTTTTTTCTTGTCTAACAAGATTCTGAAAGCCGAAAACAAATACATATTTTGTTCAGTGAAAAGTTATTGACAAAAAAGTAAAAAAATTTCTGTGCTTTCAACCACCAAATGGAAATTACCTACAATTGTCAACTTTGCTTGTCTGTTAAAATTTTTAGTAGATAGTTCCTGAAGTCTCTGAAGGCGGATTCAAATTGCTATGAAAGAAACGCGTTTTTTGATACCTCTCCCGACATTATTGGCAGCGTTTTTGCACTCGGTCGCGGTTGTAAACAATTACCCTGGTATTTTGTTCATGTCCGTATATGCACACGATAATTTTGGCATTAAAGCAGTAACACTTATCACAAAAACCTTACATATCACAAATCTGCACACATTTTTGGATAATTGTTTCCAATTTTCTCCTAACAGAAACAACTATCCAAAAAAATGTGCTGATTTCCACACACAATTTATGATGGCACGCTTATTTAGAAACGTGTTCTGCACATTTAGAGCTTGGATCACACCCCCCATTTAGGATTTGACCTCATTTTATGGTTTTTAATATGTATATAATTATAATAACAAATAAATAATAAAATATAATAAATTAATAGTTTTATTACGATTTTGGATAGGTAAACGCTTTAGTAATTTAGCAGTAATTTTACGGTAAAATTGCTGTCATTATACAGGTAAAATTACGGTCAGACAACATGTAAAATTCCCGTAAATATGCTCGGGAAATGGCCGTCAATATACAAGTAAAATGCCAGTAAAAATGTCTGTAAAATTACGCTTCTGCTGGCCGTAATTTGTCGGTCATAGTTATTGTAAAATGACGGTCACAAAAGAAGTCAATTTACTTAAATATTTGGAGTTATATGACTATTCATATGACTAGTACCGGTGACAGTGCAGTACAGTAGGTGTGAGCAGTACAGGTGTATGTTTATCTTACGCAAAAAGAATATGAGAAAGAGCGAGATGCAAAATCTCACATACAGGAACGTGAGAATAGAAACAGTCAAAAAATCTACCGATGCCTTTATAAATGTGATGGGAAAAATACGGAAACTTTCGGTATGGCTCCGCGTAAATTTATGCATCATGTTACCCGTATTGTCTTTGCAGGGATATGTATATACACACACACATACAAGCATAAAAAAATAAGCAACCGTCAAAAACGTGGCAAACGTTTTGCACGTTTTGGCTGATGCAATAATGCGTGCTCGTTTCTCGGCACCTTAAAAATTGATATCGGATTTTCAGTTATAAGAGGCATTATTTCTTATTCTTTCGTTTGTATTTTGATTCTCCATTTCGCGGTTTTCACACGTTTATTACTGCCAGAAAGTCATTTACTTATTAGACCCAGTAGTAAAATCTAGAGTCCTATTAGTGTGGAACTATTTAAGACTCTCTTTACTGCTACGCGTGAAGATAGATGGAAGCAAAAATAATTCCTCTCTCTCAGGAGAACAGTCCGATTTAATAAGGTGAAGAAAATAAAAATAGGTAGATAGTATTCAAAACGCTTAAATTTGTATTGAAATTTTTGTTTAGCATTTAAATTTATATGTATTTAACTCGAAATAACTGTATGTATGAATGTTCGTATTTTCATTTTATTTTTATGTACATATGTACCCAGTTGCATCTGTTGTACTCATTTATTAAAACGAATGCGAGAAATATTTATTTTACAGCAGCTGTCATTAGCCAATATGACACATCCACAAATGTACTGAAACTATTTCATTTATGTTTTGTTGTGCTAAGTATTTTTAGAGAGCGAAAATTTATCTACACAACTACCTACTGTATACTCAATGGCGCCAAACATAATAAACTTGTAATTGCTTTACAAGTTTGTAGTCACTCGAGCGTTTAAAAATAATCAAAGAAAAGTATGAGCTTGCCAAAAATGCAAAGTCTTGGGCGAAGATTTTTACAGTTAACAAGTATTTAATTTCGTGTGAGATGTAATATTATATGGTTCCTAGTACATAGCAATGTGTAGTGGTATCTTCGTACACGCATACGAATTGAAAGAGAGGGGATAGAACAGAGACGTTACCGGTTATATTTATCTACAACTTTTACATAAAATTGGGCATGTTTGAGTTTTCTTTAACAAGCATCTTTTCAAAATCTAGCCTTTTCTACTTGTTTTCATAATTTCTATATTTTACTCGAGGTTTTTTGCGTTTCGATTTCGAAAGATTGCGGATGTTCTTCTTAATTGTTATACCTACTTGTGTCATTTATCTGTGGTTGACTCAAGGACATCCATAATCTGAAATAGCGTGACATATTTATCTATGTATGTATTACACGCACGTTCTTGTTTATAGTACATATGCACATTAGACTGGGCTCAAAAAAGTTTTTTTTTGTAAATTTCCAGAGTGCGAAAAAACGTTTCAGAACTTAATATTACAACTTTTTATGCATAATTTCGATGCTAGGTGCAAACTTTTGTGATTGTCTAAAATAATTTGCAAAGAAAAGTAACAAAAGAAAACCCGAAAAAAATTAACACCAATATAGTAAAAAAAAAACAAGTTTTGGCAGTCTTATATCCATTCACCAAGTAAAATCAATTCAAAACTTCTTATCAAAAGATGTTTTAGCCGCTTCAAATCGCTTCGAAGTTCATACAAACGCCAATATTCAATTTGCTTACATCGTTTTTGTGATCATTTTAAACTAATATTTTCATATGATAAGGTTTACTTGTGAATGGCTTGCTAATCTTATCACCAGTAATTAAAGTCCCATTAATTAGACGAACAGTAGTAGTTTTTATTTATCAAATATTGCTACCAGTTAAAGTCTTTATCTTACGACGAGACAGCGCGAAGCACAATAAAAATTCTTTTGCTATAAAATTTTGTTTGAATTTTCTTTTATTGTTATTCATGAACATATTTTTTTTTTGTTTTGTTTTTTGGTTTATGAATATTTAGCTTTGTAGATATTAACTTAAAACTTGCCTTTGTCATTTATGAATGAAGCCCACTAGAGCATACGGATTTTTGTTTATAAAATTTTTTTATTTATTTTGGCACTAGTTCATTTTAAGTATGGCACATACATACATACACAAATATTTAAAAATGTATCTGTTCGTAATACTTAATTAATTCTTTGTTAAGAATTGTGCCAAAAAAAAAGGTTTTTGGGGCAACCAAAAATAGATGAATTTTGTATGGGTACGTGAATCAGCTGATAGGCATTGAAGCACATACATATGTTGCGTGTAGGATAAATTATTTATATCAAAGTTTCTTGAACTTTTACGATTAATTAAAATCTATGTATGTAAGTATATTACAAATTTATGTAAATACATACATATTCAAAGCTAGAAATTCGGCGATGCTCAGTTGAGTGTCTATTATTTCGTCGTAGCAGCAAATTAAATAAATTTACCCTTATAAGATTGAAAAAAATGCAAATTGATCATCATTAATTGGCACTTAACTTCTTTTCTTTTCCAATAACTGACCCCAATTGACCACCAATGATCATACGTACATCTGTTTTATCAGAAAATCTGTCTAAAAAGCAATTATTTTGAAAACGGTTTGTTGAACGAAAAAGTTGTTCCGCAGTTTTTGTATTTATGGGAGTATTTTGAGTGCTTTGTCCTGCTCATTTCTCAGAGATAAGGCTTTTAAAACAATAGGATATATATGCACATATTTAAATATTTACAATTTAAACTTCTATTTTAAAATAACGGTTGCGTTAAACACGGGCTGCTTCTAAGCTTAACCTTTGGACAACATGATAAGAAAATTTCAATATTTTTACTGCCAAATGGATGTTCAATATACTACTTATACACATGATAACGTACATATATGTATGTATATTTCTGATTAAGTCTAGCATAAACCTTTCCAGTAATTATTTTTGTTTGAATCGTTTTTCAATTTCAAATGTTTGATTTTAATTGTATTTTTATTGGTCAGCCAACCCATTCTCCAGTAAAAAGGCACACAAAATATATTATTTTTCCACCAAACTGGATCATTTTCAGTGGGAGTTACTGTATATAATAAATCGTTATCTGTTCGATGATAATGATTAGTTCGGTTGCTGTCGATCGTACTAAACTTGACTGAAATCACGTCTGAGTTCATTAATAAAAAATCATATGAACTTCTATATATGTACATATAAGTACATATAAAATAAAAAAAAGCTGGGAACTAAATTGTTTTGATTGAAAATATTTCGCCTGTTATCTGTTACTTTGTTATTGACCTTTGTAATTCAATAACATCACAAGCAAGTCTCTATAATTTTCCATTTCTGTGCAAATCTACTATCTAAAATTGCGCAAAATTTCAAAAATTAAATAAATAAAAATGCATATACATTGCATATATTTAAGAAAAATTAATAGTAGAGCCAATAGAATCCAAATCAACAGCTTTTAGAAATTTTGTCGGTCTGTCTGTATGTTTGCGCACGCATCACTTAAAAACTGCTGATTAGAATTAAATGTAACTTTTACTGTTGCATTACTAGTTGTGTAACTTAAAGTTTAAGATATCGCTTATTTTGTTAACTTTATTAGTTTTGGAGTTATCGACCAATATGTGGATCAGGGTGACTGAAAATATGTTAGTACAATATGGGTCTCATATGAAAGGTGTTAATGAGCACTGCAAAAGCGGATAAGATTTTTTTATATTTTTTTTTCTACTATAAGTTCTGAGAGGCAGCGTAGCGTGACCGGGGTCCAGCAGATGCTTTTTAATATACAAAATACGTTCTCAGAAAGATAAAGTTGCTGTGACGTAAACTGAAAAAAAAAACAAACTTCACATACACATATGTATGTATGTACGTACGTCAATCGTATTCTGAAATAGCGCTATGGCCATATTGTATTGTACGCGATAAGAAAGTCAACAAACAGTTACTTATAAATTATCAAAGTTAAATTGTTTATAAACTTTGTGTTGTTATTTGAATAACAATTGTTATCAACTGTAATTAAGCTCACGAAATATATCAAATATGTTAAATAATGGTCTAACATTGATTATTTAAAATATTTTCTTTTGTTTAATGCTCGGGCACGTGGACGGAGTAGAACCTTAAAATATTTTCGAATATTTTTCAAGAATACTTTATCTGAGCTTAACCTGTATTAAATCTACTGTGAGGTGGGGCATTCTTCAACAAAATTCCAAGATGCAACGTTTTTCAATCGTTTGCTGGATCAGAATGATCTTCCACTTGGCCCTCGGTATGATGAGCGATATTTACAGTAAATACTCGTTTACTCGCTTCATGAGCGGAAAACTTACAAAGCCGCATGTAGTTGTATAGTATCAATAGGGAATTTTTCCATGTAATGGAGCTTACATTGTAATTTACTTTTAATTTTATTAATTTGTGCCAAAAGGGCATTTCCTCGACGTAATGTAAGGTGGCGCGAGCTACATGCCGGTAATTGAAATATTACAATGTTCGAATGTGAATGAAATCAAATCAAAAGAACGCATTTTGTGTCGTCATTTTCAATTGCCTTCAATATGCATATGTAAATATTTTATTTCCGAAAGAGGTTCCCTGCTGTAAAATGCGCTCGATGCTTGAGAGCTCAAAGGTCAAAACGTTTCAAGAAAATTTTATTAAAGCTATGGCGTTTGTTTCGTTTTCGAAGTGTTCCTTTTCTCTCGTTCGGATAGTGATTTGAATATTTATAAAGGGCGGAAGATATGAAATTATTGCACGCCCTAGTATTAATATATTCTGTGTAAATATGTTTATATACATACATATGTAAGTACATAGCATTGGGTTATGAATTACACTGCGCAACATGTTTGTGTCGAAACATTACTCCAGAAAATTTGACTAGCTCAGTACTAACCTATAGCTTAACCAACCGAAATTCAAAGAACTTTTTTTCAAAACTTTTAATTTTTTTGGCAAAATTTTCAGAATTTTTTGGACTACGTTATGTTTTAAAATAGGCTTTACTAAAAATATTTTATTACATACAAAATTTGTGAAAATTGCAGAAAATAACTGCATATAAATTTATTTCCGCCACCCTAGTGCATTTTTCAAATCTCTCTCTTCTCTTCAAAAATTAATGTCACCATGTTTTCAGACTCATTCTAAAAACTTTCAGCTAAAAACTTGCTAAGTTGACAATACAAAAATTGTCTAAAATTAAGAAAAAAAAAATTATTAAACGCGGCTAGGTGTTTTAAGTTCAATTCAAAGCATTATGCATCTAAAAATGCTGTAGCACTGTGTTACTTACGTATGCCGCACGCACTCGGGATGTTGGAATACAAATTTGTTAGAATATTAGCACATTCCATACCTCATTCAGCGGAGATTTGGTTAAGTGCGCACGAGTACGTTAAACCTCATTCATTACTTAAATAGTACATATGCATATATACACATTAGACTGTCTCACAAAAACTAAGCTGTGAAATTAATCGTTTGATGAATCTATTAAGATATTTTTCTTTCAATTTTAGGTTAATTGTCATTTTAGATTAATTTATTCAGTTTTTTCAATAAAATTTCATTTAAAATTTCAAATTCTTTTCATTTCAGAATAAGCCAAAAAGTATTGATACAAACCACTGGGAGCTGAAAGTTTGAAGTTTTGAAATTTGAAAACTTGAACAGATAAAAACAACAAAATGGTGAATATAGCGGTAAGTAAAAGGCGCACCTTTTAGCTTTGTTTTTTTTTTTTTTTTAATACAACATCCGTTCTAAATGAAAAAGCATTTCTTTGTTTTTTCTTTTATTCGCACTGTTCTGCACTCTCACTAGTTTAATCAATTATTTGCAACATAAAAAAATTTAAATTTTTCTTTTTCTATCATTTTCTATTTTTAAAACTTGTAGGATAGCGGTGGCAAGCATGCTCCACAAGAAATGGAACAATTCCTGCCTGGCGACGGTGCCACAAAGTAAGTACCTACCCACAATTACAAATTTCATAAGAAACATTTAACTTTTATTAACTAATCGTCTAGTTATATGTTTATTTGTTGCAATTTGTCTAACCAAAATTAACTTTATTAAAGTAATTGAAAACATTTCTATGCCATGCACTTTCGGCTCTGATTTATTACATTTTTTTTTATTTCTTTTAAATTCGCATTTCCTTTAATTTGCTTTACGCGAGGCTGGTGGCGCTTTCTACGCTTTGTTAATTGGCGTTGTGTCTCGTGAATCCGATCAGTTTTTTTTTAATGCAAAGTCAACAAATTTAATTGGTGTTGCGACACTGAATTGTGAGTCTAACATATGTTCATAGCAGAGATGGTAAGCCCGGGTGTGTTTTTAAGTGCTGCCTATTTCGAGATTTTTTTTTACAATCTCGGTATCGGAAAAATGTTGTTAAAAAGTAAATATGTGTCTACCCGCAGAAAAAAATTAGCGGATTTAACTTAGAAACGTGCCGTTATAATGAATAAAAAATTTAATAATTTCTAATACATATATTTTAAAGTTAGATAGTTTCTCAAAAAATGTATTGATTTTTGCTACCTAAACAGATGGAGAATAGGAATTACCAAATCCCGGCACTGTATAGGGAATACCAGTATGATTAAATCAGATGTCAAAAATCCCAAAATTGTAGAAATTCAAACAAATTGGCATTCCTAATTCATCTGTAAATATGTTTCTTTTTGGTGTGTGTTCAAACACAAAAACTTTTTGTTAAATCTACTTGTAATTTGGTCAACGGTTGCCACGCGATCGTCTGAATTACAGACTGGACTATTCATGAACAATATATATCATTTGATCACATGCAATTCCAATTTTCAAAATTAGATCATGCGATTTCAATTTCGGCAATTTAAGGTGATTATGTGTAAGGGCGTTGGCAAGTGTCATGTGTATTAGAGTGTACTCGTTTTGTTTTATTTCTCCGACACCGAGTCGGAGTTTTAATTTTACACTTTAAAACCATGGTATGTGTCTATGGTTGTGTTTGTAATATTGCTTACTTCAAATTTGAGTTTGGCTTTTTGCGCTTATTGCTATGGTTTGTGAATAAAATAGTTGACACAGGGTAACCTAGCAAAAAAAAAATGTGCATACCATCAATCAACTTAATATTTAAATACATACAAATTAGTTAAAATCTTTGTTTAACATGACTATGATTGACCAACATTTTAAATGCCTTTTTAAGTTAAGTAAAGATTTTAATTTAAAACGACTGAAATTACGGGCCTATGTGTATTCAAATCGTATAAAATACGCCATTGTATGCGTCGTCAAGCTGACACTACTGCATTCGTATGCCCATGCGATAACAATATTTTCCAGAAGTGAACGACGGATTCGTTATGAATTTATGCATTATATTTTAGTATTTATTTTATTACTTAATAACGCTTGTGCTGGCTGCATGGCTGATAAACAATATTATCAACAAATTAATTAAGCTCATTTTATCATTGAAATCGAGCCGCGAGCAACACGTTTTATATTTAATTAGATAGACAAAAGTTCAAATATACATAAATATCAAAAGACATACATAAGAGACATATTTTTCATAGTCGATGGAAATGTCTCTATAAACTTTTTCGAGCTGTCAAAAGTTGTTTTGAAATCGATAAAGAGAGTGCGGGCGTCGATTAGCCTAACATCGACGATGTGTCCCAGAAAATTATATAAGATATTAAGTACTAGGCAGAGTACCCTTTTGTGCCAATCTGGATCTGGATATTGTAACAGGCTCAAGGACATTGCCACACGTACACCTACAATGGCCGATTGGTTTCATGCAAACCACATTTTTTAACTGTTATACGTGCCTCTCCATGGCTTCGCCACCACTGTTCTCATTGAGCTGGTGCCTTAAAGTATACTTCGGTTCAATACTCACGTACACATAAACAATTTTGACGCGATGGCCTACAACAATTGTATGAAATGAATTGCTTTGCGTTTGATTTGATCGCTGGAAGCCGTAAGCGGCATGGCTGATGCAATTTTTAAAGAAATTCAAGTAAGGCCAACAACGATCAGCACCAAAATTAGTAAATGTGGAAATGTTTGTATGTATGTGAACGTGTACACTTTTTGCTAACTTTTCAATTATCGCTGTCAGCGTCTTTTGCAGCAATCACTCAACAGCTCGCGTCTTTATAGAATTGGAACAAAATCAGTGAAATATAAAGGGTGCTACAATTGGTATTTTTTTTCTTAAGCACTTAGTACCTTAAAAAATTAATAAGCATTAAATTTTTATTGCTTATGCTTCTATTGAAACACCCTATATATCCATAATTGTACATGTATTTCTTTCTTTATTTTTTTTAAATTTCTCTGTCTTGTTTCTCTTGTCATACAAAATTACTTTCCCGCGCATCAGTGAGACAGTCACTTAGTAGGTAGGTACTGTCATGTGTATCATTATGACGAACTATGTTTGGTATTTGACCATATTGAATTTGAGCTTGAAGCGAATGGCCGCCATACAAGCACCAACCACATTACCCGCTACACAGCCATTGGACACCCGCCACTGCGCCGCTCTGAAATGCAACGAAGAATGCAATCCGATGTTGGTCGACGAATGTAGTTGAGGAGCGTAATTAGCTCGCATATTGTTTTTTTTTGTTTTTGTTTTTGCAGATGTTGCACATTTCTTGTAAGACGTTGCCGCAGCCCACAACAGCCACAAACACAGACAATGCAATAGTTAGCAGCAGCAATGCAAAGCCAAAGCCAAAGCCCAAAACTGGCAATGCAGAATTTCACTATAAAACAATTGCGGACAGTATTTTGTTTTTTAATATGATTTTTCAGTTGCATTCGAGTGATTGATCGTGCGTGTAAATTTGCAATATTCGACAGCGTGAGAGCTATCGGTTGGTAGAGGCTAAAACGGAACTGAACGTCAGACGTGCCAAGTGGGTAGTTGTAGAAGCGCGCTTAAGCAATTGTCGCCAACGGAAGTGGCCGATAACGCGGCTTATGACGTTTTTTTGTGCAATTGAAAAAACCCAAAAAAAAGTTATTTAAACTAAAATAAAAGTTGGGTTATGCAAAGTATAATTATGTGCGACACGACAACAGAGGCAGGCGTACCAAGGCTGGAGCAGAGGTTGTGCAGTTTAAAATACCGTTAAAGTTTCTTGTGTGATTTGAATGTGATTTGAAATTTATTTATTTTTTGAAAGAAGATCGGAAATGCTGCAATTGGGAGCTAGGGTATTGGGTTAAAATCAAAAATTAGCTACTGTTGTTGTTTTTAATGTCAAAAGTATCTATCGAATATTTGAAAGAATGTTATCTATGTCCCTTCTAATCTGCTTTTTGTCCCCACCCTACTGATCTGTTCTAAATAAAAAACATTGAACGAGGGTAGGAGATTGATCAGTTATCGAGTTCCCATCAATATATCAAGTGCCTTCTGTAGCTGTTTCTTGTAGATTTTATAGAAACTTTTATACCGATCGGATTTGTTCGACTTATTAATCCATAGAGTCTACGGTGGGATATGGCTTCATAAGTAAGAGTCAAAAGCAGTGGCGGATCCAGGAAGGGGACGTCTTTGGACCCAAAAACCCACCGTGGATCCGCCCTTGTTAATATACTTGTTGGGACTTTGTAATTTCACTTGCCACTTACGGTCTGCTTGTCCACAGGCGGGACTTGGATCAACAAAGGGAACGCTTTTACTAAGTCCAAGCTAGTAGTATCTAGATCAGAGCCGGTTTGTGTTGATGTAAATTTTTTTATAAGAAAAATTTTAGGCTCCAATTATAAATTACGGTTTCATTATTTAATAAAAATTTTTACCTTTCTTTTGCCATCGCATAACTAATCTTTAGTGTACAAATACAACAAAATATCATGATTTTCCACTTACACTTTATATTTCTTCTCTTCTTCCAGATATAAAATTCAGCCGCGTAAAGATGTCGAACAGGCGCTGGCGTCATCAGATTTCGATCCTTTCGCGGAACGTAAAGTTGAACATCCAACAACGTAAGCATTAAAATCTTGCCTACAAATTAAATGATCACTTCAAACAAATTTTATTGCATACTTTCAGTGATAATGAAACACTCACGCATTTGTTAAAAGCTTCCTTGGGTACTGGCATCCTCTCCATGCCAATCGCTTTCATGTACTCGGGTCTTGTGTTGGGCATTGTTGCGACGGTCTTTACAGCTTTCGTCTGTACACATTGCAGTTATGTATTGGTGAGTATTGAGAAACAAAATAAAGTACCGTTTTATACAGTCACTTTTTTGCGAAATGAGACCGTGAAATTTTTACAATTTTGGTATTTTTTTAAATCTGATTGATATAAAATGAAACTTAAGAATGGGTCAATATTTTGCAGAAAAAGACAAATTTGTTTCAGAATAGGACAAATAAAATTTAGAAAACGTTTCCTTTTTTTTATTAAAAATTTTAAAAAAGTGCCAATTTCACTGTTACTGGCTGTAAGTACAAAAAACTTATCCAAAAAAAAAACCCCTCTCTTTTAAAAAAGATGGCCCAATTTACTTGGCGATGTCCAAGTATTGGATCACCTACAATAACTGGGCGTACTCCATTTCTTTGTTGCTGGAGCATTTCTGTTTTTTACTGGGTAGATTTACTATTAAGTTAAATACCATATTTAGTGCACACGTTCGTATAAAAATAAAAAATTGCGGAAATAAAAAATGAATAAATGTAACCATGTAATATTACATACCTACATATATACTGTATATATACACGTGCATGCTTATATGTATGTATCTCAATCTTTTTTTATAGGTGAAATGCGCACATAAACTCTACTACAAATCGCGTCGCACACAAATGAGTTTTGCTGAAGTTGCCGAAGTCGCTTTCCAAAATGGTCCAAAGTGGGCGCGTGGCTTTGCACCTGTGGCCAAATTTTCCATACTTTTTGGTCTCTTCTTGACCTACTTTGGCACCTGTTCCGTGTATACAGTAATTGTGGCCAAGAATTTCGAACAGGTAAGAAATTATTTTGTTTTTGTAATGAGAAAAAAACACGGAGTTAGGTCTTGCCAGCAGGGCAGATGAAGAAATTATCAGCTCAAAAATATGTATGATAGTTTGGAAAAAAATTACAACATTCTACATAACCTAAAAATTTCACCACAAAATTTCTTTGGATTTTCAGGTTATGGAACATTGGTTGGGCTATGAAGTTTCACTACGTTTACTTATCTCAACACTACTAATACCACTAATTTTACTATCTTGGATACCAAATCTGAAATATCTTGCACCCGTATCCATGATTGCCAACGTTTTTATGGGTCTTGGTTTGGGTATAACATTCTATTATTTGGTTATGGATTTACCATCGGTTACAACACGCGAGTTTGCACAGGTCTCAACACTGCCCGCCTTCTTTGCAATCACTATTTTCGCCATGGAAGCAATCGGTGTTGTAATGCCACTCGAGAATAATATGGAAAAACCACGTCACTTCCTTGGCATTTGTGGTGTGCTGAGTCAGGGTATGTCTGGTGTTACTTTGATCTATATGGCATTAGGTTTCCTTGGCTATTTACGTTATGGTAACACAACCGAAGAGAGTATTACACTGAATCTACCAGTGGAGGAGTGGTAAGTTATAGTCGTGATATATTACTCGAGTACAAATTATGATTATATAATCATTTTTCTTGTTTACTTTTAGGCCAGCGCAAGCTGTTAAGGTGTTGATCGCTTTGGCTGTATATTGTACATTTGGTCTACAGTTCTATGTATGTCTTGAAATTGTCTGGGATGGTATTAAAGATAAATGCACAAAACGTCCAATGTTCGTTAACTATGTTTTGAGGTAAGGAACCGTGAGTTAAGGAATCTTATAGAGATATGTAATTGTTAATGTCTGAGAACCTTTTTAAGTTAATACAAATCTCAGTTTAGTCAACTTTAAGTAAATTGTCTTACCCCTTTCAGAACCGTCCTCGTCACTGCCGCCGTTGTATTGGCCGTATCTGTGCCCACCATTGCGCCTTTTATGGGACTTATTGGTGCCTTCTGCTTCTCCATACTTGGCCTTATATTCCCCGTAAGTATTTTATAATATTTTTTACCAATACCAATAGTCAGTCAAGCTAAAGCTCGACTCCGAAATTTTACAAAAGTATATCAAATGCGCCTAATAATATGCAACATTTATTTATATGTCTCTTATATGCCAATGTGATCAGTAAAATCTGCTGCTAATCGCCCAAATGTATAGTTCAAACTACCATTGAAAACCTTCGTTAAAGAATTAGTCATGCAAAAAAATTGTTGCATAATTTTAGGCGCATAGTGAAGTTACTTTAATATCGCTCAAGAGCAACGAGATTACATTAAACTTCAATCTGATTTACATTTTAGGTGCTCATTGAACTCATCACTCACTGGGATACTGGTTTTGGTGCATATAATTGGATTTTATGGAAAAATATTATTATAGCATTTTGTGGTATAGCAGCATTAATATTTGGTTCGATGAGCGCAATAAATGATATCATCAAAGTGTACTCCAGCAGCCCTGCAACGAATAGCAGCACATAGAAGCCAATACAGCAATATCAAAGAAAATGCTCACAGCTTCTTATAACGCGTAAAATGTGTAAAATTTTCGAAAAGCGAAAAACGCTTTGGTACATAAATTCGCATTGCAATCCCACACTAAATTGCTATACCGTTAGATAATTGAAATGGATTTTTAATATTAGTATTAAGTAAAAGTAATATTATTTACAGATATTTTTAATCTCTTAGTATATCCATTAATGCGTATGGCAGGTAAAATGTTAATGTTAGACCGATTTTGAAAAAAAGAAATTAATTTTCTACCAAACTGCGACAAAGGTTTATAAAAGTATTTCTTAAGAATATTGTACACTTTGGAAAATATATCTTATCGGAAATTGTTTAGCAAATCTTGAAGCTTGCAACATGTAGAGAACCCAAAATGTCGATGACACCAACGATAGTTTTGTTTTTGAAATATCGTGTGTATTTATAGTTCTTTTGTTGAACTGTCGATACTAACCCATCGACAATTTGATAATGTACATATGCTCTTAGTCTACTTCATAAGGAAGGAAACCGAAAAATGCTATATGGGATAATAGCCTTACACCCAAGTTAAACTTTGTGCGTTTGGTAGAAATGACAACAGCTTCTTCTAAAATGGTCTACACTCAAAAAAATTGTATTTGAAGATTTCTTTGAATTATTTGAGTGTAATTTGCATGCATACGTACATACATACGTATATAGAAGAATATGTAGTTAAGTCAAAGTGAAAAAAGCAAATTAGTAAGCAACCAACAAAATATTTTTTTCTTTTTAGATTAGTAAAAACAGCGGAATTGCGTATTATAAAAGTGCCTCTGTGTAAATTTTAAATTTTTTTATTAAGCTTAAAGTATGTATACATATGTATACATTTGTAGTACTCTATGTTTCTCAATACAACATCCTATATACATATAAATATATATACATATAGTATAAATGTAGTATGTATACAACATTTTAGTAAAGTCTTGATGAATCACTAATTTTTAGTAAAACTTAATTTTAGTCTACAGCAGGCCTTTTTAAGCAAAATTTTATGTTCGTATCTCTTTAAAAAAAAAATAATAAATTACGCTGCATGCTATTTTTATATTTGTTACTCATTTGCAAAGAAAAACAAATCTGTTGCACGGTGTGATTAATTGATTCTTTATTTAATTTTGTTTTTTCAAGTTTTTTAAGTCAATTAGTAAATGTTGCGTATTTTTTAAATTTGTTCCACTTTTTTGCTTGAAAATTTCACGATATAGTATTTGATATCCATAAGCCATCCATTCTATATTACTCAAAAATGATTTGCTAAATATTGTATAGAACCAAAAGTAAAATAGTAATAATAAAAGTTAAAATTAAAAAAAAAAAATGTTTTCACTTAATTTTTAAGTGTAATTTGCTTGAGTTTGTATAAGCAAAGCGTTTAAGTAAAAAAAAAAACACAATTATTAGCAGTTTTACATACAGTATACACAGAAAAAAATCAAGATCCAATTTGCGCATACTGTTCTTATGAATGTGGTTGCATTTAAAAAAAATACTCGAAAATTTGTCCAATTATAAAATGTCAATGTAAAGAATTTTTGCTTAGCATTGTGGTTGAAGTTGGTCAATTTGTATTTATGCAGACCAAATAAAATTTAAGAAACATGAAAATTCAAAACCAAATTTTATAAATATTATTTTTGATGTGTTTTTTAATAAAGGCCTAGCCAGAAGCTGCTGAAATGATATTCAAATTTAAAAGTGAAGTCGTTTTGATTTCTGATTGATGTTGTCCCTGTTTTTAGCGTAGTTAAACTGTGTTTATGTCAAAGTTCTAAAACTAAGCATTTAATGGGTCACCCTAGTAATTCTTCTTATATGCTGTTTTTATTTTATAAATAACGCCCCAGCAGCATTTCCATACAAAATATGCAGAGAGCCAACAAATGACCAGAAGCAAATAAAAAGAAAATCATAAGAAATTTGTCCATATCCAAACGTTTGACATCGCTTTCTTGTTGATTTTTCATTCTTGCGCCAGGATCTGTTAATTTACGTAACCAACTCGAAATGAGCCCAGTTGAGCGAATTCTTGAAATGACATTGTTGAAGGGTTTCGAAAGAAATGAATGATGACGAAAATAAGCGCAAAATTCTGGAATTTGTACAACTTCCGGCACTTGATCGAAGACATGACCCAATTGTTGACTCAATTCAAAGTATTGCATTTGTGGCACTGTAGTTAGCGTCGCCACATTACCGGTGGAATTTAAAAGTGTCCTAAAAATAGGATCTGCAGGTGATGTATCTATATACATAGTACTGTTCTTGGGTAAGTCATAGTCAGGTAACCAATATTTTAAGTCCATACCTCTTGGCATTACAAATGTATATTTATTTTCTTTTAAACTTCTTAGCGTCTTTGGTAGCGGACTAGGCGGTTGATTATAAGTATCAAATAATTTTGCTTGATAAAAGCTATTTATGAAAACAATACAGCCATACCATAATGCGATGCTAAAACGTACGAAATTGTTGTTTGCTCTCACAATACGAGGTTCACCGAAAATGCTACCAAATATATCCAACCAATTACCCCAGTAATGAAGTAGGCGTGATAAGTTCAATAAAACAAAAGCAGCTACCATCATGCCCAAAACGGCTAGCCAAGTATTCAACTGGAAGGGTTCCAGCATCCACATACGACTTTGTGCGCGCTTACGATGTTTAACACAAACGACTAAACGCGTAGTAAAATACGATAGACTCGCCTCAAAGCCGATAATACGTTGCGGCGCATAAAAATAATAACCCATTAGTATATCAACAGTAAAATTTTTTAATAATTCAAATGGTTCATCAATTGCATGATTTTTAGATTTTGTAGGTTTTGTGTATAATTTTATGCGCCATCCCAAATGTTGAGCGATGATTTTGAGTAATTCCGCTTCGACGCCTTTCATGTTATTGGGATTAGTGTCATGGTATGAAAAAAATGGCGCTACATTACGTGGTTTCACTATTATCTCGCAGTTGTAGAAATTCTTTAATTTGTTGTGAAATAATTCGGAATCGTTGAAATGTCCAGCAATAAAATAATTTATAATTTTTGGTTCCACCGCGAAACATTTGTTTTCGCTCACAGGTTCGTAACTGTATATAAGGTAGCCTTTGCCGTGTATATTCGGTACTAATAGAATGACATCAACAATGTGGAGTGAAAACATTTTTTCGAAAATTTTTTGAATCTCTTGATCCGATTTTTGGCTGGTTGGCATTAAAATTATTGCATAGTAGCCTGGATTAGTGCCAAAATGCCTTCTCTTGTAGGGCAAAATATTTCTGAAATGTAAAAAACTGCTTCTATAAATTTTTCTTCATAAGTACATTGAACTTTCAACTCACTCTAGCGCTTCGTAGGTGTCCACATACCACAAATTGTGTAAAAGGTATTTATTATTTTCATGGTAATTATTCTCAAATGACAGTTGAAATGTGAGCTTGGTTGAGTTACGTAAAATAGCCGTTAACTGGTGTAATATTACATCGTTTCTCCAAGTTTCAGATTTTCTCGTTGTTACCCGTATATTTAGTGCATTCGTTTTCTGTTCAAAATATTGTTTTATTGCCTCCTCCAGCGTGCGACTATGATGTTGCCTGTTGAATTGCCTTGGTGGCGCGAGAGCCGCTTCATTTGAAATTGTGTGAATGGCAAGAGTTACGGCGATTATTAAAAACTTGTTGATGACCATATTTGCAACACTGCAGAAATTCGACTGAAGGATACATTCAAAATCCATTTAAAGGAAGTCAGGCAAATTTGTATATAAACCAAAGAAGTTGTAAAATACCAAATCATTAAAACTGATTGAACAGACATTTGATAATCTAAAAATTTAAATGATTTTAATTACTTTTGTTATGTTGCCTGCAAGAGTGGCAAATTAGTTCTATTGATTATTTACTATTTACAACAAGAGCTGGGTATAGACGCAATTTTTCATGCGCTGTTACTTTTCACTCAGCGCTATGACTGATATATTTAATTGTTGCTCAGTGGTATTTTGGCAGAGAACATCACGAAAGTTTTCCGGGGTCTGGAATGTATGTCTCATCACGATACCAATTAAATTTTTACTCACTCGACAGATCAGACTTTTCTAACTGCAATTTTACCTTGGTCAAACCCTATAAGAAGCTAGTAGAAATTAATAACAATACTTGGCAAATAACGTTAGTACAACAACAATACTACTGACTGTATTGGCATTACTTAGTGCAATAACGCAACGCCGCGCAGCGTTACACAGCACAGTTTACAAATGTTATGCAAATAAGTTGTAACAAATTACTTTGTTTTTAATTTTAAAAAATTCGCACACACTCTTTAATAGCTTTATGTTAGGTGGCTTTAATATCCGATTTGTCACTTATTCTTACATAAGCCATAGAAACCAACGGAAAGTAAGAAGAGGATCGAAAAATTTAAATAAGGCTTTATAAATAAGGAATTTTATCTTAAATCAAGTACATAATCAAATCAGCCGTTTGGCGCATTTATATAAAGGTAGTCCGATACATTTTTTGTTTGTCATTTTCCTTACACATTTTATATATAATTTTAAAATGAATAGTTCTGAGAGTAAAGATGGGCGAGGAATGTTAGAGCAGGCGAAACCGTCTCAGCGAATTATCTCTTTGGACTTGCATATGCATAAAGCCATCCAGCACGTATTCAATTAATGAAACCTTTAATTTTTTTTCCTTCAGTGTAGCCTGCAGGTGTGTCTGCGTTCGATAGATGACCCAACCCCTCGATGTCCGACGCAAATTCTTGCAATACTTCATCTTCTTTGTGGAAGCGATTCTTCAGCTCTCTTTACTGTATCCATCAATGTTATTTAACTCAGCCTCAGCCTATTTTATTGTATGTAGTCTGTAATACCATATACGATAAATTAAATCATGTTTGATCTCGTTTTTTTTTTAATTTTTAGCTTTAGTTTCTATTGTATTCTAGTCTGATAGACTCAATTAATGAAATGAAATGAAATAAAATAAAACATTGTATTCAGTGCCCTAATTATTCACATATGCCGTCTTCCCAAACTTCCAGCTTAGATGCCATTCAATTTTTCTGTTCTTCCAGCCGACATGTAATGCACGTATTCTATTCTTCCGTTTTTTTAGATATCTTGGTCAATACCGCCAACATCATGTTTGTGTTCATATTTGCCACTGGATTCGATTTTTTGTCGATGTATCCTAGCCAAGATGAAAAACATTATCGTCAACGTAAATTCCTTTCACTTCCATAGCCTCTCGAAATTCTGATTTGTTGACTGTTGCATTGAATTCACGTTGTTTCTCATTTTTAAAAATTTCAATCCCACTTCTGACACCAATTGTGACGAATTTGATGATTATTCCTTCTAGGTAGTGTGAAGTAAAAAAAAAATAAGCTTTGAAAATAATGGGCACTCTATCCTCACACACACTTGAAAATGATTTTCGAGGCCACAGAATTTACACTATTTACGCATAAATGCTCTAGATTTCTCTTATCAAATGTAGATAGGTATATAAAAGCGAATATTTTGCATACACCGCAGCTCCATTTTAATGAATGTTTAAACGTCTGGAAATCTACATTTAAATTCTAGCGGCTTTTAACGTGCTTTTACAACTCGAGCTGATTTTATTCACTTTATTAATTGTTGCGTTTTTACTCCACTTTTGCTTAAGAACTAATAAGAAATATGGATTTAACATCACTTGTGGGAAGCTCCTTATTCCTCAAACACTGGAGAAATATACTAGCTGCATTAACTATTCTCACGCTAGCGAATCTTGCTCTCCACTGCTTCACATTTTACTCGAAGAAGAAGCTAAAGAAGACATCTAAAAAATCGCAACTAGACGGAGAAGAATATATTGGCGGTAAGTCATGAAAAAAAAAATCAGTTTCTTCTTGAAATGCCTATTTTGTTGTTTTTTTTTTCAGTTGCATTTGCTAGCACTATTCGTACTAAAAATGCTAAAGCCCCAAATGGCGAATCCTCCAATGAATTCCATGTTCCAGCACTCAAAAATGTTAAACACGTTGTATTTAACGGGGCCAGTGTGACGCTTCCCGGTGGCGCTGAGGAATTTTATAAAATAACAAATAATCGTCGTAGCGTACGATCTTATCGGGCTGAACCTATACCATCTTTAGAAGTGATTTCAAATTGTATACGTGCAGCTGGTACAGCACCCAGTGGTGCACACACTGAACCATGGACATTTTGTGTGGTTAGTGATAAGAATGTAAAGAAGCGTATACGCGGTATCATCGAAACGGAAGAGGAACTTAATTATGCACAACGTATGCATCGCCAATGGACAGCAGATTTGCGTCCATTACGTACGAATCACATAAAGCCCTATCTAACAGATGCTCCATATTTAATTTTGGTATTCAAACAAGTGTATGGTACCTTGCCAGACGGCAGTCGCAAACAACATTACTACAATGAAATATCAGTTTCGATTGCGATTGGGATTCTGTTATGTGCTTTGCAGGCGGCTGGTTTGAATTCACTGGTCACTACACCACTTAATTGTGGTCAGGCTTTACGTACGCTTCTAGATAGACCAGAGAATGAAAAACTATTGGTGCTTTTACCAGTGGGATATGCTGCCGAAGATTGTGTCGTACCTGATTTGCAAAGAAAAAAACTGGAGAAAATTATGCGCTTGTACTGAATCTCAAAGGATATGTGTACATTTAAATCTGAAACTTTTTTTTTTGTGCAAAATATGGTTTGGGGTCAAATGTCAAAACCAGATAAAATCGCAACAATAATATATTAAACTTGTATTTGTATATTTATTGTTAAATAAAAATTGTGCATAATGTCCTTTGGAAACTTCTATATAATTAGGCTTTAAATTTTATCGATAGTGTAAATTCTTCCGTGATCTAATAATACAGGTCGTGTTGATAGGCCAGCTGATTTTTTTTTCGAGTTTTGACAATCAAACCATTTTTCAGTACGATTTTGACTATAAACTTACAAATTACAAAAACAAAATTTTGTGGAGCTGCTACGACCTGTTATAGTTGGATCATGCACAGTACTGTCCACAGTATAATACAGTAGGAAAACTGTGGTAAAGTCCGCGGCTATATTCACCTTTTTCGTGTACTCGGGGTTTCAGTCAACTATTTTTCAGCATTTTAGGGTGTTGTGTTGCAAATTGAATGAGGTGTATACATTATTTTAAGAAAGGAGAAATTGTTAAAAATACATTAAGATATTTTTCATTTAAACAAAAGTTATGCGTATATTAGTTGGTTAAAAATTATAACGCTATACTTTTATGTCAAAATGTTGCACACATATCACTATGTCGGTAGTTTCGTTAAATTCTGTGTCGAATTTTCACACATATTTATCTGAAATAAACTTTCAAATTTTTCGAAACAATCAAGAAATGCTAAGGTAGTTCAAAAAACAATTAAACTATTATTTTCTCGATCTCTAATCGTAATGCCACGATGTTTGCAAACATTTCACGGTTTCAAAATCACATTTCCGATGGTGTTAGAACATTTTACCTCGAAATATGGCGATTTCTATGTAATTTTAGCTTTTAATAGGTTTATAAATTGAAAATACATATGCTTGTAGTCTAACTACTTGCAGTGCTACCAATACAAGAAAGAAAAGGTGATGTTATTAAGCATTAAAACCCATTTCAGGATTTATTGCATTTCTTTCCAAACTTGATGAATCCCTAAATAAAAACTTCGATGCTTGTTGTCATTTAATCGGGTTTTCTAAAGCTTTGTTCGACAAGATGAGTGATATACAGCCATATTATTGTTGTAGTAATTCTCAACCCAATGCCCTTATACATCTTTTTATAAGAGTAAGAATATATTTTTCTTTAAAAATTTTCAACAAAGAAGCGTGTTTACCTCAGTTCAAACACACAAAGTTTTTATGTATTTCTCATCGATAAATTACATGAAATTTAACTCATAACGGCTTTCCTCCCGTATTTAATAGGTGTTTATCTTTTCTCGAAACCCCAAGATTTTTCTCATCTGGTTTTTAAACCAAATAGTATCTTAGTCCATTTGCTCACAAAACCTGAATTTACTGTGGGTGCGTACCAAATTAATTATGTATACATATATGTATGTATGTATATATTAATTTCAACTGAATTGTGATACTTTATTTTATTTTTACAATACATGCATGCAGTGGTAATATAATAAAATTAATTCATGAATAAAATTTAAGTGTATTATTTTTCCATTTTGTGAGAAGTAAGTCAGAGAACGTATATAAATTTTAATTTCAGAAAAATCACATATTTCGTTGGTGCCCACGAACGCCTAAAGCCAATCTTTTGCTGTTTTTAAAAATTTGAAGGCCGCATAATCAAATAAATTATTTCATATATGCCATAAAATATATGCGCTACATGCACTTATGTGATTACATTTTTAAAGTTTTTTTTTTGGTATGAAAATACAACTATGCGTCCTTGAGATCACGTACTACGAGGAATATCAACCCTGGAAATTCACCAATATGACGTACTCTTCACCACAGTTTTATTACTATATAACTATGGTACTGTCGATTCATCTAACTAACGACATTTGGTGAGTTTTCTTGTACATGGCTTCTTATGCTTGTAAATTAGCGAATAACAACACTGGTCCAGTGTTCGAGTGGGTGAGTACTGTCGATAACACTATCGAAATTCATACATCTCTTGCGAGTGTGAGTAATGATGCAAAAATCTAAAAGCACTTATACGCGAGTATAAAACATTTTATTTAACTGACTCATATTTTTCGAGTAGAAATATATTTGGATCACATATAACGTATTTTTCATTGCAAAATATACGACAACAACAACCGTTAATTATAACAAGATTAATGGGTGGCACCATGAAGGATGTGAACGGAATTTTACCTAAAATTAACGCTGGCACTTACAAATTAGCAAACCGTCAAAAGGGTAAAAGTGAAATTTGGAACGTATTTGCAGAAATTAAAAGAAACGATGGATCTCTTGTACATGGCTTCTTGTGCTGCCGCAAATGTATGAGCCTGCATAAATTCGATGGTAAGCGCACCTCAAATTTGAATAGGCATAGATGTTACAAAATGCTTATGAACAACGGGGGAAAGGTGAAACGCTTCTTTGAAATGATGGAAGGTTCTCCTGACAATCATGTTATTACAAGCCCATTGCCTTATACGAAGGTCCTTGACGATGCGGAAAATCAAAAGGAAGATGACAATACTACGGACTATTGTGAAGAAGTTATGGCGGATAGTAATGATAACGAGGATCGTGACGAAGACACAAAACGCGGCAATGATAACGGATATCTTAATGACACATACGAAGAAAATGTTGATGATATGGACGATTGCTTGGAGAGCACAACTGAGGATATAAAAGTGCGCAATCCCCTGGATTTGATACCGCAGCTTGATGATTCGCAACATTATGAGGTAAGCACTTTGTGGCAAGGCTATTCTTACTGATATATTTACTTATGACGTTTTACAGCCAACAACAGTTAAACCGAAGATGTCATATGCATCCTACATTACACCATCAAGGGTTCAGAGGAACATGAAGCAATTAAATAGTCTATGTGAAATGATAAAATCTGATTTGCATGATGCTCCAGATGACTTATTCTTTGTTGCCAAATGGAAAATTATGGATATTTTACGTGATGTACAAAGTAAACGATTGGATAGACAAAATACAGATTCAAGGAATAACAAACCTTCTGGTTCTAAAGATATGTGAAGTTCAATCAAAACGAATGGAAGTTAACCCAATCAGATGATCAGATTGAAATAATATTTATATTAATTTATAGAGAAAATTATTTTCTAAATATCCTTAACGCGTTTATGTATGTACAATGATACCTAAGAATGCTTATGTAATTGTAGTTTTGCCTTTATGAATTTTAAAAGTGAAATAGATTGTATTTTTATTAGTTGGTATTGGCCAAGGCGAAATCAGTACAAAGAGTATATTAATTCGCCTTGGGTGTTACATACTACAAAATTTTCATGTAAATAATGTCAATTCCCATATCTGAAATCAAACTTTATAATATCTTATCAAAAGTAAACACCTCTTTTATTTGACCTGAAGTTGTGAAGTGTTGTGGAGGGCCAATAACTTAATAAATTCAGTGTGGTAGTTCCAAGAAAAGGGTGTTACATGTATTCTTTAGTTTTTCTAATATTATTTTATTCATACAACTAAATTAAATGATACTTGTTAGTAATAGATAATATTAGCAATTGAGCCCAGGGAATCAAAAAAGGAATTCCATTTCACCAATTAGAAATAATTATAAGATCTTACAACCACCCTAACAATACTTTCCCTCTCTTCCCTCCTCTAGTACGACAATTGCAGTCAACCAAGGCGAATTAATAATATGGTGGTAGCAGAGCGGATTCGGCAGTACTCGCTGTACACGGAATTGTCATATTAACAGGGAATCATTTTCTTTTATTGACAGTTCCGTGCCAAGAACTTAAACGAGAAGAAGAAGAAAGCAGCTGTTCACTTACCATCACCATGTAATGAATTCGCCTTGCAGTCAACTTCTAATTACGCCGGAAACAAAATAAACTGGCAGTTGACAGTGAATAGGCACAAAAGAAAATACAAAATGACAAAGCATCGGCTGACATACGAAGAAGAGCGAACAAATAGGTGATGTTAAAATGGCATTTTAAAAATAACTACGCAGTCGGTCGAAGTGGTTGCCTTGTCGTCAAGCGCGTACGTTTTTTTTTTGTGAAAAATTTAAAAATCGTGGAAATTTGTTAATTATATGGTATAAAATATCGCGTGAACTGAAGATATTCCTACTGGAAAGTCGGTGAAATGAAATATTCCCAAAAGAAAAAAATCATGGCCGAGCAAAGGTCACAAATGATGTGAATACGGTGAAATCGTATCACGATGCAAATATAATTTCGGGTGTGAGAATATGGAAACGGGTCTTGGAAAAAACAATGTTAGAAATGCAAATGAAAAGCCAAATTGCATTTAAGATTTAACTACATCTAATGGTTAGCAAGAGACTTCAAGCCATTAAAGGAAATTGTAAATGATTTGATGATAAAGTGAATAATTAGTAAAAAAAAAACGAATTGTAAAGTGAAATTTTTCAGTTTTTCGACTCGCTTTTACTGCGGCTTTCGTTCATCATTCTTTTTGGTATTTTCATTCGCATTTGCGCTGTCATCGTCGGTTTGACAACTATTCCACGATTTTTCTTAAAGCATATGTGGTGGAATGGCGTGGTGTTTATTTTCTCCACGAAAGTGTGTGTGTGTGTCGTGTAATGGTGAGTTCGTCTCCAAACGGCTGCCAACTGACGAAGCATAGAAAAAAGAAAGCGCGTGTATTGTAAAATAAATAATTAAATCTTTTGCATTAAGAAAATTTAATATCTTAAACTTAGAGGTGTTATCTAACAACAGTTGAAAAGTTGTTTTGTTTGGTATTAATAAAATAACAGCAGGCTAAGTACAGCCAAAAAAAAATTGTTAATACCTTCTGTGGCTTGGGCTTCATACATAGATATGTATGTATATATAGAGTTGCAACAAAAGACTTCATTCGAATTGTTTGGAAATAAATATAACTCTGTTATAATAATGCATATTTGTTCAAACAAATACCAGAATTGAATAAGAATAAACTAATTTCCAATTAAAGGTGAGTTCAAAAACAGCACGTAAAATATTTCCACACTGTGGGTGGAGTTATGTATATGTTGAGTATGGCAGCTGGTATGCATAGGCGTCTGTGTGTACAGAATGCGTTTTAGTGGGGAATATCAATAGGAGATTAAATAGAGGTTTTTCTTTAATAACAACTGACACGTATTTACCAATTGGTATGCATTTAAACTTTTGTGACATTCTTAGTCTTGAAAAAGTTTATGCAATGTCTTAAAATCGTTTCCTTTTTTGTATATACATATGTACATGTTTCTACAATTACTCGTTGCCAACATATGTTAGAAAAGATTTGGTGCAGTAGTAATAATATCGATTTGTATACATTTTATTTAACAAATATGTAATCCAATGGTCGAAACATTGTTCGTTCCTTTGATTTGAATGGAAAATATCCAAATCGTTATTACGGACAGCCGTATCCCAGTACTTGCATATTACAGTCATCTCAGCAATAATCCTCAAAACCTTGTATATCCATTAATTAGCAGCCTAAGTATGATGCTGGTAGTCCCGAAAGTCCCAGCCATGACTCCAACCATCTGTTCGTCTGCACCACAGAAAATACTCTTCTAACACCAATTTCAATAACAAAGTATACATACATCAAAGTGATGGGCAACTGGGTAGAGCAAATGGACAACTCAATGTACTATTCCCTATTGTGGGTTTGAATTCTACTCGAATGAAATTCTATTTGGTTTGCAAACATTTGTCTGCACATGTCCAATAGGCTCCCTTAGATACTGTGCTGGCTACCAACAATTCCACCTAATATCACCCTAAATCATATCAATTCAATCTAACTAACCCTTTGTTAATATTTGCAGATATTTCAATGGACTTTTGAGAAAATGGGAACTTTTACAAAATTAATAAAATCAACAACCCAAAAAATTATAACATCAGTGGCAACCATAATAACGGTAGCAAACGAAAAGTGTACAACAAGTTGACCGCAAGCTTTACGAAATGCTTTCCGTACTTATTAACGTATACCTCTTTCCCCACCGTGTGTTCTGCCCGCTTATAATCAAAGCTCATAAAAGTCAATTGATTTGGCCGAATCTTCATAAAAATGAAAATTGAATTAATTTTTTTAATTTCTTTAACTATGCCGTTTGGAAAATGAGTATAAAATCACCCAAATTTCTATGCAAAGTAGTCATCGATAGTCAAAAAAGTTAAGCACATGGATAAATGTCACAATTGAAAGGGATATTGAAATCCAACTAAAAACAATTTCTTAAACAAAAAAAAATAAATAAAGAAAAACTTTACCGAAAATTATAAAACATAAACACTAGAACGAAACGGTTTCTATTATAAACTCTACAGTCGTAATGAGTCGATACTATAACAATAACAGTACCCACAGCGGGGGCGGTTTTGGCGGTAACACTACCAAAGCATTAAATTTGACTGCCGGTGCCTCTAATAAAAAGATGTCAAACAGACGACAAGCTGACCACGAGAGTGGGTTCTATGAAGAGGTCAATGATGACACACATTTCCCAAGTAGTGGAGCCTATGGTCATTCGTCTAGTAGCAACAGTGGAAGTAGCAAACGCACACGCCAACCATCAGCTGAATTGTATATGAATGGTGGACGTAATAAGAAGCAAAAAGTGAATATGGCTATGTCAATGACAGCGACCGCATTACATGGCCAAAGTAAGCCATACAGTACCGGTAGGCAGGGACCACCACTTGCCACAATGCCAACAAATTATAAACAAGAACAACGTAATCAATATCAATATGCCTCCAGCAATAACAATAAACGTTATGTTCAACCACCACAAATGCCTCAACACCAACACCACCCCCACCAACAACAACACCAATACCAACAGCAACAAGTTAGTAGTAGTACAACTACTAATAAAAAGACAGCAACAACCAACAACAACATTAATAACAATAATAATAATCTAAATAATAATAAAAATAATTATTATATGCAATTAACAGCTAAAATGAATACATTACCTGTGGCAGAGACCATTGAAGTGCCTGATAGCGATAGTGATGATGAGGCGAATAGTAAAAAAGCTATGCTTGGAGATGCTCATAAGGAACGTTTGCCAAATGGTGGAGTTGGTGTTGGAAATAGTGGAATACCAACACTTGTTGTTAGTGGTAGTAGCAGCAGTAATAGCAATAGTCAGCTGATTGCTTCTCATTCACAACAACAACAACAGCAAAATAAGTTCAAGTATGAACAACAACAAATGAGCGTTAATGGTGCAAGTGGTAGTGGTCAAACGACAAACAAGAATCGGGATAGCAATCGCAAAGCTGACACATCTAACGGCACTAGTTCTGCAGAATTAGAGCGCGTGCAACGTGAAATTGAGGAAGTTACACAAGTTCACACTAAATGTAAGTATATTTTGAATTAAAAGTGTACATATGTACATACATACATACCTAATCTTAAACTGATTGAGACTTGTTACGTGGTTTTCTATAACATTTTTTACGTTTTAATTAATGATTTAAAATGTATACATCTAAACCTCAACTCAAAAGCACAAACAATTGGCAAATACCCATTCTGGTTTAATTCAAAGTTTTCTAAATGTATTTTATACATTTTGCCGTAATAAAGTGAGTTGGCCTTTAGTTGGCTGATAGTCATGACGACATTAAATTTGCCTTGTGCCAGTTTAATAAACCAGCTGTTCGTTCTATGTGGATTTGCTTTAGCGCTTAATACGTAAAATTAGGTGTAAAAAATGTAAAATCTAAAAGAAAAAAAGATAAATGAATATCATTTCATAATCCAACTGGGAACGTATTTTATTCTATAACAAACCAGTTAGATTTAGATGTTGGCAGCCCGAGAACCGTTTCGAGGCTGAAATTCGTTACAAGCCTTTATCAATCCCAATAAAAGATAGCTTTTTTTTAAATATGTTATCTGCAATATTCAAAAGTTCAATAAAATGTGTAGATTTATGCTTAAATAGTATGGATAAGCCAATCTAAAAAGATTCTAAGATTAGGGGGTAACACTAGGTCTTTTTAAATGTTATTTTTATAGTTTAGTAATATTTTTCCAATAGAAAAATATCGGGATTATTAATCGAAGTTCCAGGATTTCGGGACCTTAGAAAAGCAATTCCGGGATATGGCATTCCAACGAACTACATACCAAATTTCGTCCAAATCGGTAGATGCGTTTATTGGCTAAGTGAAAGATCAACATATCGGAATTTTTTTTATTTTAGAATCTAAAAACAGTTTCCTCAAAACAAGAAACGGGAAAGAAATGAATACACGTTTTTTTTTTAGTATAACCGTACGCTCTAGTTTGTAGTATACTTACATATGCATGTATGTATGTATATAGAGGTAAATGTTTCATTTTTACTACTCTTTGTTATTGTTAATTTCTATGTAGATGGCGGTAGCAAGCGGCACTGTATGCAAAACTAGGGCACATACTTTCAACCTTGACATATTAATGCAATTTTCGTTTCATTGTTTCGATGCTAGTTTTTTTTTCTCAAGTAATTTTTGACAATTCGCTTGTTATCCATCGACACATTCATGCAAACATACACCAGTTGAACAATTGTGTATTTGTTTTGTCTTTAAAAAAGTCATACCTCTTTATCAGCTAGAGTTGGGCATTAATTAAGTAGTCATAAACGAATGCTTTTTGGGAACAATAAGAAGTTCTGGGAAATTCATATAATGAATTGTATACATACTCGTATTGAATAAATATGAACTCGATGAACGTTGCTATAATCAAACAAACCAGCTGTTATGATATATCGTTATTGGAAAACACTTAACCTACTAGACTAGTAGAAATGATAGCGAGAGAACAAGTAAGAGAATCTAAAGTGTGAACTAGAATTATAACATCCCCTATGTATACAAACATTTTCTTTCAATCTTGAAGAAAATCACCTTTTTAATTTACATAATTTCATTTGACTCATGGCATTTGTACATGAGTTTTTGGTAGCTTCATGAATGTGAAAATCTGATTAGCCCATACGACCAAGCTTGACAAACCCACAAACACCACACCTGTCTATTATATATTTTTGGCTGTTGTTTTATTTCTCTTTTTTTTTTTAATACATACATATTTGTCAAGCTTATTGAGTCGGTTTAATTTTTATGTCTGGCACTCACTGCACATACATAATAAAATGCTTTTGCCACCACGTGCTTGACCTTATTTTCAACCGACTTACAGTGGTGGAAAAAATGACAGTCCAAATTTAACAAAAAATTTTTTTTTTTAATTTTTTCTGAACATTTTTTTTAACAAACCAAACAAATATACATATATGTACAAATACATTACATATAAATACATTAAGCTATAGTTTTTTTAAAAAACTTAAAGTTATCAAAGTAAAGCGCATAGTTTTGCGGCTATTATTTTCGAAAACCTCATTAAAAGAAATTTTAAAGTTTACACAAAGCTCAGGAAAGTTAATTAAACTTTGAAAATTGTTCATAAAAATCTTCAAATGTTTTGCCAGAACTTCTAGAAAATTTTTTAAGTATGCAGTTTTGTAGATCAATCAATTTTAGTAGGCATAACATTGTCAAAGTAAGAACTTGCTCGTAAATTTCCCCAAATTTTCTGAATTTTTTTTTTTGTCTAGGGTGTTGAGTGATTTCTCCATACAACGCATGAAGAAAATAAATTTTGGACGGAAAAAATACCCAACTCCTTTGACAAAAAAAAAATTCTCAAAATTCAACTTTTAATTTTATTACACTACTATTATATTGAACACAACTGTATGTACATAAATATGTAGTCCATTTAAAACGTAAGTACATATTTATTTACTCACATATACAAACAGGTATTTAACAGTTGTCTGCCGTCATTAATGCACACAAAATTATATATGGATGTGTTGTTATCATATCTCTAGAACTTTTCCAATTGGTGTCGTGACCTATTTTTCATTTAAATCTGTATTTATGTATACTGCTTATGTATATGCATATATGTACATATGTATGTATATGAATATGATATTTAGGATATACATACATACTAGAGCTCTTGAAAATCGACTAATCGATTAGTCGGCTAATCGGTTAGCAAAAGTCGTTTACCAAAATAATCGATTACCACTAATCGACTAATCGTTTCTTTCCGACTAATCGATTTTTCGTCCATAATCGATTATTCGTCCATAATCGATTAGCTGTTTGCATTCGACTACTTGACAGAATCGAATATTTGATTAGTTATTTTTTCACGATCAATGGAATTTGTGTAACACAACAGTTTTTGGTCACAGAAACTCACCTCTCATTACCGACTTTCTATTTCGTGACCGAAGAGGGGGTTAAAGGACCTCGAAGGTTCCAACGGTAATAACAAATCGTTCTCACCCATTCAAATACTAACAAAAATACTAAAAAAAAATACAAAAAAATTTTATTAAAAAAAACTATCAGTAATCGATTAATGACAGCTAACCGATTGCGCTGTATGATGAAGTCGATTACTTGTTATTCGATTTTCAACCAAAACAAAAGTTGCTTTCGACTATTCGAATAGTCGATTAGCCAGATAATCGATTCTGAACAAGAGCCCTAATACATACATACATATGCGCTTAATATTTACTTAGTTTTAAATAATATTACAACTTTCTCTTTTGTCATTGGGTTGTTTTTCGAGCGAGTGTATATTTGCATCGGTCTTAAATTCTATGGAAACATATTCCTTGACACTTAAGTAGTGCTGATAATATTATTCTGAAAAATCACATACTCCGGGTTTTTGATTATGTATTTATTTAGCCTTCATTATTATTCATTCATGAATTTACTTCTGGTTAAATTTTTCATTTGGGATGAGAGTTTCCAAATTTTAGACATGAATTTCAAACTCATTTATACAGCTTCATGTCTCTTTTGTTGATTTTTGGAAATTTGTTTTCCACATGCTTTTTGGTATTTCCTTTCATACAAATTAGCAAAATATGACAAGCTCACATGGTGTAATAATTAAAGGTGTTCTTGGTTTGCAACTTCTCGCTCTAACGGCGCCATCTTGAACGCCCTTAGCAATTACAATGTTGTCTCTTTATAAAAGTACTTTTTTATTCAGAATATATTCCATTAGAAAAAGTACTATAAAACATACAAAACCATTTTTTCTGAAAAAAAATTTAACGGCACCACTTTTTTCTCTAAATCTGCTTTGTGTTGACTTTTCTATTAAAGAATTCAGTGACAGTTCTCAGACAATGATTTTGTTTATTTATTAGAATTGCACAAAAAACTGATTTTTCGCGGAGAATGATGGTAATTTTTGTTGTTATATTTACTAAAGAAGATAATAAATGTTTTAAATATGTTTTTACAGACGGGGAATAGACAAATAATGGATTTATTCTCATCTTCCAGTCAGACAGACATGTATATATGGGCATATTTGTTGCGTCCCTCGGATAAAGCCTTTAACATGCCCCATGACCAACTTGTTTCCAGCGTAGATTGTTGAGAACAAAGCGATGGTCTTTTAGTACCCGGCCGGATTATATGACTGCAATACATGATTTTAACATGATCTCTTTTGATGTCTCCTCTTGACAGACATCGGGGCTTGAGAATAAACATTTTTCCAGGTCAATGCTCTTCAAATGGCTATCATAATTGCGGCAGGTAAACAGCGAGTATTTGTGGCTGTATTACCTCTGGCAGGGAAAGCTTAGGACCTAGGATCTACCAAACGCCTACCCTCGGTAGTCGAATTGAATTGCTTTCTTTCCCAATGTTTTCTACACCGAATGACCCGACTAAGGAACCTTAAACGTTCTCATTCTATTCAATGTGCTTCATGCAAAAGGTATTAAGGTGTTAAGCCCCGCCAGACATATCCATTAGTTTCTTCAAAGTTTTCGTAGCCCCCTTTCTGTTCTAGCCGACTTTATGACAACAATAGTGCAAATTACTTTCGTCTATAGAACGGGCCTGAATGGATTTTCCTTGTTTACAATATAGTCCTATCAGTTAAGCACTGGAATGTCAAGGAAACTAATTTTTTCGTGAGAGAATTATTAAAAGCTGTGTTCATTCTTCCCAACGCATCCTCATCGCCGTTTACTTTTAGGTTTGACATAGCTTCGAAGTTGTATTGGTCCTTAATCTCTCTTCATATCGTCGACAAAACTTCAAAATCGAGTAAGTGATATCCCAGTATGGCTGTTTTGGCACTACAAATTGCTTATTTCTAAGATGAATATCGACTTTATGGAAAAATTTCCAATCAACATTGATTCTTCTAACTAATTTTCAAACCAACGTGAAGTTTTCTTGAGACAAAATCAATAGATCTCGATAGCAGAAGCCTATAAAAGCTTGTAACTCAAATGTCACTTAAGGGGTTTTGCAGTGTCATCGGCGATATACATGTCACTATTTGCTAGCGTTTGGTTCTCTGCTTATATTTTGTACCATTATTCGAATGTTTCGAATAAAAGAGGAACTATGTACATATACACATACATATGTACGCAGACTGGCTGTAGAGACCGTGACACTTGCAAAAACCAAATAAGAATTGGTCAATTTCTTAAAATTTTTCTAAAAATCGTTTTTCCAGGCTATTAACTATATGATACCACTTAATAAAAAAAGTATGAAATTCAATACTATTTTACCAAAGGCCTTTTTTTATGCCCCCTTTCTCTCGTGCTTCCAAAATACAACATGGCCTTCCAAACTCCTAAGGGCGTTCGCTTTGACGTCTGTCAAAACAGATATCACCTTTGATTATTACACTATGACAAGCTCATACCCACACTTTTCAAATATTTTTTTGCGATACGTCCATCTTTCCATCAACTGTCGATATTAAAATTCATAAAATATGTGCGCTCTTACCCTATAAACATGAATGTGCGTAAAAGTAAGAATGTTAAGGTTATACACGCCAACCCATTAACTCTAAAATGGAAAATTACCACATTCATACTTTTGTCATCCGGCAACGATATGTAAAGGCGGAAATATTTAAAACATTCGCAACACTAAAACCAAATTATTTCACTTAACCAAATATTATATTTTTAACAATTTAAATTTGTTGTTTGTTTCTGTGTGCGACAGAAATATTTTCAAGCACGTTTATAAATAGATAATGCACAGTGCTAGTGAATTAAGACTGTAAGACTGATTGTAATAATAGTGATGTGACGAATGTGCGTATACCAAAATCGGATTATTTTAAATGTGTTTTATCGAAGCCGAAATCGGAAATCGGAGTAGATTGCAACAGTAACTACTTAATTTGCGAAATTTTGAGAAAGTAAGGTCACGAGACCGGATTTTCATAGCCCCGTCCTTATATACAATAATACGACTTTGCAAAATTCCACGGTATTAATGTTAATTGAAAGATAACTATGTAGCATAATGCCCATTTATCGTTAACATACATGCACTTATTTAAATGCTTTGCCAGCTCTGATATACATGTACTCGTATTCTTCGGACTCAAGAGTCAATGGTCCGTAACATCACAACTACTTAAAAACATTCATACATTTGTGTATGCACGTGCTAGATTTTATTACTCGTGTATTAGCCAGCACAGTTCTCTATTGTACTCACATGCACTTAATGATCACATTTTGTTCGTCTTTCGCATTTTCAAATTGTTTATATGTATCTATTTATAAGCAGTTCTTTTAATATATCTTAATTTTTCAATTTTTCCTCAGTGCATTTCTTTGCTAAGTATTTTATTTTCTTGTTGCTACGTTGACTTTTTACCAATTTTTTTATGACATTTTCTTCTCAATCGCATTTTGGGATCTCCCGTAGTTTCTTCGCTTACTTTGCCATGTAAATATGTGCACATATGCATGGGCACGTACAGTTGTGTTCCATATAATAGTAGTGAAATTAAATTGAAAATTGAATTTTGAGAATTTCTTTTTTTTTGTGAAGGATGTTGGATATTTTTTCCGTACAAATGTATTTTCTTCATGTGTTGTATGGAAGAAATCACTCAACACCCTTGACGAAAAAAAATTCAAAAAATTCAGAGAAATTTTCGAGCGCGTTCTAACATGCAAAATGTTGCACTAGAATTGATTGGTCTACAAAAATGCATACTCAAAAATTTTATAGAAATTTTGACAACAAATTTGAAGATATTGATGGCCAATTTGTAATGTTTAACTAACTTTCCTGAACTTTTTGTAAACTTTGAAATTTCTTTTTATGTGGACTCTGTTGAAGAATTGATTATACTTTAAATGAAAATTATTAAAAACACAACTTCTCCTTATTTCGTCGAATCAAATCCAATTTAATTTCAATACTATTATATTGAGCACAACTGTTGCGGATATCTTTCAACCATCTGTATCTATTGTTATTTTTAGTTCAGTTAGGTATTTATACAGTTGTATGTACATACGTACATATGTATGCATATATTGATGCTGTAAGAATACATTATCTCAGCAACTAGCCGGCAGTGATAAAGTTACACGCATTTTTTAACACAAAACACCAACAATTTGTTGTTGTCTAAACCTTGAAATATCAAGAACTGATAGGCACAGCGTTTCTCTGAAGCCAGATAAGGGAATTTTATTAACAGTGTTTTGCCGAAATGCCTATGTGACGAGATATGTATGTATGTAGGTAGGGGGTCCACATTTTCATTGAATTACTCTCAAAATATTTGAATACGCCGAGTTTGCGTCGTTTTATTTCCTTTCGTTCAACGCGTAATCTAATAAATTTATACTCAAACTCATACCCTTACACAAATTTATAATATGCATATACAATTTAGAATACTTATTATGGAAATATCTGCAGTTCAACAACCGCAATCAATTGTTGTTTATTTCACCACCAACTCATGTCAAAGTGTTTGATTCGTTGAAATAATTCTCATTTCGCTGCTACATTTTTGAAACTGCGGAGTTCAAAGCGTGAATAGCAGTTGTCTAACCCCGATGAAGCAATAAAACGTTTTTTTTTTTCTGTGAGGGAAAACGAGTAAAATGCACATTTTTTGTTTCTTCTCATACTTAGAAACATTAGGCCAGAGTTAAATTACGATTTAACGTGCATGGCAACTTTACCAAGTCCATGAGTGCTACTGTTAAAAAGCAAGAGACCCAAGTAAACAGGTTATTCAACTTTTAAAACATATCAAGGAGTTTTGATAACAAAAGTAAAAACACAAAAAATATGAAGAATAAACCTTGAAAATATTTTTCGTTGATATGCCTGTTGATAAAACCGCAGCAGAAGGTTTAGCAAACAACAAATAGACAAACAGCTGTAAAGGAAATGCCAAAATTTTGGCAAACAAATCTGTGGCACACGCATGCTTGTGAGGGAAAAAATGACGAAAATTCGCTGAAATGTTGAGCTTCACGTTCACGAAGAGATGTATAGCTAACTTGAACAGCTTTTACTTTGTAAGCAAAGCAGCGAACCTTTATCAGTCCTCGTCGTTTCTATTTCGTGTAAGCTTGAACATATTTATATGCACACATAACTTAAAAATATCTACTGATTTGGCAACATGTGCCAAAAAATATCAAATTTACATACATATATGTATATATATATATACAAAGCAGCCCCAAACAGCTGAGAATATCTCCAGACGCTATAGCCCAGCAAGCATTTTGAGTTCTAATGAACAAATTTAAGCGAGTCTTCCTTGCAACTGTGAAATAAAAAGATAGTTTTCATTGAATGAAATTTTTCATATTTTCGAAAATATTGCGAATATGGTACCCAGTGGTTTGTCTTCAGCATGCTTTTTAAAGCAACTCTGAATAAGAAACACCCTAATATATGCATATACGATGCACTCACACCACCTAATCACTGGCTTAGCAAGGTCAAGCATCCGTCTTGTGGTACGTTTATTTATTATTATCGTCTACAGTCATTGCCAAAGGTCAAATTCAAGGCAAATAAGTTTCCAGTCAAGTGGGCAGTAAGTGACAGCTGTTGCAAAATGGAGTAGGCTACCATAAGTCCTTCTAACAATGCTTTGTTGCTATCATGCTTTGGCTGTTTGTTTTTTTTTCAGTTGGGCTATCGACATACCCACATTAAGATACAGAATGCATGACAACGCCTCAAGGACACCGTCTGCAAGTGGCATTCAACCTGTAAAAAATACTTGCAATAATATATGTAACGCATTTTAATGCGCGTCAAGAGAGACATTTTCCACAAGAGCACAACGTAACAAAATTATAATTTGACAAACAATTTAAAGGGCGAGAGTAAAACCGTGAGAAAGTCCTACCACATGTAAGGCGTTAACGAGGCACCGCTGCACCTACGCGCTAATCGTTTGCAGAAAACGAAAGGAAGTGCTGGTAGCTTGCACACTTCGCGTGACTATCAAAGTCTAGTTGAAACTTTTTCAAAGTTCATTAACATAGAAACGCAAAAAAATTAACACACCAAAGAAAAGAACATTAGGGTGGTGTGGTTTAGTACATGACTTAATGACGTGCATGAAATGACATGGATTTTTGAAACTTAAATTTATTATGATTATTAGAAATAAATAGCAAATTAAGGACACTACTATATCTAAGGATATGATAGCGATTGTGAAGTGTCTAAGCTTTATAGAGGGCGAATAGTTTTTTTTATTTGTTTAGAGAGTACATCGGGGGTGTGCTACCTGGAACGATCTTTAATTAAATTTCTTTTTTTTTTTAATTATTTAAATTATTTGTTCCTTATAGCACGGGGGTGCGGGGCACCTGTTATACCTCGTATTTATTAATGCGAGACGAGCACTGTTGGCTCTGCGGCATTGCGTGGAGTTGGCTTCCTTGTTTTCGTTGTGAAAACCCCCAATTCGGGATTACAAAACATAAACTATGCATGTATTCGGAATATTTCATAAGCTGGTCGCGAATTACATGGCAGATGAAATAAACGAATGAAATAATTTTTAGCTTAAACATAAAGAATCGGTTTGGCAATTGTTTCAAGTATTAAGCAAACATATTGAAAGCCGAAGAAACAATCAACCGATACTAACACAACCACCAGTTGCTATGGTTACACACAAGCAAAGGTTGATCGTTGCCAAGAGACTTTACATTTTTAAATGTATCTCCCCCCTTTTATTATTTACTCGTTATAATAAATGTACATAGCATTGCAGTAACTCGTTTATTAAATTTCATTTTTTTGTCTATTTTATTTTGCAGGTATTTTAACGGACGAGGAAAAAGTGAACTTGTCACATTTCAAATTAATACGTGTACTTGGAACTGGGGGTAAGTACTATATATATAAATTGACGCATACATACATGATTTGCATTTTATATATCTACACATATACATACATAGGTATATAACTGGTTAGATTATTAAAAAAAAATTATATTTAGAAAATAAGGTGAAATAAGTATTGATTAAAATAAAATATTCAAATTTGTAAATGCTTTGCAAAATTTGACATGAATAAATTTCATTATTTACTTGCAGCCTATGGTAAGGTGTTTCTGGTGCGTAAACTTGGTGGTGATGACAATATGACATTATACGCCATGAAAGTGTTGAAGAAGGATACTGTAGTACAAAAGAAGAAGACAGCAGAACATACCACAACCGAACGACAAGTGAGTGTATTGTACCTTTACATATGTCTATGTATATATAAACAGCTTGACGGAGCTGTTAAGTCAGAACTTCACAATGAGGTGCTTGGGCGTTTCAAGCGTTTCAAAATTTGCACCTCTATCTACACGATTCTGGTCCTCAATATAAATGAAAACGCTGGCGAAAGTGGTGAAATTCTCAAACAGCTTTCACCTATGTCTAATCAGTCTGATTTGGAGTTCCAGCTTTACTCTGTTGTTCGACTCGGTAGTAAATTCTCTTAAACTCGAACACCTATGTATGTAGTTCCATGAGGTATTAGGAATGCAATGATTCGAACTACAGAGCAGAAACGTTCTAAAAACTTTTTAATCATCTGTAAGTAATTAATTTGACGAAACTAAAATTAGAAACAATTTTTTTTAGATCCTGGCATCGAAAAAATAATTTTTTCACTTAAATTGCTTTGGTGAAACGGACTGTTAATCTTTACATACATTAAAATGTTAACAGGGCAATTTTTTTTACATTATGGATCTCAAAAATAGAGTTAAACAACAGTTTTCAGGTTTTTTGTCTGCATGTTTGTTCGCGCATCACCCAAAAACTGTTGCATAGAAAAGAATGCCATCATCACCGAAATATACACAGATGTCTACCATTAAGCTTAGAACCCTTTATAGCAGGGAATTTTTTAGATTTTGGGACGAAAGGACCCTTTATGCAAAAATGCATGTTGGGGGGGGGCGGCTGTTGTAAGAAGAATGGGCTGAATAATAGGTATTACCAATTGGTGTTGGGCTCCTTGAACCCGGAATACAATTTTTTTCAATGATCCATACCTTCTTTAGTTGAATTGTCATTCGTTATAGTACTAATAGGCAGATCCTAAGTCCTCGTGTTCACACAGAAACGAGAGCAAATTTCTTTACGACACCATTGTTTACGAACATGCAAAAGTTCTGTGACCTCTAGTCGTTGAAAGTAACTGCTTTTAAACTTCATTTCGCTTGCGTAATACATATTATGTATGTATTTATTATTCTTATACTTCTACTTTAATATTCTGAGTCGAGTATTTTTTACTACTCTTGTTAACCATATGGCTTGGATCTTCATACATACATATGTATGTACATACTCGTATGGACACATAGTGTGAGCTTGCACATGTTCTCGCTTAAGCTGTTCTTGTTGGCAACTCCAGTTATGCCAACAATTATAACATTTTCTCTACTCCCTTCCCCAACTCGATCTTCATTTTATCGGTAAGGTTTACTTACATACTTCAGCTTTATTGACTTCACCTTACTTTGTTAGCCGAATGTGAATTTGCTTTGTTGCTTGTCTGTCATACTTTCATTATTGCTTATTGCTTTGATTTTTACTTTTTGCGCATCATTCTTTTTGTTGTAGATACATATTTATTTGGATTCCGGTTGAGTTATTTTGAGTCCCGTTACCTTTTACCGGTATTTATGATAATTGTATGTACATACATACATAAATGCATGCCCCACTGTTCCAACACATACATATACATACATATTTGTCTATATTGGATACCGTAGTCTGGCGATACATAACTTGATTTGTATGCTTATGAAAAATTGTATATTCATTTGCATGTTGTTTTTTTTATTATTGTCAAGTGAATATATAAAAATGCCAGGTTAATAAAAGTTTTGTCAAAAAAATTATCACATTAACTAAGAAGATAGGGGGAAACTGCCTACTCCGGAGAGTAAAAATGCATCTCCGTTAGCACTACGTTGAGGTCCGGCATCAAGAGAATCTCAAGCGTAGTTAGCGTTTATTGAAAACAATATCGGATTGGGGTCTAGCAAATTATATTCCTACAACGCTGTTTTTTTAAGTAATAACTAGGTATGTAGGTACCAAAACACAATCGAATTCAAATTAAATTTAATATTCCTCACGTACATACATACATACATACATACTTTGCATGAAAAATTTAATTTTTTATGAGCTAAGAATAAAATTGTAGATAATACCTATAATTAAAAAAGAATTCTGGTCATTGCTTTTACAAATCTGCTCTCGAATTGCAGATACATATGTATGTAGGTATGCGCTTGTTTTCAAAAACTGCAGCTAGGTATATTTTTTTTCTAAGATCTTTGTTTTCTCTGATTTTACTTATGTATATATGTATGTATGTTTATTATAAGTTTGTGATGTCTGTATGATTAAGCATTGAATCGAAATTTTGATAGGCATCACGCGTCAAGTTGACCCACATTTTGGTGATTTTGCCTCTTATGGCATTCAGCATGTTTGTACGTGCACATGCGCATGTACGCACAGTTATAAAACTCTAACACCCATACAATTGCTACGTAAGTATGTAGGTACAATGAAGACCGGCATCAACAACCAGTTTTGATCAAAAATAGCAGCCAAAGCTATAAAACTTATAACAAGTAAGAGTTTTGTTTTTGCTTTAGTGCTACAGTAGAGAAAAAGATAAGTCAATGAAATCAAGAAAAAAATAGAGAGAAAGATTGTTGAATGTATTGGTGTATAGCTTACAAATACACCCGTCAAAAATGTGCATGCTATATATGTACATACATATGTATGTATGTCTGATTTGTTTAATAAAATGGCTTATTGTAACTTGAAGCCTGATTTCAATCAAACACCAGGTTTAACACTCCCGATCTATTGTTATCTTTAAGTAAGAACTTGTAACCAGAGTCCATGTAATTATACCCTGGTTGTATGGGTGGACTGCCCCGACCATCACAAACTCAAAACCAAAAAAAAAAAAGAGTCCTGGTAAAGGTTTTATTACAAGGCGCGCCATCTTTGAAATACTTGGTATATAGTATCTTATGTGACATTTCATATAATGTAGTTCTTACAGAAGGTATTTTTTTTTGTACAATTATAAGAGCATAATGATTTTGTCATTAAGCTTAAAATAAAATTCCACACCAATTAAAATTACTTTAATATAAGGTATATTGTTGAAGGAAAGAAATACGATTATCCTTTCTACGTTTTTTTGCTGGGCATACCACTTGAAATCGTAGAACGGTGTGAGCAAAGAAATTAAAAAGAACAGCAATCAAAACCCGAAGCAACAATTAGTTAGCACGTTTAAGTTTCTTAGCATTTCACGATTCAAAAGAAAACCCCCATAAACAAAATAAAATAAGCAGTAAAACAAAAATGACGAAATACAGCTTTTAACCAAAGAACGTGAAAGGGTAACGTTTGAACCACAGCAGGAAAGACGTGCAAATTTGGAAATATAGGGTATCAAATGAAAAGTGATGAAGAGCGTTTTAACAAGGAATGGTTCTTAGTCGCATGTGTGACGCCGTTTCCGACTTATTGACCAAAATGTAGCGCTGGAAGGTGTAGAGAAAGGGATAGGTAAGATGGAAGAAAGGTAAGGAGCAGGCAAAAGAATTTGAATCTAATATGAGAAGCGAGAGAGTCAAATTTCAAACATGCAGTCAAGTTCATTTTTGGTCAGAGCAAAGTATGCCGAGACTGCTAGTTTGGTATAAATGTAGCCATGTAGTATACATACATATATGGACCTATTCACATAAATATGCAATCATATATCGTCGCTACCAAGGCGAATTAATAGAAGGTGGAAGCCAGGCGAATTACAAACACACATCCATACATTTTCAATGTACTTTGTTTTTGTAATTTGTAGGACTAATGTCAAAATCGTATGGCGGCTAAATGTGTAGTGTCAAAATTTGAGAAAAAAGTAGCTATCAGCTGATGGGATAATTCCACCTTGTATTAATTCGCCTTGGTCGCTACCGACGAAGAAAGGCGCATTCAACAAATTGTCAACGAAAAAAGGCGCATTAAAAATATTGCGGGAAATAAGGACGCATTAAAAAATATTTTGACGAAAAAAGGCGCATTAAAAAATATTTTGACGAAAGAAGGCGCAATAAAAAATATTTTGACGAAGAAAGGCGCATTAAAAAAAATTTTGACGAAAAAAGGCGCATTAAAAAATATTTCGAGGAAGAAAGGTGCATAACCAAGTATTTCGACGAAAAAAGACGCACTGTATACATTTACAGTAAGTTTCACAAGGGATTTGGTGCTGGATTGAAAAAAATTGGGCCAGCCCAGCCTAGGAAAATACTAAGCAGTCCCTGCATTTTAAAAGCTAAGCAGGTGCAAGCTGGAAAAATTTAGGTAGGACTATTACAGGTAAATAATCGTGGCAAAACTAGGTATGCCCCTTGGAGAATACACGGTAAATTGCTCGCAAATAAGAAAACATACGCTTTCCATGGCAAAGCCCTGGCAGGACCTAGGCGGAGTTGTCCGTTATAGGGAAAATCTAGCCAGGGCCTAGGTTAAGTATAGATTTTTCTTGGTTATTCCATTTGCTGGAATATAATCAGTAAAGGTCTACACCAAATTAAAAACAAGCTTTCCCATTTTGCAACTTATCGAAGCTCGTCTTTCTTTACTAAAAAATATTTTAAAGCGCCTTTCTTTCTTAAAAATTATTTTTAAGCGCCTTTCATTCTGAAAAATTATTTTAATGCGCCTTTCTTTCTTAAAAGTTATTTTAATGCGACTTTCTTTCTTAAAAATTATTTTAATGCGCCTTTCTTTCTTAAAAATTATTTTAATGCGTCTTTCTTCAAACAAAAAAAAGTTTGCGCCTTTCTTCGTCGACAAACAGCTTTGCGCCCTTTTTCGTCGATAGGAACGATATGTACAAATGTGAAAATACATATGTATATTGCTCTAATGACGTACTTATTGCTCTCTTCACCACATTCGCGCTCCACTTACACAGTAACCTAGATTTATTATGTATTGGCTGATATACCGGCTGTATTGCGAAATTTTTGCTTTAATTTACTCGCCTACAACTTGATGGTATACATATGTACACACATACATACATGTATTATGTACAGTGATGACTTGACAAATAACCTCTAGCTTTGTTTACATGCGATAATCGTCTAAGACCCAAACCTTTACTAAGACATAACATAACAACATTTGAGTATACATACATACATACGTGTTCGGGCTTATATAAAGTGAGTAACCGATGCAACTATCAGCTGTTTTGTTTTTGAATGACTGGTAGCCTACGCTCATAATATTGCAATCCTGGCCAGGGCTGAATAACCGGACACTGCGCGATGTGCTGTAAGATTAGCTTTGGACACGTTATGCAATATTTAGTCGAACGTCCAGACTGCTTTTAGGTGCCAAAGGCAAACGTGGTGTGTTCGAGTATAGTCTGTTAAACCCTGACCTCTCTCTTCATTACCTCAAGCTATTTAATAATTAGCATTACCTGAATACCCGGGCTTAGCTATCCACCTTGTGTTAGAACTAGGCAAGGTTACTTCGTTTTTGGATTAATATGCCAGAAATGGAATCTCCGTAATTTCAAAATAGACCTGTAATGATTTTTTTCTAGTTACCCTCTCCTTTTAGTGGTGGCTGTCATATATGTACATAAATTATCCATGTTTAGTGGACTTTAATAAACTACAAACCGCAACTGTAGCCGCAATTTAACAACAAACTCTTCGAAATAAAACCACTGCTGCACGTTGCCACGTAAAAACAAAATAAATACAACAACAAAATAAGAAAGCTCCGCCATTTATTTTTGCGCATGTATTTACGAATGAGGGAGTTTGTTTCTACGTTGCCAACGTCAACAAACTCACCAACCAATCCACCAATCGATTCATCAGCAAGTTGGCCAAGTAAAACGAAGACTATGGCCGAACTAAAACCATCAAATCCAAGTGAAAGTGAAGTTATGTAGTGGCTTTTTGTTGTTGTTTTTTTTTTTATGAATAACGGTTACGTAGATACTACATTTCTCGTATTCACAAAACAAAGCTTTCTTTGATTTTTCTTCTAGTCATTTTCTTTATCGCTTATTCGTCATTTCACTTTTAACTGAAATTGTTTTGTCTGAGCAAGCATGTCTGAACGAAAAGATCGGTTCTTTGGACATAAAAAATGTTTATGTCAATGCATACTCATGTGTATTGAAGTTTTCCTCAAAACACTTTGGGTTTTATTAGGATTAGGGATGTGCTATCAGTCGAGTAAACAAATTTTAATTCATTGAGATGACGATCAAACTTATTGAAATCTGAGTAGGCAAGTTGAATCATTGCCTGCAGAAAATTTGACCAGCTCCGAACTATTCCTGAGCTATACTGTTTGGAGACACCACCAGCGCTAGCTCAATCCCTAAGTAATTCTTTAATTCTACTTTAACATCGCGTTACAATTGCCACCAGTGCATTAGTTGGCAACCTGCCCTGAATAGTTTGGCCTTGGTTAGTTCTGTATTGGTTCCATTTTGGATAGTATGGGGGTAGTTCTGCTTTTGAATGAGTGATTATCTTTTAACTATCACTTTTGTAACCAGTGCTGCTAGTGCTTGTATATGTGTGTATGTTGCACATATTCAGGGGATGCCCCAATTTAATTAACATTTAGACGTTTATGTTGATTTTCTCAAATTTCGTTTATAAACACGTTTATTTATCACAATGCTAAACCGTTATTCTTTCAATAAAAAATGGATAAAAACAATTGAATTGAATTAAGAACTTCTCATTACATTCATTTCATGCGAATATTTTTCTAAAGAAAATAATTAAAATATAAAACTGATTAAATTCGGATAATAAACTAGTTCGATTATAATAGTAATCGTTTCAATTAATCTTTGATTAGTTAATTATTCAAGTTTATGTTTATTTTTATGTTATGATTAATGTTTAAAATTAAGAATGCCTTTCACAAATATTTTCCATACTCTAAAGAGAGACGCTTATAAAGCTGGAAACACCCATCAACTTCTGTTTATACCAGTGTATATAGGTACATATGTAAGTCCTTGCAAATATTGAACTCACATTGAAACTAAAAATAAACCAAATGTATGTATGTAGTATAAGTAAAAACAACAGCAATTTACCCACTCATATTAGCCACATCACGAATGACTCTTAACCACGTTAAATAAATGAAAACACCAACAATCTACATAAAATGTCTGATAATTGCATTGGGTCGTCTGCAAACGTTGCAAATGTAATAATCTATTTATTGAAGTTTTTTTTGTTTCAATGGTATCTACATGCATAATTCCATTCGTGTGGAATGACGACTAACTAAAAATAAATTGTGCACAATGTGGATGTATTGCCTGCCGCCACATCTATTCATGCATTAAGCAACCTGTTGCCCAGAGAAATTGTAGCTATTATTACGTATTGAATATGTATACATAAATATGTAAATATAAACAATAAAAATCTAATCGAAAACTTGATGGATTTTAACTGCGTCACAAGCCACATCTCGTTTAAGTGGGAGAATTTGATAAAGAGCAACGAACGTGTGCACGTGCCAATCAGGTGAAAAGAAACATCATTAAATTTACATTGCAATGGCTGATCATCTTTTCCAGCTCTGAGCACTTCATGAACAGAATACTTTAAAAAAAACTCGCAAAAAATTACACCCCAGAGTACTCAAAAGCAAAGCGAGAGATGTAGTTAGGTTAGGTGACGAAATGAAATTGTATTAGCTAGTACATACTGGCTTGTCTAGCATTCTGGAAGCTGTCCCATTTTTACTCTGGCTATCTGCATGAATCATAAGCGCAAAATGACTTTCGAGTATACACGTTACATATGTACATTTGTATTAAAACACGAATAAAGAAAGTTTGCCCTCATATTGTATGTAAGAAATTTAATAACATAAAAATAATAATAAAAAAAAAATATGCCACGAGTAAATGTGAGTGTAAGCGGCTGCCCTTCGAAATAAAATATAATAACAACAATAAAGCGAAAATACAATATGAAATAAACACCACCAACGTATGTATGTATGTATGTATGTTTCTGTGTGGAAAACTTTTGTATATTAAGAAAAGAAAAGATGGAAGTGAAAGTCAAGTGCCAGTACAGTCAGCTCAATTGAAAGTAAAAAATTAAAAAAACAACAACAAAAAAATATAAATACAATATTATAATTATGTGCGTATTGCCATAATTGCGGTTGTATAGTTAAATGAGCATACATCATCTAAACAATTTTGGCCGTATAAAGCTGCGTAGCCATAAAGTCTGAAAATGGTTTTGTCTTCAAAACATCTCTTCAGCTATTTTTCTTTTTGTAATATTCATATAAGAACATTAATGAAGGTTTTATTTTACACACAAACGGTGCAAGGTCTAAATCATTTTCGGTAGCTTATATGAAAAAAAATGTTCTAGGTTTTAGATAAAAAAATATACCCATACTTTTTAAATTAAGCAAAAAAGAAACAAAAAAACTTATAAATTTAATTTAATTTTTTTAGGTTCTTGAGGCTATACAACAAAGTCCATTCCTAGTTGGCATGCATTATGCATTCCAAACGGATTCAAAATTATATTTAATTTTGGGTAAGTTGAAATATAAAATTTTTTAAATTCTAAATTAAATATACTTATTTGTTCGGTGTCTATTTAGTTGAATTGAAATTTAATTTTTTTTTTTTGGTGTGCTTATTTTAAATTCATAAATGATTAAAATATATATTTTTTAGTTTCTAAATGCCAGTTTCACGAAAGAAATTTAAATAAAAAAAAAATGTTATTCGAAATTTATATGGAATCTGACTGTGAAAAAAAATTATTTTGACTTTAATAGTTTCGTTAACCCGGCTGTATATTTTTTGTTTATTAAAAAAAAAAAATTTGACTGTTAAAATTTTGTTTTAATTTTTTTAACAGAAATATTTTGGGAAACTTGAAAATTGGTTTTTATTTTATTTTTATTTTTTTTTTGCAATTTTTCTCTCAAAATTTGTAATTTATAGAATTGAATTTTTTTAAATTTTGACTTTTGTTTTCTTTGTTTTACTGAGTTCTAATGTGTTTTTTACTTTAAAACGCTGTTTTTATTTTAATTTAGTTGTGCTTTCCAAAACTCGTTATTAATTGAGTTTAATTTGAAAAATTTTTTTGAATTGGTTAAATTTGTTTTTATTACCCTCTTGATTAGCTTACATTTTTTTTTAGATTTTTTAAAAATGTAATTTGATTTTATTTATTTTTTAGCTGCATGCCTTTCAATTTTTGTTTGTCCCGAACTCTTTTCTAATTAAAAATATGAAAACTTCAAAATTCACAGATTATGTCAGTGGTGGCGAACTATTTACACATCTCTATACAGCCGAACATTTTTCGGTTGCAACAGTACGCATTTATATTGCCGAAGTGGTGCTCGCTTTAGAGCATTTACACAAATTGGGTATCATATATCGTGATATAAAACTTGAAAATATATTACTAGATGGTCAAGGTCATATTGTTTTGGCCGATTTTGGTTTATCGAAAATTTTCGAACCCGATTCAGATCATCGTGCGCATAGTTTTTGCGGTACACTAGAGTATATGGCGCCAGGTTAGTACTTTTTAAATTTGTATATTTTTGATTGATAGTTTATACATTTTAATAGAAATTATACGCGCTGGTCCGACTGGGCATGATCTCGCTGCCGATTGGTGGTCTGTTGGTGTACTCACCTATGAATTGCTCACTGGTGCTTCGCCTTTCACCGTTGCCGAACAACAAAACTCTCAAGTCGATATATCTCGTCGCATACAAAAAGTCGACCCGGTTTTACCATCGACACTCAATGATACTGTTAAAGACTTTATATTGAAAATGCTCCATAAGGATCCTAAAAAGCGTTTAGGTAAGTAATTTTTGTCTGATCACGAACTAAATGTTTTATAATATAATATTGTTTTGTAGGTGGAAACAACAAAAACGCTGCCGAAATCAAAAAACATCCCTTCTTTAAAGGCATCGATTGGGATGAGCTAAAGAGTAAACGACGAAAAGCACCATTCAAACCAAAATTAGATAGTGAGGATGATACACAGAATTTCAGCGAAGAATTTACCAAACAACCAGTAATCGATTCTCCAGCACCGGTGCCTAGTAATACAAATAGATTGTTTCGTGGCTACTCCTATGTGGCACCGCAACATTTGCAGTCGATTCGAGCTGCAGCACAAAAGGTCTACGATGTACAATATTGCAAAGAACCAATTGTGGTGAGAAATTAAGATTTTATCGAACACTTTCACATCAAAATTTTGTATTTACACATTTAATATCTCACTTCCCTCTTTAGACACCTCCGCCTACACCGCCCACACTTGAATTGGGGCAACTTTTAAGCAATGGCAGTTTTGGTAGCTGCTACACACTTATCACTGACAATGAAAGACTTGTAAATCATGTTGCTAAGGTGGTAGAAGAAAAATTATATAGGCCAGCTGAAGTAGATGCTTTAAGATCGTGCAATCATACAAATATTTGTAAATATGCTGACACATATCGTAACGGTTCCAATATTTGGATTGTAATGGAACACTTGGCTGGTGGTGAACTGCAGCAACTCGTTTACACATCCGGCGGTCTCTCTGAGTCACAATGCTGTGATATATTTCTACAAATTTGTGATGCTGTGCAATATTTGCATTCGAAAAATTTCATACATGGCGATTTGAAACCAGAAAATATATTGTTTGCCGATACACAAATGAAACGCATAAAATTGGTGGATTTCGGTTCAGCTTGGTGAGTATTGAATTTATAAAATATATTTGCAGTAGTGCTACAGTGCCGGATATTATTTAAAAGACATGAGTAAAGGTTTCAAAATGCTCATGCTGAAATGAGAAATTGGTTGTATTATAGCACTCGTTTTCACGACAGTTATGTACTCATAAGAATAAACTCGGACAGGGTTCTACGGCTTTGAACGAACATCCACATGATTCTCGATTAAAATGTTATTTCTCTTTTCTCACATGCAGCTACAATTCAACCGCTGAAACTTGGCAGGATGTACCACGCTACACACTTGATTATGCGCCACCCGAAAGTTTTCTCGACGCACAATGCACAAATTATTCGAAACCTTACGATATCTGGTGTCTTGGTGCAACACTTTATGCTATATACATGGGTCATCCGCCATTTAGACGTGAACAAAATGAACAAGTCAATGAACGTGTAGTTAGACAGCGCATACTGGATGGTGATATGCAAACTAAGTCAACACGTTGGAAGAATGCTAAACCAGCATTGAAACAGCTGATTGTGGAATTATGCTTACAGCATGAGCCAACAAAACGTGCCTCCATTGAAGCATTACTGGGACATCAATTCCTGTATGCCAAATTTGATGAACTGCAGAAGATACTACGCCGTTTGAATCAACAACAATCAGAAGATCAAGAAATGGATAGTGCAGATATTGAAGAAGTCTTGGCATCGGAAACAGATGCGGTAACAGGAAACGTGGTGGAGGTGGAAGAGGAAGAGGAGATTGAAAGCGCGCTGATTGAAGATGAATTGTCTGAGGAAGACGAAGAATTCGTGAAGCAACAGCAACTGGAACAGCTCGCCGAAGATGAATTCGCTTATGAAGAAGTGGAAGTTATGGATGCTAATCAAGCTAATGGCGCGGTGGATACGGCGATATCATTGACAACAGATCCTCATGCAGAGAAAGATGGTGAAGGAGACGTGGTGGAGGACGAAGAGCAACAACCAGCTGAGCTGGTGGTACAAACTACTGAAATGGATGATTATAAAGAATGGAAACTGCGACACGATCAACATGCTGATACCACATCACCACTTCACTCCGCACATGAATCGGATGTACAGTTTAGAACACATGAAAGACTCGAATCAGAGGGTGATACAACCAGTGGACTGGGACGTAGCAAATCCTCCGATCATACATTTGTCGAACGACAGAATCTTAGTGTAAACAGTTTGAATGGGTTATTAGATATTGGCGGCGAGGAACAAATTGAGTGTAGTGAAATAATAGAAATGGAATATGTTGTTAGCGAGAAGACTGTAAGCGCTGATGAATTAAATGATAGCATGCTAGAAGACGACGAAATTGCGGATGAACTAGCATTTACTGGTTTTGATGAGGATGAAATTGTGGAACGTAAAGTTAATTATATTGATATACTATTGGCACAAATTGAAGAGATTAAAGCTGCAACGGATGAAATTGACAATAGCTATTGTGAGGCAGCAGCGGCGGTGCCAACAAAGACTGAAATAGTCGCTGAAGACAAGACAAATGATTATGATGACCATATAAGTGCAATTAAGAATAATGATGATAGTCCTAAGAATAAGCAAATAGTAAATGAACGAAAACGTAACAAGACAATGGCAACAAGATCTCCACGACAAGTTAATAAAAAGTCTTCAAGAGTTGTGCGTTCGAAAAATACAAATAAACGCCAAAGCTCAAGACCGACACGAGCAAATAACCAACTTATTGCTTCAGACGAAAATGCAATGATCAAAAACGAACAAGATAAGGATGAAGATGATGTGGTGCTGGCTGCCTTAATGAAAGCTGAGCTAAGTGATGAAAACTCTATCGCTGAGGCTCAAGAAATACCCGACACCGCTGAAATAGAGTGTAGTAAATTGAAAACCGAACTCTCTCTATCACGGCAATCCAAAGCGATACATGCACGTCGCAGTCGACGTAGTATACGCCTACCAACACGTGATGATGATAATAATTGGTTGGGTGTGCCTCATAATGTGCGTGTAAAACATGCGCAACGCTTTAAAGCTCGTTACCGTACGTTTACAATTTTATTATTTAGTACTCAGAATGCATTACGTCATTTTAAAATTGAACGTCGTTATTATGAAACAATAGAAATTCCTCAAAATGATCCACAACCAATAACAAATGCAACTATTACAACAGTCTCCGTAGAAAATGAGCCCGAACAACAGACTGGTAAACATGAAAATACCAAAACCGTAAAGCAACATGATGATCAAGAGAACAGCATTCAAAATGCTATAAAGACATCATTACAACAAAAGCATCAAAGCAACATAATTATTTTACCCCTGGTAAAAACAACATCATCATTATCGTCAACGTTAAAAACTATGCCAGTAATCGACTCATATAATATAGACGAGTTGAGGAGACACAAGTACAGCAACAACAAGATAAACGATCGCATCAGCCCTAGTCGACAACAGTATGCCACCAATAACACCAATGAATTTACGGTGCCTTCGCCTGCTAATCATTTGCTACCAGCCGGTTCATTACGCTCTTTACGTCAACGTCACGTATATAAATGATTAGCACAGCTATTACGCATCATGGTGGATTTAGAATTCATAATGGGTTATAGATGTGGACGTCGATTGGTGACGTATGAATACCACATATTTTCAATATTTTAAATATCTTATTAGTTGTATTTTTTTTGCGAAATTTAGTTGTTATATGTATGTATGTATGTGCATAAAAAGCCAACGGGATGGAGGCATACTTGATATTGATACTATTCTGTGCACCAGAAAAAAGAAATTGAAATGTTTATAGTAAAAGAATTTTAATCATTATTTTCTTCTGCTCTATAAACACTGTTTATTGTTATACCAAAGAGTTGAGTTCCACTTGTTTCCCAAAAAAAAAAGTATTTCAAGCCCTCTTTAAAGAAATATCACAGAGAAAATGTTAGGTTTTTCGAACCTTTATCGGTTGAATTTAAAATTGTGGTTAATTGCGTATTTTGCCGAGAAACCCTATTGTTACTTATACAAACACTCTACAACTTCGAAAAATTTTCGAAACTTGCATTTGTTGAAAGTTAGGAGGTTTTCCATTTCATCTCCTAAAAATACCATTTCGAAAAAGTTTCAAAGTTCGTATTATTTTCGAAGTTAGTGGTATTTGATATGTTTTTACCGGTTTCGGATTCGAACTGAACGATATTCGATGTACGATTTTTTTAGAGGGTTTGTTAACATCATTTCCCAAAATATTTGAATTTCATAAATTTTATTTTATTTGGCGAAGTTTTATACCAGTTTTTTCGCACTTTTTAAATTTGTTTAATTAACTATTTTATCTATATTTTTTATGTTTAAGACGACTTGATTTTTGTTTTGTAACCATTTAAACCATGAAAATTTTAAAAAGACAAAATTAACTAGAAATATACATACGAAGCTGATCGTGTTTGGAGAAATTTCACCATCAGTTCTAGTCTCGAGAAATTTTCGAAGTATGCATACTGACTTTTCAGATAGGCGGAAACAATTTACTCGAAAGCCATCAAGTGCAGATAACAATGACAGTAGCTTGACTTTCTTAAAATGTTTTTTTTTTTAATTATTCATACAATGTGCGACTCCAATTTAAATAAGTAAAGAATAAAAATGCTCAACCATTAAAAATATGCTAGTTTATGATGAAACTAGATATTCATTGTTTATATAAACCATGTTGTTACTATAATGCATTTGATTTGTTGGTCCGTTTTTTTTTCTTACAAGCATACATACATACATTGTACAAACTGTATTGTTACAAATATATACATATATATAGCAAGTACTAAAACAGAAATTAGTATTTAATGTAACCAACATGTACTATATGATGTAGCATTGATATGCTTAAGTAATTGTACCTATTGTAGTTCAATTTAAACGATATCTAATAACGAGATGTGAGCAATGAATATGAATATGAAACAAAAAAAATATATTAATATGTACCGAAGACAAAAAAAAAATAAATAAAAACAAAAGTTATAATAATGACTGCTATTAAGTAAATAAAAAAATATGGAACCAATGCGCATAGTTTTTTTTTTTTTGTAATTTAGTTAATTGAGCAGAAATATTAACAAAATCAGATATTTGCACCAAACCAAATAAAAAAGGATTTAAAAAATGTATGTATATGCATTAGGTTATAATAATTGAATCGGTTACATACATGCATATGAAGAAAAGTAAAAGTATGTATGTATAACTAGAATTGGTGGCAGCAAGACAGACCAAAATCATTTAAGTATACATACATACACAATTCAAATAATTTAAAAAGAAAAAAATTCATGTATAACATTTAGCAAATTTCTACAATTTGCAATTAGTTTTAGTAGTCAGATTAGGAAATAACATACATATGTACATAGACATGTGTAAGTAGTAATTAGTTTAAAGAATTTTGAAAAATATATAAATATTATTAAATATAAAATAGTTTTTAATTCACAAACAACATTTTAGTATCAACAAAAAGAGTACATAACAGAATATACAAATTACGAGGCATTGTTTAATACATAACAAAATGTATGTATGCATATACATATGTAAAGTATACTTTCAAAATTGATTTATAGCTAAAATTATAAACATTTGATAGGTATATAAGGCTGAGTGGAGAAGACTCTATAGTGTATACCGCTACAAGTAAAAGATTTCTCAGAAAACATTTAAAAATCGTCTTATCCCACACTTTTTCTTAAAGAAAATATATTGTCCATCTTAGAAAACGATACAAAAAGTTCACAACTCGTAGCAGGCGGGTTCTTACGGTAGATCCTTTAAGGTTGACATTTTTCGTGCTGTTTTGGGCTTAAATTCAAAAATAACAAAAAAAAAGAAGTTTTGCCTGCCTAGCTTTTAAGTGAAGATTCTCAATTGCATAAGCCAAATTTACAGTACATGGAATTTATGTAATTATGTTAAGTAAACAATGCTGAATAATGTAACTTTGTATAACCACATTTCGCATATGAAAATAATATTTTATATTACGAAACAAAACAAGATTTTAAACGCGAAAATATTCAAACAAGCTCGTTGCTTAAATTATCATGTTTTAACAAATGATAGTGGAAAGTAAAAATCTTATTCATACAAATAATGTGTACATGAATTTGGGTCATTCCATGCCTAATTTACAAATGATCGTAACGCACGGAGTATTAATAGAAGTCGATTAGGGGAGGGCGATAGTCAAATATCATGGATTGAGTGTAAATACTTTTTACCTAAAGAAAATATATCGCACCAAAGTACTTTGGTATGGGTAGTTATAGTTCCTTAGCTATACCGATGATTTCAGTCAAAAATTAAAAAGAAATTTTAGTGGAATCTCTCACATTGTCTATACGACATATGTTTCACATGATAAACGAATTATTCGTTGCGTCTGGTTTTACATAATTTCTAACTACTAAAAAATAAAAGATAAATACGAATATTTAAATATAAAGAAACTTGTTTGCCTTTCTTGAGAACTTTGTTATATAACCAAAGAAAACTTGTAGCGAGAAATGATACCAGAATTCAATTTGGTAAATCGAATAATACTTTGCTTCCCTTTAGAGAATTTGGTTAATTAAATACCATCTGAGACTTAAGAAAGTCCAACGCTACGTTGATTTACCGTGGAATGGCCCATATGCATATTATATGTATGTATGCACATTAAATCAAATATATTACCGCATCCAGCATCTGTTCGGGCAGCGAAATATTTGACTATATAAAATATAAATATAATTAAGATGTATCTACAACTTCCTAGCGCAAATCACGTTATTTTTAATATTTTGTTTTAATTTAGTTAAACGATTTCTTGTTTCTTTATTATTATTATTTTCTTTTGTTTAAGCACTAATTATAGTTTAATAGCAAAATGTTAAAAATTTTGAAGTTTTTTTTTTTTAATACGTACGCCAACACAAACACATGCGTATGTGCATACAAACATACTTGGAAGGGAGGAGCAAATTAAAAATGAGAATTTTTTTCTTTGCTTTGAATAAATTTTGTTAATTGCATAAGAAATCACAAACACACTTTTATTGTGTATTGTTATTAATTTTCAAAGTCAATAGCCAACTCAAGATTTTCTAAAATCAATTTGAATATTGATAAAAAAGTTATTCGTTTATTCCAAAATTACATTCAAAATTCAGAATAGATAACAACATTTTCATAATCCTCCAAAATTCCGGTCCACAAAACTCCATTATATCACTCAGGAATGTCTATATGGGGGGTTCAACAAAAACCCGGTTTGTTGATTTCTTTAGCGATAAGCGAGATGTTATCGGGACCTCAGCTCAAACTTTCAGCACCAACATAAAAGATATTACTGTTTATGTATGGAGCTCCACCTTAGTACGTATGCATATATATAGAAATGCTGTTCCTTTGTAGTTCTGCTGTTACCCGTGGTTACTCAAAATATAGTTTCTTTATATGAAAAAGATTGTGTGTTTTTATTTTCCAATATCAATGCACTAATCAATTATTATTATCAAAACTTATTACTATGCATATACATATTATTCAATTGCAACATATGTGGATTCTTTATTATATACATATATGTATACTAAGTTAAATTTAGCCACATTTCTCGTTTTTAAGTTCTAATAAATAATATAAATGAGTAGATTGTATAATTTGTTCGCCCTTTACGTACATACGTACTACATACATATATATTAATTACTAATGCAATTTAAGTATCCACGCTGTACGTTGGCCAAACAAAGAATTAACTAATTATTTGTTTTTGTTTTTTTAGGTCAATCGATATTTTACTCAAAATTAAACAATATTATAATGAATATTTCAATTATTATTTGCAACCAACAACAATTACATACTTACATTTACTTTAAAATTTTAATTTACTATATAAAGTGCGAAATAATGAAACGCGCAATACTTAATAAATTTTGTTTTGAGAAATTTTACATTTTTGTGTTTATTTGCATTCTTTAATGGGGTTTTTATGGTGGTTTTTTGCTTTGCGAGGATTCATTTATGCACCATTTTTTATTTTGCTATTTACTGTAATCTGTGTTATTTGTCCAGGGATTCGAACGTCAGATGTTTGATGTGTAAGGTGAGCACAATATCCATCATACCACTGCGGCCTCTTACATACATACATATGTATATATACTTCGAATACAATAGTCTCTGGATCGATATTCGATGCTCCATGATTTCGACCCATGCACCAGGAAAAGTATGATGAGCGACAGAGAGGCCTAACAAAGCTCCTTATGAAGGTATCATTTTGAAGAGACTGATGATATCAAGTTCCAATTTTGAAGCATGCGCTTTAACAAATCTACGCTTTCTTTTTGGGATATTGGCATGCTTGTTCCACCGTCCCTCATAGTTCAGCGTTGAGAAGTAGTGTTCCCTCCATAACTTTCCTACGCCGGTACCAAGGTCGCGACTAAGCGTCCCTGCAGGTATTCGTGTGAAGTTTCAATACGAAAATGTTGATAATTTTTGCTGATAATTAAGTAGCTTTCCCAAAATCAAAGAAAAAAAAAAACAAAAATAGTCTGCAGACAAATTGTTTGCAAACAATTTGAGAACAGAAAGAAAGCAATTTTCACCAATGTTAATGCCAGATTAAACGTTGCCAAACTATTGAGAAAAAATTCGCCAAAGGGGAATTGAGGTACGCGAGCTTATAAATTAATGAAAATGTATAAAGACATATACATACATACATACATATATGAATGTAACATAAAATAATCAAATTCTATTAATAAGAACCAACAAAAACGTATACTTTCGTAGTAAAAAAGTTTTAAAACTATAAAAGTTAATTATAAATACATAAGTGAACATATTTAGTAAATGCGATGAATTCGAAATTACTCAACGTATCCGATGAAAACACAAAATGAAAATTCGTTAGAAGTGCGATAAATCAAAATATTTATAAATATTTTCGAACAAAAAAAAAGTATTTTCACAAGCATTGTAAAAATACAAACATAATCGTATATACAAATATTTTAAGATACATGCATAAATATAATCTCATATCTAAACAATGACAAAAAATATGTATGTATTTAATTCTGTCCCCTTTAAGTGTGTATTTTCGTAGTTAAAAAATTAGGTTAACATAAAGTGTGGTTAGGGACATTTACTTATAAATTAGAATAACTAACAAATATTGAGCGTTTTTTCTCTTTTGTAAGAATATACAAATGCATATCGAAGTCAGAGTTAAAAAAAAAACATAACTTAGACGCTTCGAACTAAACAAAATAATCTCTTATAAAAAATGTAAATTCTAAACCAAAATAAAAGCATAGATTTGATTAAAACAAGGTAAAAATATTTATGTTTTAAATAATGATGCCTTTAATAAAATGTTGCCTTATATCAGAGACAAAAAGAAAACAAAAAATAAAAAAAAAAATAAACGGCGATAGGAGTAAAGTCATAAATCGCTACAAACATTTTTTTTACATGTATTCAAAAGGATTTAGTTAATTAAAATAAAGCAATGTAGTAAATATCAAAAGTTATTAGTATAAAACGATGTTTTGAAATCACAAAACACCGAGTACAAAATCCTTTCCAAATTTGATATCTTAACAGAAATCAGTTTTATTAAGCCTCATTCTCATTAATACATACATTATTTTCCAACTAATAAATTTACTCTTCAAAAGCTAGATGAGTTACAGGAGATGGGTCTACTCAACCTTGACATTTCGTTGTACTTGGTTTGGTAAGGTGGCAGCTGTACGCTACAACTCAGTAATGTGTAGAAGAGTAACTTTCTCAGTTGCCAGCATCAAATTAAAGAAGAACACTACAGCTACATACATACATACGTATACGTTCATCCCAAAAAGGACGGTAAGAGAAGCAGATAACTTATACATACATATCAGCGGCTGTGTGGACTATAACCATATTTCAAAATGTTTTTGAAAAACGCGCTACCCTAGAATTTAATCTAAAACGCCCTATCTCAGCTGAAATGTGTAAAACTCATTTTTGAGATATATGTACATACATATGTCGTATAAGAATATTTTGAAAAATTGTGATCTTCCACTCAGCCTTCGATATGCACTAACATATATTCATCTACATACATACAATTACGTGCTAAATAATTAACCGACTGAAATTCAAAAATAAAATGCTTGAAAATTTTAAATTAGTTGTGAATTTCTGACAACCTTATAAACTTTTAATAATTTAATTTCTGTTCAAAATTTATATAACTGCATTTTAAATGATAATTACAAAAAACAAATAGATATGATGATGTCTCTTCTTATTATTTCAAATACACAATCTTTAAGAGCTTGATCACACAATGTTTCTTTATGTACTTAGAGTATATCTATGTACATATCTAACAAGTAATAATAAGTAAATACTACATTCATAATTGCATACAAGCATTTCTAAAACTTAAGAAATAAAGATAACATAAAAAACGAATTATAAGGTTTAAATAAATTAGTAAAGCAAAATAATATTAATAAAACGTTTATAGCAACTAAGTCCCAAAATAATGGAAGATAATTATGAATAGTAAGTAATAGTAATTTACAATGAAGGCAAATATAAAATGTGTTTAAAAACTAAGTTTGTATGTACATATGTACATAAATACTTAAGTATATAAACTGTAAGTGAAAAATAAATATATGATTATACATATGAAGCAAGACAACAATAAGCAAAATGCATTTTCTATTTGAGACGTAACTATTATTTAATATAATTGTGTAATTAATAGTCAACGTTATTATTTATTTGCATTATTTTATTACATAGTTTCTTACATGGAACAATTTTTAAATATTTTCAAATAACATTTTAACTTATTTTCGCTTTTTGTTATTAATTGGTTTGCTTGCATTACTACTCTTTTTCGTACGTTTCATGTATGTTTTCGAATTAGAGCGCCGCCTTTCTTCCCATTTTAATTGTTTCGCTGATGATTTATCTTTATTGAATAGTGCTTGTGAAGTACCTTGACCCTTGGTTTTACCCGTTTCTTCTAGCAACTCTGCAAAATCGTCAGCGGCCGCGAAAAGTGAACTCATATCTAAAATTGAAATAGAAAATTAGGCCCATGAACAAAAGTTATGAAAACAATAGTACAGTAATTAAATACACAACTCACCGTCGCTATGTTTTAGTTTCTTTGCAAAACTCTTTTGATTTAATGCCAGTGAACGCTTTCCTGCATTTTGTCCACCAGAAGAATTCAGGTCCTCATCATCATCTTCACTCATATCTTCAGGCATACTATCGTCCTCCATATCACTTAAATCAGCTGGCTCATCCTTTTCATCCAATGATATTGAACCATCATCATCGTCATCGCCTTCATTAAAATCTCCATCAATAGAACCGTCCTCATCATCAGATAAATCGCTATCAGCAGCGAAATTTCCTCCTTTCTCCACACCATCGTCATCATCATCCCCCCAATCCGCATCAATATCCGCAATGTTATTTTCGTTATCATCATCTTTTGATGCGCGTTTCTTTGTTAGTTTACTGTCTGATTTTAATTCACCACCCAATTCTTTGAGGAAATCCAATTCTTCTTCCTCAGCCTCAGCATCAGCAGCTGCTTTAGCTTTCTTGCCAAAATAGCTTCCAAGATATTCCTCGAATTCTTCGTCATCTACCTCACCTACTTTCAGTTCTTCTTCGTCTTCGTCATTTTCAGTGTTCCCTTTAATTTTTGAATTTTTTGATGATGATGAAGCTGCCTGTTGGCGTTTTTGCTCAAGGAAATTAAAAATATACATTTCATCTTCAGTACAATTGACCTTTGTTAGTGACTTAATCGGTTTTCCACGTGCTCCAAATGGCACATAACGTTTATGAGCAGTAACTGGTGCCTCGTCGTCTTTTTGATTGTCCAATTTTTTAGGGTTTTTAAAAGCAAAGCGTTCAAGGAAATGTGGTAAGCCGAAGTCGCGTAAAGGATCGCCATAGTAATCAATCCGCTTTTCTGTAAGTAAATGTAAGCAATTTTTTAATTGTGGAAGGAATAAGTATTTTAGGGTTGTTGTTGTTTTTTAACGTCAAAAACGGTCGCCGAAGACTTTGGAATTTATCGAAAGTGACAGTCTAATCCAGATATGAACGTTTGAGAAAAGGTATCGTTTTCTTAAGTGAAAAAAGTCGTTCCAAATTTTGTGAAGCCGTTGCAGTTTTACTGTAAAACATTCTCAGAACACCCGGTTTTTTCGAACAAGTCTTCGTTAAGTTTTTGTCGCAACAAAAAAATAAAAGACGTTGTCTACTTACGTTGCAAAATATTATCCGCAAACACTTGTATTGTTGGATGGTAATGCGCTCGTAAAAGCAACAATTCGTCACGTAATGCAAGCTCAGCACCAGCAAATGACGGTACACGATGATAAGGGTCATATTTGTTTGGTGCTATATCTTTTACTTTTGTATCAGCTATGGATGACTCCACTTTCACATGATGCCACGAAGAAGCTTTGAAAGTCTCAACTTTAGAATCGACTTCGACTTTTGGATTATCGTCATCGTCATCGTCAAGTATATCTTCATACTTTTCTTCACCATCACTGTCAAACTTGGCCAACTCCGCATCACTTGCTTGTACTTCGGCTCCTTTATCAGCTCCATCATATGGACCTAGGCCATCGGCTAACTCCTTGCGACTACGCAATAATTTATGTATAACTATAAGACAACCAGCTGCCACATTTGGTGGCATATACAGAGCGCATTGTAATAAACGTTTAATGAATGCGTGTGCACGTTGTGCATTTGAATCGATATGTATTGCACGATGTATTATATGAAGTAGTTCTGCTGCAGTTTTAACACCAATATTAATTAATTCGAGATCGTGCATTTTCTTATAGAGCGCATTATAAAAGCGATCTGATTTTTCAGTTTTAACAGTCATCAATTGTAATAATAAACCCAACGTTTGTACCGATATGCGTATGTCAGCCAAATGTACAAGACGGTATATTGTATCTTGCATCTCCTTGTTTAATATTTCCGTAGAACCATCTGTGGGTTTTGCTTCTGAAATCGCTTTTTGTAAGCAGCGTAGAATTGCCTGCATTGTGCGATTATTAACAGCGCCTTTTTGTACAAGCACTTTAAAAAGTGCAAAACAAATATTAACTAATTTCGAACATACTTCAGAGCGACCAGCTGGTGCTATGCTGGCTAAGAAACATAACGCAAAGTGTTGCGCACGCTCGGATATGTTATTACGAAACAGTAGCTTTTCAGATTCTGCGACAATAACACCGCACATATTTGGATGTCGATGCGCAACTTCACTAAGATGATGGAGGGCTTTTGAAGCTACTTTCGCTACAGGATCACCTAATTTGTTGATAAGCAAATTTAGCAACATTTGTTCTTTTTCCGGTGCAAAAGATAGTAACTGCGATGAAGCAACAATAGCTACGCTTTTATTATGCTCTTGACCAGTTTGGATTGCCTGTTGCAGATTTCTTAAGAACTCTGAAAAATGAAATACAAGTTAATAGAATAAAATAAAATCAAATCCATTATTTTACCAAAATAGTGTTCTTTTAATTCATTCTCAAAATACCAGTAGGCATAAATACGACGCTGTTTTCCTTTACTCAACACCGTATTTTTCCGTACTGACTTCCAATCAGCGCCTCTCATTTGTAAGGAGAATAATTTTCGATGTGGTGGCAGTAAAACTTGTTTCCACAAATCTACTAATATTGTTATTACCTCGTTAGACGATTTGTTAGATAATTTAGTAAAACTAATTAAGGTGCCCAGTGCTTCTAAATTTCCCAAGGGATTGCTGGTAACAAGTAGCGCACCAGCATTGGCACGATCTTTTGCAGTACCTTTGCGCAAGGCCGTTTGCAACCAACGTGCGTCTGAAGCATCACCTGTTGGAGCATATGATATACAAAAGTAATTTAATGTCTATTAGCTATGTACATCTTTTTTTCATTTCAATTTAGGTGGTTACACATACGTTTGGAAAAAGTTGTCATTTCAGCATCATAGGACTCTTTACACAAATTGTGTAATTCCATTTGCTCGGAATCTTTCATGTCCAGGACCTCTTCCGTTGACGGATACTCTGGATACTATGTAAGAATTATAATATCAAACATGATTTTTTCTCCAACGCCTATATCGAATTACTTACCACATTGAACCATTTCTTGTTGGTATCAACATCATCAGTTTCCTCCTTTTGATTTAGTCGCATCCTTTCACGTTTTGCAAAGTAATCATTTTCGTCATCGTCTGCCTCAGCAAATTTTGACTCGTGCTCATCCTCGGATTTTATTTGGTCGTTTCCATGAGGAGCTCCTTTCGACTTTTTCTTTTTACCCTTCTTTTCAGATTGCAACTTCTTTGCAGCTGCTTCGGATAGCACTTCTCCTTCATCATCAAAAACAATCTTTTTATTTTTTGCGGGTGCAGCAAGATTGATTACCGGCGCAATAGACGGTGCCATTAATATTGTTGTTAATTGTAATAAAGGATGTAAATTTTATGCCGCAAAAACAAGAGTTGGCTCAAAAACAAAACAGAAAATACCACACGTGCAGTTAGTTGAAATGTCAATTTCTGTGGCTGTTCATGTTAGTGTTCAGTTAATGGTACCATAGCCGTATCCATAAAAAACAGCTGATCGAACCAACCTTATCGAAATCAATGTAATCCATTATGCTGCCATACTATAGTCATAGCCATGCCATACCATAGACAATCAATTCGATTATGTATACACATTGTGGTGGTAATACAAAAACACTCCCCGAGGGTTTTGATGAGCCTTTACAATTATTCCCCGCCTGTGGGTGCTAGAATACCTGTTTCTCATGATCTATTACATTCCGTCGGATAGCTGAATGAATATCGATATTATCGACCATTCTCCAACACAAACACATATCAATAATGTAATAGAAGAGAAATAACTTGACGTGTCACTTTTTCAGAAACTGCAGGCAATTTTTCTAACTGGATTAATTGTGCAAATTTACAATAATTATTTCTCTATCTCCGTAAACGTTTATCGTTTTAATAAGAATAATTAACTTTCTGCATGTTTAAAAAAAAAGTATGTAAAGTTTAGGACAGCTGCGATACGAAAAAGAAGAAAAACGAATCTGGGTTTGGCCGACCTAAGAGATATACCTGACTGGGAAACGGCATTTATTGTTTAAGCATTAAATATTTGTGTGATCCAAAAGTATTCAAACACAAATTAAAGTAGATAAAAGCATATCAAAAATGCTTACTAACTTTGAATCTAAGTCGGCACGTGTTAAGGGATTGTCGTTTCATCCGAAACGACCATGGATTCTTGCCAGTTTACACACTGGTGTAATACAATTATGGGATTATCGTATGCACACACTACTGGAAAAGTTTGACGAACACGATGGGCCAGTACGTAGTGTGGCATTTCATCAACAGATGCCTTTATTTGTATCTGGAGGCGATGATTATAAGATCAAAGTATGGAATTATAAACAAAGACGCTGCATCTTCACGCTTTTGGCACATTTAGACTATGTACGCACTGTTGCATTCCATCACGAATATCCATGGATACTCAGTTCATCAGACGATCAGACTATACGTATATGGAATTGGCAATCTAGAAATTGTATTTGTGTGCTCACCGGACACAATCATTATGTGATGAGTGCACAATTTCATCCAACAGAAGATCAAATTGTATCTGCTTCATTAGATCAAACTGTTCGTGTGTGGGATATTTCAGGACTACGTAAGAAAAATGTGGCACCTGGACCAGGCGGTCTTGAAGATCATTTAAAAGGTCACCCTGGTGCTACAGATCTTTTCGGACAAGCTGATGCTGTCGTAAAACATGTACTCGAGGGACATGATCGCGGTGTTAACTGGGCTAGTTTTCATCCCACTTTACCACTTATTGTGTCGGGTGCTGATGATCGTCTTGTAAAACTATGGCGAATGAATGAATACAAAGCTTGGGAAGTGGATACATGCCGTGGTCATTATAATAATGTATCATGCGTACTCTTCCATCCTCGCCAAGACTTAATATTATCCAATGGCGAAGATCGTAGTATACGCGTTTGGGATATGACCAAACGACAATGTTTATATACATTCCGACGTGATGGTGAACGTTTTTGGATACTCACCGCTCATCCTACTTTGAATTTATTTGCTGCTGGACACGACGGTGGTAAGTACATAATGTGCCAAAGAAAGTTATTGTAGAATAGTAAATAAAAGTTATTAATCCTAACTATTTTCTCAGGCATGGTCGTATTTAAATTGGAACGCGAACGTCCAGCTTATGCTGTACATAACAATTTGCTGTATTATGTTAAGGATCGTTTCCTGCGCAAACTTGACTTCACAACAACAAAGGATACGGTTGTAATGCAATTACGCGGCGGCGGTAAATTTCCAGTTCATAGCATGTCTTATAATCCAGCACTAAACGCTGTGCTCATCTGTGTACGCACTAACAATCTAGATAACAGCACTTATGATCTTTATCAAATACCTAAAGATTCGGAATCTCAAAATGAAACAGAATCAAAGCGTTCTTCGGGTATTACCGCTATTTGGGTTGCGCGTAATCGCTTTGCTGTACTTGACCGTAATCAACAATTGGTCATAAAAAATTTCAAAAATGAGGTAACCAAAAAAATTCCTACATTTTGTGAAGAAATTTTCTATGCTGGCACTGGTATGCTACTAATACGTGATCCCGAATATGTTACTCTCTATGAAGTCCAACGTTTGGTATCAGTTGGCTGTATTAAATTGGCAAAGTGCCGTTATGTAGTATGGTCTGCCGATATGTCGTTAGTCGCTTTACTTTGCAAGCACTCTGTAACAATCTGTGACCGTCGTCTCCAGTATTTATGCACCATACAAGAGAACTGCCGTGTCAAATCGGGCGCATGGGATGATTCGGGCGTTTTCATTTACACAACGAGCAATCATATAAAATATGCCATCACCAATGGTGATCATGGTATTATTCGTACACTTGATTTACCTATTTACTTGACACGTGTTAAGGGCAATCAAGTCTTTTGTTTGGATCGCGAATGTCGCACTCGTGTATTACATATTGATTCAACTGAATATAAATTCAAATTGGCTCTGATTAATCGGAAATATGACGAGGTACTACATATGGTGCGTAATGCACGTTTGGTTGGTCAAAGCATTATTGCTTACCTGCAGCAGAAAGGATATCCGGAAGTGGCACTACATTTCGTTAAGGATGAAAAGACTCGTTTTGGTTTGGCTCTTGAGTGTGGTAATATCGAAATTGCATTGGAAGCTGCAAAAGCACTCGACGACAAGGATTGTTGGGATCGTCTCGGGCAAGCTGCCCTATTGCAGGTAAATATGCATCAGTTTTTATGATCTGCAATTTACGGTTCATGAATTAGACATTTTTATTAAACAAATATATTTGAAATCTTTCAGGGAAACCATCAAGTGGTCGAGATGTGTTATCAACGCACAAAGAACTTTGACAAACTCAGTTTTCTCTATTTAATAACTGGAAATTTGGAAAAACTTAAGAAAATGAACAAAATTGCTGAAATACGGAAAGATGTTTCAGCTCAGTATCAGGGCGCTTTGCTGCTGGGCGATGTTAAGGAACGCGTTAGCATTCTTAAAAGTTGCGGTCAATTATCATTGGCTTATCTTACGGCAGCCACGCACGGTTTGCAGGAACAAGCTGAACAATTGGAAACAGTAATAACCGAAGGAGGTAATGAGTTACCTGAAGTCAACCCAAATGCCACACTGCTTCAGCCACCTGTGCCGATTCAGCAAGTTGAGAGTAACTGGCCTTTACTCACTGTATCAAAGGGCTTCTTTGAAGGCGCAATGATAACACGTGCTGGCACTAGTGCCACCGCTAGACAAGCACTGAATGCGAATGCTGATGTAGCTATAATGGATGATGTTGGTGGTGGTGATGGTTGGGGCGCAGATGCTGATTTGGGTCTTGGTGAAGATGGTGATGAAGAAATGCATGATGCACTCGATAGTGAACCGGGTGCAGATGGAGTGGGTGGAGAGGATGGAGCTGGCTGGGATGTGGGCGATGATGATTTGGTGGTGCCAGAAGAGCTTGCTTCGAAAATTAAAGCCTCTGCTTTGGATAATGGATTTTATGCTGCGCCAAATAGAGGATTATCTGCACCACAGCATTGGGCTAATAATTCACCGCTAATATTAGATCATATTAAAGCGGGCTCATTTGAATCAGCATTCCGTCTACTCAACGATCAATTAGGTGTTATCAATTTTAAACCTTTTAAAAATCTATTCCTGCAAAATTACAGTTGCGCTCGCACTAGTTTTACAGCAATGCCCAATTTACAATCTTTATCGGCTTATCCGCTACGTAATAGCGGTGAAACAAATACGAAGAATCAACGACCTGCTCTAGGTGTAAAGCTGAATGATTTAGTGCAACGCCTACAAGCCGGCTACCAACTTACCACGGCTGGTAAATTTACTGAAGCCATTGAAAAATTCCATTCCATTTTATTGCACATCCCGCTGCTGGTGGTGGAAACTAAACAGGATATTGCTGAAACACAACAACTACTGAAAATATGTTCTGAATATATACTTGGCTTAAAAATGGAGACCGAACGTAAAGGTATGCCAAAATCTACATTAGACGAACAAAAGCGCCTCTGCGAAATGGCTGCTTATTTTACACATTGCAAATTGCAACCAGTACACCAGATACTAACCCTACGTACGGCTTTAAATATGTTTTTCAAACTTAAAAATTATAAAACCGCTTCATCATTTGCGCGACGTCTGCTGGAATTGGGTCCTCGACCTGAAGTAGCACAACAAGTACGTAAAATTTTGCAGGCGTGTGAAGTTAATCCCATTGATGAACATCAATTACAATATGAAGAATTCAATCCATTCAATATTTGTGGCATAAGCTATAAGCCATTATATCTTGGAAAACCAGAGGTGACATGTCCATTCTGTGGTGCATCTTTCGATCCACAATACAAGGGAAATCTGTGTACTGTATGCGAAGTGAGCCAAATTGGCAAGGATAGTATTGGTTTGCGCATATCGAGTTTGCAATTCCGTTAACTTTTTATTGTTAGCATGTAGCATGTATGTATTGAATGTCTGACAAGTAGACAATTTTGATTTTAAGTTTATTATATTGAATTTAACTGATGATATGTAAGATCATTCATTTGTTGATTATATTTGAGCAAATGTAACACAAACAATAATATGATACACTATTAAATATTTGCAAGTAATTGATAAAATTTAAAAAAGCGTATTTCTAGTATTTATTTAACGACCTCAAACAACCCTTTAAAAAGCTCTCTACTGAAAACTCATGTTGGTATACCCACAATTTTTTTGTTGATTAGAGTTTTTTACAGAAGTACATACATGTTTCGAAGATATTGACCTCGAATACTTATTGCCAAAATATGTGATTTGCAAGGGCCGTTAACCGAAACAGAGCGCGAGATTTGTATATTTATTATGTTTGATTATAAGAGCTTCCTTTACATTTCCGCCCATGGCAGTTGCCGGACGCCCAGTGTGTTTGCGAGTGTGAGTCTTCGATTGAAAAGGCTGTAAATTGCCCCTCATAAGCTTTGAGTTCCACTTTCATACTTAATAGAAAGAACAAACATAATAAATAACCTATTATTTAAAGAAATTAAAGTTTTACTTGCATAAAAAATTTTATGTGGAAAGATATAAAAAATAAAGCACTACAATACATAATACTTTTAAATTAAAAATACTAAAAGTTTAAATATATACTTAACTATAAATAAAATCATGAGCTTAATCTTTATTAAAGAGATAATCGAGTATTTCATTTGGTTTTTTAGGATAAATTTCCATTGGTCAAAACATTCTTATCTCTCCATTCATTCGAACTCGTCTTAACGCCGCCACATGCTAGCTCCAACACCAATACCGCCAGTTGGTACACCACGACGTACAGCTTCCATATCGACTTCAGGACGACTATCACGATATGCTCGCTTGGAATCTTCAAATTCGCGTAACCTTAAATTGTAACGTTCTATTTGCTCACGTAATATTTGGTCCTCATGCATGGCACGTCGTTCGTCAAACTCTAAACAGCCCGAGCCATCTAATCGCTCCAAATCTAGCCAACCACGAAAACGCACACATACACCATTCATTATGAAATACGACTTTATATACACTTTGCCGTGTTCTTTATCAAAGTCGCATTCCTTATCGTGTAAGTATGGATTCTGTGTTGCATTGAAGACTAGCTGCAAATTGGTGCCCGATGCAACAAACGAGATCTCGGTATGACCCTCGCGACAACCGTTGTGGAAACGCATTTGACGTTCCTCCAAAGCGCGTTCGCGATAGCCAGTATAACGTATCTCGCTTTCACGACTTAAACGACGAAATAATTCATCGCTTTCAAATTTTGCCTTTTGATCGGGCACCACACGCGGCATTTTGAATATGAAACGTGGCCTGGAATATATTTAGGTGCATTGTTTTATTTTATGTAATATATGTATATGGAAGTATCTACTAACCTGGGCTGCTCATAGATGCCTATGGGATCGTTGTAGATCATGCTAGCCAATGCTGCTTCATTCATTTTCTCAAAGAACGGTTCCACTGCCTTTGTTGTAGTTTAACTTTTATATGATAAATGTGGAGTTTAACAAGTGAAAACGCTTTCAAGTGTTGCTTTTCTTATCCAAGTTTATATATTCGTAGGAAACTGTCCTAAATATCTTTCTATCTGGAGTTGAGTCAATAAAATATCAGTAAAACCATGCAAATGCACTTTACTTTTGTTGCTTTTCAAGTTTTTGTTGATATACTAACATTTTTGCGGTTTTGAAGAGTTGCATTTGTAGGCAGTTTTTCTTTGTTGATTTACCTAATGGTATCTGAGCCGGTTACTTTTATGTCAATCCACAACCCACAACGATTAATAATAATAGTAGATAAATCATAAAAGATGATAGTTAAACAACAGTTCTTCACGAGCAAAATGAGTGAAGAATCTAGTAACTTCTAGGTGTTAGAGTTAGCGAACTAACTGTGGAGTTACCTAATTTGTGCATTTGTATTATTACTGGTAAAAAAATAACTAAATATTTCCGATTTTGTAAACTAAAGTTTGCTGGCAGCATTGGTTGGTTGTTTTGTTTTTATTTCCTTGCAAAATTATTCTCAACACCGCCGAAAAAATAATATATTAACAAAACTGCTTTAATTTCCGTTTGAAATAAATATGAATTGAATATGTGAATAATAAAACTAAACTACTAACGCGTCATGACGTTGGCACATCGTGCACTTTTCACTTGGTTCATAGTGCTCGTCTTCCTTATCTTGCTTTGTCTAAGGTTGGATCCACGAACACATTGGAGCTGGTTTGTTACATTCATACCACTATGGATTTTCGATGGAATATTAATTATTTATGTAGTCATTAAAATTGTACGTAAATGGCGTAATTTAAAACGTCTGAAAGAGCTTTTGATTTACTATCAATGGTATATCTGTGGTGTCCTATTGAAGATTGCATCACAGCTAATGATCTGCTTACGTTTGGAGTATCCTCAATGGGAGATATCAATATTTGTTACTATGCTACCAATATGGATACTTTTGTCTGCGTCAATTGTATACGTATTTGGGCGCTTAAATAAAATCGAATCATGGTAATAAACCGACATCAATTTATAAGAAATTTATTAGATTGTAGGTAATAAAGAAATTGCATTTTAAAATCCGTATTTGCTTTGTGTGGCGCGACGATTTTGACGATTCGCTGACCACATAGCTTGTAATTCAGCTTCGTTGGCTTTCGCTTTATGTGCCAAATAAGTAATTTGATGTTTTCGTCTAGTGCCAGCAGCAGGTTCCTCATCAACTAGAACACCAGTCGCTTGATAGGCTGTAGAGGACGCCAAGGCTGTTCGCATCCACTCTTCTCGACTCGGTAAAACTTCAGCGCTGGAAATATCCACTATCTGTATGTTTTCCTCCTTTCTTCGACGCTTAGCACTTCTGCCTGCCAATGCATGCATCGCCTTCTGGTCTAATACACGGTATTGTTCTTGCTGCTGCTCATTTAGCAAGCGTTCCCTTTCTATTTCATTACTTTCCTCAATTGCTTGCTTATGCTCATCAGCTGTCTTTAGATACTGTGTGGTGGCACTAGCCATTTTTGCAGCCCTTTGCGCTACCATAGCATTTATTTCATTCATGCTCACCTCAGGCAATTTTATTTCAGCGTTTAGAGAGAAAAAATCACCTTCGCCTTCTTCATTATCACTATCTTCACTATCAGTACAAGCTACTAATGATATTTTGGATTTCTTATTTGTTAATGTGTTTGTTGTTTTAGTTGATTTCTTCATACCATCAACACCTTCTGTATTATGTGCAGGACGACGATTTTTCACAGTATCAGGTATGAAACGATTAACTGTTACAGAAGGTTTTGGTTGCTCGCCAGGTTCACTAACTTTGTCATGGCTTTGTTTACTAGTAGCTGTAGATTTACTAAAGCTTTGCTCAGATTTAGCTTGTGGTAATATGCTCAACAAACTCGACATTTTTTGTCCTCCCGACACAGGTTTATTTTTCGCTTTACTACCTATATCATTTTCAACATCTCTAAAATCTTTCAACGATGGTATAGTAATTTTTACAGGTCCTTTATTAAAAGGCGCTGCTACAGGTGGTTTGGGTTTTATCTCTTCGACAGGTGGTGTAGCTTTTTTATGCAAAAATTCGTCGTCTTCCTCTTCTATTACTGTATTCTCCACTACTTTGTGCTTTGGCAACGGCAGCTTAGAAAAAGCGGGAGCCATTTCCTCCAAGTCTTCATCTGGATCTTTTGTATTTGATACGTTTTTGGGCTTGGGCAACGACAGTCCATGTAATGATAATTTATTGGGTTTTTCTTTATTTACAGGTTTTGTAGACAAGGCGGTAAATTCAGTTGGTGCATAATCATCATCATCATCGCTTATTGAATCGGATTGTACTTTCCCATTAGTGGCAGTCGCTACCAATGCAGCTTCTCCCAACACTTTCTCGATGGATGCGGGTTTGTCTTCTTCATTGTAGTCCGAATCTTCATCACTGCTGGTTGCATATGCAACTAGCGACATTTTTAGAATCTACTTTGCAAAGTAAAATTATAAACAATTTGTGAATAAAATGATAATAAATACAATCAGCTGTTAGTCTAAAGCAGGGTTGCGTTATCAAAATGCGTTCGTTTATCGTATACAAAGAGAAAAATTGATTGCTGTAATCCCAGCTAGAACACAATGGAACGGTTGTATAAAATCCCGTCAACCCTACCCGGTGTTTAATAAACGTGCTTTATATGATTAGCTGTCAAATAAAACGTCGAATAAAGCTAAACAGATGTACAAAAAATGTATATAACATTTAAATTAAAATCAATTCGATAACGGCTATAGTTACGAGTATAATCCATTAAATAAGAAACTAAATAAGGAATTAAATAAGGGATTATTTGAGGAATAGTAGATTACTATTTAAGAAATTAACATTACACTTCATCATTCTTATCAACAAACATTTGTTATACAAAACGTTTTTAAATTTTAAAAAATCCACTACTTAAGAAAAATGCAAGGCGACGAAATACAGTTGATATTACAAAAATAAGATAAGCCTTTTCAAAATAAATTTATTTTAAAGTTTAGTGTAAATTGTTTATATATAAACTTAAAATATCTTAAATTCTTTTCATAAAAGTTTATAATTTCGAAATTTGTAAATTTTTTTTTTTTAGTTTTAACTTAAATTTTGAATATAATAACATAAACCAGCCAGCCTCTGCCGCCAGCGCTGTGCTATTTTGTTTGTATAATAATTTGTCATAATAATACAAATTTTATAAAATAAAATAAATAAATAATAGCATAAACTAATAAATAATATAATCACTTGACTTTTTTTTCAGTTTTTTTGATCGAATTTTTAGGTATTGCCTGGGAGCCTGTTACGGGGTTTACTTTAGTTTACGATCCTCTATCCCGATTTTTCTATTGCGATTTACTAAGGTGGCTTGAAGGCTTCGGAGAACACTTCCTTTCTTTGGACCCGCCACTGCATCATACGTCCATAATCTTCTCATATGCGGTTACTCATTGGTTATTTCATCTCTAGTATAGCGTTAAAACGGTTCAGGAATCCGAAATTTATGTGTCAATCGATATGCAGGATGCTGAGCTATAAAAACGAAGATGACTTCGGGCAAAACCAACCCTTGCCACCAAAACATATAAATGTATATACACATACATATGTATATGTAGTATATGCCTTAGTACAATATACATAGCAGCATAGCCATTAGCATCGCAAACATTACCATCCGCCCTTTGTTTGTTTAATGCAAAAAATAGAGAAATCCCACTTGGCTGCCTTAGCAGCCACCAGTTTGCCACTTTTACTGAACCACCGGCCGAACGAACGTTTCAGTCATTTTCGAACATAAGCACCGTTGGTTTCATCAAAAAATAAGCGCACCGGTTCGGTTGTTATTTGAATAGAAATGAGAAAAAAATATATACACACATAAAATATGTATTTGAAACAAAACAAAATATAAAACGAAACTAAGTAAAAGAGCATATGAATTTATTTAATTTTTTTTATTTGAAGAAAAATTTTTCAACAACGATCAACACTAAAAATAGACCAAACCGTCTGAATATTTATTACGTGTATAAGGGATTTGTTGTGCGGTGTTTGTGTCTACGAAAACAACAACATTCATAAATATATACCAACACACTAACCCATGAAACAGTTGGTGCTCAAAATTAACTAATTAATCTAAATTATGAAATTTTCGAAAATATTGTACTATTAAGTGAATCATTAAAAATAATTAAACTTCCAAAAGTGTTTAGTAAAGTAAAAGAAGAAAGAAAAAATAAAAGCGTCAGTACGTCATAATTCATATTTAATATACATACGTGCATACCTACATATGTAAAGTTGTTTGAGCAAAAATCGACAGCAAAACCTTTTCAAAATGCCCGCATCGAATACAATAGTTTTGAAAAGTCTTTCAATTCTTCTGGGAATTTTCTTCATTTTTGTTGGTTTGCTTAAGCTAACGCCAGCTATAAGCAAGGATTTGTTCAAGGATTTGGTGAGTTTCTAATAAAACTTCGAAAAATACTCAAATTAAAGCAAGATTTAAAGCTCTACATCATAATTATGTATGTACTTAACACATATGTATGTATGTTCGGCTTGAGCCATCCACCCACTTTTCCCAATGCGAAAAATCAATGATTCTGGATATGTATGCCAGCATAAATTTATACCAACATACTTACATATGTACATACAAACGCTATGAAATGTTTGGAGTTGCACCGGGTTGTTATTATACTTGAAGACGTTAGTGGAAGAAGGGGCTATGTCGCACTTTGAGTGAAACGAGAAAATCGACTTTAAAGTTTAGCAAAAAAAATTTGAAGTTCTATCAAAACTGTTAAAATGAACTTGCGTGAAAGTTATGTAAATCAGTGTAAGACGTTGTATATTTTCATATCAGGGGAGAAACAAAACACATAAATTTACACATAAACATGTTACATAGCACCTTCTTCCACAATTCGTATTGAAAACTTGTGTACATAGCCCCTTCATCCATGATTTATTTTCTTAAATTTTCATGATAGCGGTTATCTGATAAGCCAGAAATCTTTATATGCATAAAGACTACCCACCAATGCAAGAAATAGAGTTTGAGTGGTTTTGCGACATAGCCCCTTCTTCCACTAACGTCTTCACTTAACACATGAGGGGTATATGGAGATATACGTATGTATGTATGTACATATATTAGGATGACCCTTATCTCATATGAAAATAGATTTTTCGAAACTTTTTATTGTAGTAGGGAAAACGTGAAATCAAGTTTTATTAAAAAAAAGGAATGAAAAGTTCTTAGATCGGGTGGAATGAAACATTAAATACCTACCCCGCTGTATTTAATACATTTAAACGGAATGGTGCCAAAATGGTCCTACTACTTTAACTGCATCAGTCAAAGGGCTATCCCATTTTATGTTTTTCAAAATTATTGTTATTGGAAACGAAGGCGTGATTAAGATGAATAAAGAAACTCTGGGAAAAAAATCTTGTTTTTGCAAAAATTATTGAATTTTCCTCCAAATGGCAAATGGTCGAGACCTACATACGAGCGTATGTTTTATGCCGATTTCCAACCAGATTAATGCATGCTTAGAACTTTTTCATGGTAGGATCTTGGTGAGTTGCCGACCACTGACTAGGTTCCATTAATTACAGCATTTTCTTCCTATCAATAACTTTTTTTCAAGTAAATTCTAATATTTATACGCCTGGAAAACAATTTTTTCAAAACCCTTGCAAGCAGTTAATATAGTCAGAGCTATGTATATGATATAATAATTCCACTTTCGTTCCCAATAACTTGTAAGTGCATACAATGGGCAGTATTAAAATCTAGAAATTAAAAATAAATAGCTTCAGAACGTTGATAATTCCAGGTTGTAAAAGACTTTCCCAAAAATGCGCTCAAAATCCTCTTCCCCAATTAATTATTTTTATTTTTACTAGGAGAATATTATTTGAGGAATTTTGTTTTCAGAAGCAAAAAAAAATCCGAAGAGAAAATGAATATGCGAGAATATTTAGAACTGGGCTGATTGTAGATTCCTAGACGTAGAAAAGTATTTTGTAAAAGTGGGCATGGTAGCTTGGAGTATGGTTGAATAATTTTCGCAGGGAACGTTTCATCAATTTATCTTTAACGGGTTTAATGATAAGAACAGTATAACTCTGCAAAAATTATAAAACGGATTTTCTAGTAAGCTTTAAAATTTATCTTCCTGATAAAAAAATGTTTGGTTTAGATAACGGTTAAGAAGTTCTTGAAATTTTACTTCAAAATTTTACGTACTATAAACAGAATGTGATCCTCATACTTTGCAAGTCCCACTCCCTTTCATGCCTGCACTTTTTGTTTATTTACATGTTTGTGTGTGAAAACTAAGAAATCCTCAAGTACTTTCGATTAGTTCGACCATATAATAATAAAAACCTAATTTATGTTTTTCTACACATAAAAATTCTCATTATACATAATTGTACATTTCACTGAATTTATGTGTAAACAAAATTTTATTGAAACAGTTCTATGATAACATATTTGGCAAGTCGAAGGTTTACAAATAAACAAATTTTTTTTTTTGCAAAAACAGACGAAAGTGCAAATAATATTTCGAGGGGCTTGCGATAGATAATTTACAGTGAAGGTGAAAATGAGAATGATGAATAATTTGCTTTTGCTGTTTATACCTACATATACATATGTATATATGTATGTATGTACATTGGATGGGTCAGTTGAAAATTTGATTCCCCACTTTTTGCATTTTAAGGTTTTAAATACCTTAAACGTCATCAAAATCGTCCCCAGTCTATTGTTATTGCAAGTTTTAATGGATATAAAATCAACTTCTGTGAGATTTGTAATATATTTAAAATATAGCGAAAATGTTTACATGGCTACACGTGTAGATACAACCACACATAGATACATATGTACATCATCTTCTGATTTGGCAGTTTGCCCCAATATTTTTGGATTGTGGTTCAATGTTTTCCGCAATATTTGTGACGATTTTCTATCGCTTATTTATCAAAACTATATATATGTATATATATATATAAGCGTAATGAATGTTGACTACACATGCCTACATATGTTGTATATACATTAAGGTGCTTCGTCAAACACTGAAGCGTTTCTGCCATCGCTAACATGGTGTGACGGACTATGATTTTCTAGGTTTTCATTTCCCTGCCTTATAAAAGATTTTTCGCATAGTGAAAAACAATATCAATATATCGGAGTGTATATGTACATATGTACATACATATCTATCTCGATACCTACAAGTATGTGGACGATTTTGTATTGAAATTTACTCAGTTTTGTAAACTCTATAGTACATATTTTTTAATACACTCAGTACTACTGATGCTTTCATTTAGAAAAATGTTTGTGTACTTTCCGTACAAAGAGAAAATATTTTGTTTTGAACTTGAATTGTTTGATGGTCTTTTGCAATGCCAGTTCCGTTTGAAAAAGAAATATAAACTAAAATTTTATTATGATATGACACATGTATGTACGTACATACATATGTACATATCGACAACAAACAGAAAACTTTGCCGCATACGAATTCTTATTGTTTTACCTACAAATGTAAAAGAAAAAAAAAGTTTCTTTATTACATTACTGCTTTGCTTATTTACATACAAACGTGGTTGAATTACAAATATGTACATATATTCAATTTGTACGAAACGAAGTAATTTATGCTAGCGTGTGAACTTGGCTTAAACCTTAACTAACCTAGCTTTTATACACACATCCATATTTAATAATTTTAAAACTTGAATTTAATGAAAATATTTCATGTTTTATCACACTTCCAGCGAACGGAATACGTTAAATATGCCAAAGTGTTTCCACTGGCTACAATGTTTGGCTTTAAAGTACCCTCTAAATGGTATCGGCGAACTGTTGGTGTGCTTGAGATAACCTGCGGATTAGCTATGGCGCTCATTCCATATCGTAAGTTTTCATAAAAAACATACTTTTAAATTTTTTAACACATTTTTTTTTAATGAAATCATTTCACTATTGCAGACAAAATAAAAAATACTGCCAATGTAACATTGCTCTTGTTAATGATTTTGGGTGTCTATCAACATTGGATGGTTAGTGATCCATTTGAACGATCTGGACCAGCGCTTGTATTCACATTTATGTTGGGTGGACGTTTGGTCGTATGGTATCAGGTACGTAGTATAAAATATGTATATAGATTTAATAATGTAACAAAGAGTAATTTCGAAATATTCTCTCCCTTACAGACAAGTCGAAAAGAAGCAGAACTTGCTGCCGCCGCTCAACCACAGACTAATGGCGTGAAGCAGGATTAAGGATTTAAAATAAGAGACAATTGAAAATCTAATAAATCAATACCAAAATAATAGTAGAATCACAATCAAGCAATTTTAACCGAATATAAGATTAATTACGAATTACATACATAAAACATATTTCTTGCACATTAAAACAAAAGATTTAAGATACAAACTTGCGCATAAATACATACATAAAAATGTAATCACATACAATCTCAATAACTAGCACGAATTCGGGAATAGACATCGTTAGCCAATCCAAAGTATCAACTTGATACTCTTTTCAAGTAGAGGTCTAAACATTTCAAAATATCGGACGTTTCATAACATGGCACTTCGTGAAATGATCATGAATAATTTTTTGAGCATCTCCAATTCGTGCCGCATTTTTTGAGGTAATTGCACTATTTCCTTGCTTCCATTAAACAAAAATTTTTTCGACCTTATTATTGAAAATATCTCATATGTTTTCTTTTTTCTTATGTGCCAAATCCTAATAGCCGAGTTAAATTTTCACATCTAAACTAGAGGGAATAAGCTGTCAACTCGCATATACTGGTGTCATTTTTAGCAATGCTGAAAGCTATTTAAAGTCTCACAAAATAAAGTGACTGCTCACGATATTAAGGGCCAAAGCTCCAAAGAATTCTGCATTACGCGATTCCTAGCAAAGTTCTAATGTAATGTTTCAGGACTTGAAAGTGTTGGTTTCGGCTTTGAGAAAAGAACGGCTTAAAGCGGTTACGTTTTTTTGATTGCTGTTTTAATACCTCTGACAAGTTCGCTGTCGAGTAATTTATAAATGCAATATTTGGCTCTCAATCTAAGACTACTCACTTTTTTTATATAAAGTGAAACCTTAAGAGTTAAAACCAACTTAAAAATTCCCATAAAAGTTATGCAAAGACTTAAGGAGCACACACCTGACGACAGCATAAAAAAAATGCTATCGGAAAATATACATACTATTTACTACATAATGGAAACTCATTTCTCATTACATATTGATTAAAAAAAATCTGTTTAATTTTTTTAAAGCGACTCACTCAATTTTAATAAAAACTCAAAACCAAAATAGAGATTTATTTGAAGTACGTTTTCTTTGGGTAGAAGGTAAGTATGACGGAGCGCAACGGCCGCCGTACCGGATATCTGGCATAGCACTGTCTCAATGACAAAGAAGATAATTCCTGCAAACGTTACAGAAGTACTCTTCTCAGCTGAGCCCACTTGCAACCCTGGCTAACACGCCCATCCTTCTCCTCCATTTATAAATAAGTAAATCAATTCTAATGGATTAAAATCATTACAGCATATGTCAATAATTATTTCTTAACGTGCCTAGTATTCAATATTAATCGCTGTTTAGTACTTAAAACAATAAATTAATCATACATTGACATGTACTTGAATATACATTCATTTGGTTATACATAGATGAGTATAATAAAAACAAAAAATCAATAAGTTTCAATAGCGTTAAGAAAGCGCTGCAGTAGCTCTACCTTGCACGATTTCTAAAGCAAACATTCATAAATACTTTCTTTTATTTTGTTGCAACAACATTTAACTATCATCGCCTGTAGTTAAAAGCTTCAATGCCTTTTGTAAATTATCAATTGCTGTTTTTACATCGTCGAAATTTAGTGCAGTACCAGCAAATTTCGTATATTTCTGAGCTTTCATTATTTGTTCGGCTGTGAGTTGTATATCTGCAACGGGTGTTGGTGGTACGTATATATGGCTGGGTTGTGCTTGTGGTACGTATGGTTCGAAACCACCAGGCTTCTCCTCATCCACTGGTGGACTAGGCAGCTTGTTCGGATTATTAAGCACTTCATCGGCTGTTGGAGGAGGACTGTGGGGTGGCGATGGATCGGGGATTATGGTTGGACCTGTCTCCTCTTCATCGGCTGCGGGCGGATCTTGGGGTATGGCAGTGAGTTCAGGATCACCTTCACCGTCTTCGGCTGGGTCACCTGATGTTTCAGTGCCTCCTACGGCTCCAGCATCTCCACCACTAGCTTCCATTCCGAATTCATCTTCAGCTTCTGGCAAAGGTCCTGGCATGGGAGCTTCGCCATTTTTAAGGCAATTATGTATGTACGCAGCCTTCCATTTAGCATACTTGCGATTGTTTATAGATTCTTCAGAGAGTTCGCCAAATGTTTGTAGTATATCGTATATTACGCCGCTGGAGTAAAATGCCTTTACTACATTTCTATGGAGTATAATGACAAATTGGTAGTTGCAATAGAAGTATATTAATATGATTCGATTTCCAATACTGCTCACTGGCAACTATCCCTTCAGATATTGTACTTTTGTAAAGTATCAAAGAATTAACAGACCTCGACTCTTTCCAGTTTTTACACAGGATTGTGGTAGAAGGTAATACTGAAAAGTGATTCGGGTTGGTCCAAAAATTAAACTTGTATGGAAAAAATAAACTAATATAAACCTGATTTGAGGAATCCTTCCCCGAACAATGCTTTCAAGTTGATTAGTTGAGAAATTTGCTGCTTTTTAAACAGCAACAAAATTGTCCGAAGTTTTCGGAAGAGCACTGCCGGAATGACAGCATATGAATATCGTGGTCCTACCTAAAATTTAGAAGTAGCGGCCTAGGCCCCGACCGACGCGATTTCCCACTATCCGTAGGGATTCATAGGTCTGAATAAATGCTCAATCGACTGTCAAACCGGCGTTTCTCGGAGAACGGTTTTGTGACTACTCGATTAAATTCATTCCGATTATTGGATAGGGGACTGACTTTAGACCCCATGGGCAGTATTGGAAAATTAACCATACTTTTCGCCGGCATCTCTTACTTTCCAAAATTCGATTCGCGATCTTGTTTATCTGCATACAAGAACAGTTTCAGAGCATAATTTTCCAAATGTGCTTGCGCCGCAACTTCATTAGTGATTGCCTCATTTTCTAACTGCGTCTTTTTGGTAGTTTCCAACCAATCCATAATTGCTACAATCAAAACAAATGTGAGTCATATATTTGATACCATAGAACTAGTGTTCCCGTCACCCCTCCACCATAAATAAACTTACACAAAAGCAGTTTGGTTTCATCTGGCTCATGCTTTGAAATTTTCAATCCAATTTGTAGCGCATACAGGCGCGCCCAATATGCAACAACAATATCACGGGAATCATGCTCTTGTGCAATCTTCAAGAAATGTTGTATCTGTTTTAAACTTTGAGGACAAGGCGGAAATTCCATGACTCAAGTTAACTATTTTAATTTCTCTGCGGTGGATAAAACAAATAAATCAACTATGAAGTCAGCAGTAGAGTTGGCAATATTTCGTGTACCTGTGATTTTATCACAGCGACTGAACAATAGCAAGGCACAGGTTGTTGGAACGGATTGTGACAGCACCTGCTCCCGCTCCCAATCACACTCATTAGAAGGCTACCAGCGTTTCTGAGGGAAGTGAAGCAGTGGCTACTTGGTTTCAATCAAGAGGGTATTGAAATTCTTTTGAGACCTATAATATAAGTACCTGTGTCCATTAGCATCGAGTTATTTTCTTTTTTTTTTTCCTTTCCTTTTTCATCTGAAGAAAGTACCTTGACATCTGTAATTTTGAATTTTTGTTTTAGTATACATACATACATACATACATATAATAGTTATACTTTTCTTTATACATATTTATATCTTTTCAATTGTAAGCAATTATAATTTGTTATTATTATGCGCCCCACAAGCATTTATAATACTAAACGAATGAAATGGCATTTCCTCTGCTCTCTGAATGAGCATCTAATGTCATTATCTATTTTCTTATTTTTAATTAATATTGTAATACTCTAAAAAAATTTTAAATATTTACGAGAAAATAAAGATTATACAATACAGTCACAGCAATTGATCCCGCTCCAGCTCCGAATCACAGTCTCAACATTTGCTCCCGCTCCCAATCACATTCACAAATCCAATCACAATCCTTATCACAGGAACAGAGTATATGAATTTGTGATTTTCCGTAGATGGCAACTGCGGTTTTAAAATAAATGGAAAGACTATTAGGGGAAACACATATGTACATTAGGCATATAACTTTTTAAAATTTTTGCAAATACGAAAAACGGCATACCATAGTCGAATAGAGCATACAAAAGTATGAGCCCCCATAATTTTTTTTTTGCGAAATTGCAAAAAAGTTGCCGCGCAAAACGAAATTACTTTTTTATCAGTTTGAATTTAAAGCAATTTGTAACGTAAGTGGCAAAAAATAAATCAAATTATTAATATGTCCTTTTTAAAAAGTAAGCCCAGTTTTTTATGGCAATTTTTTGTAAAAGTGAACGATGCCTATCACGTGAACGATGCCTATTGTCACAGACGCATATATCTGATAAGAGTTCAAAAACTTCATTGAAGATGTTTTCAAAAACTTTTCGAACTCTTATAAGTTCATTACCTAGAATCTAGATAGATTCTTTCAAAACCGCTACAGATATATTTTTATTATTACAACTTTTATTTTTAATAAGCTTTGCTTAGTAACTGGATTTTTAATTGAAACCTGACTTTATAATAAATAAAAAAAATTGTTAATAAATAATTGGATTTCAAACTTTAATTTTTTCAATTTTTGATATATAAATAGATATAAATCGAATTTTTCATTTTTATTTTATAAGATTGCAGTTATCTTTATCCTGGTCGTTGCTCTTTGCAGAGGGTTTACAATAGGGAGTTGTAACAAAACTCGTACAGAAACAAAGCGCCGTTTCTGCCGTTATTGTTATTTGTAACATAAAAATATAGGAACAACTCGTAACGAAATAATTGGAACCTTTCCCAATCAGTAACCAAACTGTAACGAAACTCTCAATAAAAAAATTATTTTATAATTAACAGTAACAGAAACCAAACCTTAATGCTATCTGAGTAACAAAACTGTAAGCATGATACAATAAACAGGTGGACGCAGGAATAAAAAGCAACCCTGCTATGTATTTTGCTGGTCGGTAAATTGTCAACAGTTTCTTGTGTCAAAGTGATGGAAATAATGGCTGGTTATTGCTGCAAAGTTTGTTGCGCTGATACCGGTATCAGCGCAATGTGTTAACGCAATTGCGCATAGTATTGTTTTGGCACTGCTCGATTGTATTTTTGCTCAGAACAAAGGCTGGCATCAATTTGGTGCTAGCGCAGTTTAAAAAGCACCATCAATCTTAAGATAAGGAATCCGAACTCTAAACCTAACCTTAAAATTATAAGAAAACCCATTTTTGCTCCTGTTTAGGAAACACCGAGTTCAAAGCGAAACTTTTTCATAGTTTAATACAAAAATAAATTATTCAAATATTATTTATAAATTTTCAATGGTTTTAGAAATGGTACAGCGATATCAGCGCAATAACACTAAGGCACCCAACATTACTCAGCTTTCATATAAGAAGTTGACATTTTGTTATTGTTTACATGTGCACAAAAATTTAAGAAATGAAAATTAATGCTTTTACAGCAAATTTATGTTATTTTGCGAGTTCCGTGGTTAGTTTTAGAAGTGTGGCGGTGATATATTAATTATAAAGATGTGAAAGGTTGAGTGCTTCCCCCAAAATCGGAAATCTTTTTAGTTAGAACCTGAAGCCTCTTAGAGAAAGGCTTTTCCAAGTCCCACTTCCTTTTGAGAACTGCAAAATAACTTTTTCCTATCGTTTCACTTGTGAACATCTTTTTCCCATTGAACAAACACTTTTTTGAATTGTATTTTAGTGTAATAAACCGAAAAATTATAAATTAGAAAATTATTGCTCAATGTAAACAAAACAAAAATGTAAACAAAACAAAAATATAAACAGACATTGACAATCGGAAGACCACTTCGAATGAAAAAAAAATAAAAAATGCAACTCTGATGCGGTTACCTGTTAATTGTACCATGACTGTAAGAAACGCTTCAGTTGCATTTTACTGCTTTGTTATCAGTTCATTATACCATGCAAAGAACGTACACAGTTTTATATGTGATTGTATACGTTCTTTGCTCCCACTCTTCTTCTATCCCAATCACGGATCAAAATCGCTGTGACTCAGCAATCACAGTCACAAATCACGCCGCTCCTTCAAAATCACGGGATCAGCCAACTCTAGTCAGCAGCTCTTTTAAATGTCATTTCGGCGACATCTATTGGTGAATAGGGAAGTCATCAAAAACAATATTGCCAGCGGTTTTAAAAAATGGAATTAAATCCAACACTCGTTTTTGAGTGTTTGGAGTTCGAAGAGCCAAGACTTTGCATGTCATTGACACAAAACGGCCAATACTGCCGGTTAAGGGTTTCAAATGAGAGGTATAATATCCAACCAGCTGTATCTGAAAACGATTTGGTATAACCAGTAGATCGCCCTTGTTTCCGTTAGAAAGAAATAAATGGGTCAAGTTACACGCCAAAAACCTTTGTCCATTTTATTTCCTTCCTACGATAGGTACCTATGCCGACCACGGGCATATTCTAACCCCCTAAACCGTAGAAGTCCCCAATCGAATCATTTTAACACTCAAAAGAATACTGAGTAATATGAATTAAAGTTGAATGAATGCTTTTATATAAAAACCGTTAGCACAGTTAAAATGCATTTACACAAAATAGCAGTTTTCTCACGATAGTGAAAAAGTTTTCTCACATGCGTCATAAACTGGTTGGAGACCACAATAGAAATGCTCAAAATAATGCGCCATGGGAAAATGAAAAATTCTGTAGCTTAATTAAAGTATCGTATAAAGGTTCTAAGTAAACGAAAAAACGGTACTTATTGTTTTTTGTTTTTATTTTTCGAGTAGAATTAAAGATAGAAAATATACAAACAACATTGTAAAGTTATCATAATCGAAAAAATTTAATGTACTAATATAATTTTATAGCATTATTAATTCGTATAAATGGACGGATACGTATTTCACATAAGGTAGTCGTGTAAACTTTAAATTCCTCTCAAACAGGGGTAACCTCTTAATGTTTACTAGGGTTATATTGTAAGATAAGGTTTTGGAGTTTATACGAATATCCTTATTGTCAAGTATAATTATGTTTTCCCTATGAGCATAGTAAATAAAACATTAAAAAAGTAAAGGCGATCAAATAATTAATATTACGATTAAATTGTTTAATAGTTGAAATGGAATGTTTTTTGGGGTTCGTAAATTTGTACAATTTTCTCTTTCTTGCTTAAGGCACTAGAAAAATTTCACTTGATAGTTCTACTCATATTACGCTTTTGTGCGTTATACATGCTTCACCGATTTTTGCTGCTAATGTAGAATTCTACTATACTTTGTGCTCAGTTCTAGTTGCCACCGTACTTATTGTATATTCTTAGTAGCATATACATATACAAACAAATATGCTTATGAATGGATAGTGTGAATATAAAAGCGAAAGTTTATGCAATTTTTTTAGTTACAGAACAATGCATTTGCGTGCGCTTTTTAATTAACTCTTGTTGCAGTTTCCTTTACTTACATACATATATTATATTTAATACTTTATTTAAGGCACATTTTTAATAATCAACCATTTAAGAAACATGGCATTAAACTATTGAACATGTATCAAAGATTTGTCTTACTTGATTATGCATACACATTTAAAAGTTTTTTTTTTACTTAATTTGTTGAAGTTACATTTTGTTCCTAATTATGCTCACACTTGAATTTCACATAAACAACAGCTACAAGTAAATGTATTCAAGTTCTTAAGTTAAGCAAAAGCTTGAGAGATTCTAATAAAAAAATTCGTTGTTGGACAAATGCAATAAGTTATGTAAATATTTCGCTCTTTAAGTCAGTCTTAAATGACTCTAAAAGTATGCTGTTAAGATGTGTATATATAAATATGTAAATGCATGTCATAAGTACCAACTGCATTTCTTGGCCATATCTGCCGTTATGTGAAATCATTACAAGTAAGTATGAACAATGTACTCGTATAGTGAAAAACCTTGTGCGAAATTGCATAAACTTACGATTCGATTTCATTTATACTATATACCTATACATACATTTTTGTATACAATATTCACTTTATATAAATACATGCTTTGTAAAATCTTAAGCTATTTAACATTTTTCTTAAAATGGTAGTTTGTTTGGCGACGAACAGTTGGATGTTTTTAGGAAACTTGTACTAAAATTGAGTTTGTTGAGAGCTGGTGAGAAATGAATTAAAAAAAAATTCAGTGCTCATCTTACAACCTTCGACTATAAAAAAGCAAGAAAAGGGGACCAGCATTTTTCATAGACGTGTTTCTATGAAAAGTGTTCAAAATTATTTTACAATACTACTCATTGCGTGTTTTAATACATATTCGAGTTTAGTTTTTTATAAATAAAGTAGTTACGTTTTAGTTTTAATTTAAAAGTAGTTAATAAAAACATCACTTTAATACTTGGGAAAAGCACAAGTTTCTTAAAATATCCCACTGTGCGGCGGCTTGTTTATGTTTTTTTTTATAATGTATAAGTGCACTGTTCTAATAATAAATTTGAATAACTACATACACTCAAAATGATTTGAAAAAGGTATATAGTCTAGGGTCATAAATTCTTAAACATAACCTTTTTAATTATTCCTACGCTCCACTATAGATTAGCACTACTTGCGCAATGCTGCTTCTTTATTTTCTGAAATTTCCCATTGCTTCTTATTTTTTCTTCGAAAAATCTCAACTCCTCTAAAGAACCAGCACACCACTAGGCTTTACCTTGCACCAGTTCAAAGCGCGTTTGAGATTCTTTAAATTGTCGACGCTTCTTTGCTTGTACATTCTGTTCGGTAAGAAAGAGCACCGCAGTCACCAAAGAGAATACCGCACCAACGCATGCCAAAACAAATGACCATCCAAACCAATTATTAGCATGCTCTGGCATCCAACCATTACGATTGCCAAAGCATGCAAATACAATAACAGCAATTGATGCACTTACTCCTGTAGCCAACATTATGAACCCAATAAGTCGTATAAGCATTACAAAATGTTTTTGGTCTGGCCCAGCACAGAGAAAGAATACCAATACGCCAATACATGATACGAGCGCTCCAATAAATGCTAGCGTGTAGAAAAATTGTGTTGCAATCATAAATGCTGGTAGCAGGAAGCCTCTTATCTCATCATAACCAGTTGTAAACGGATCATATACCCAACGGCAACCGACAAAGAAACGTCGTTGGCTATCATCATTGACATCGGGCAGCGAACGAAAGCAATGCACCCACAGTCCTAGACGCTCTAATTTTGCTCCAGTTATCCGATCATCACTGGCAAGCCAATTGGGTGTGGCGAATGAGATGACAATTGCTGCGAATGCAATTACGAAAACACCAACGCCACATGTTCCCGCTAGAGTACGTTTCTTCATTGTCGGCACAAAAATTTTATATTGTGTGGTAACTGGCAATTGGTCTTGTGAATCGTTTCGTGCAATATGTGAAGATTTTTGCATACTTTTGCTGGCACAGGTAAATACAATTGTTTTGGTTATTATACTGTTGGTGTTTTTTATTTCTGGGGAGTGGTGGATTGTAGTTTCACAATTTGACAGCTGTCAAAGCGCTTTGTTGTACGGTTGCATTTTAGTGTGAATGTGATGCCATGCTGTTTGATTTAATAAAAACTTAGGCTGCCGTCTGTAAAAAATAATGAGACGAATTCGCGAGTTTCATTCTATAATTTTGTAAGAGCTAAGGAAAAGTAATTATTTACGACCGTACCGACCCCCGTTTGGGAACTGACCTTGGTCATTTTTGGGTTTTTTGCCAATAACTTTTCACTGAATTAAAATATTTGTTTTCGGATTCTTGTTACAGAGGTCAAATCGCGTATTTTGATACCCCTCCCGATATTTTTGGACTTGTATTAGCAGTTACGCACGGTCGTAAAGAACTACCGAAATATCAAAGCAGAAAAAATAGTACAAGTAAAATTTTGTGAAAATTTTTCTTTTCATTAGGCACAGCAAAATGGAATTTTGTTTTTAGCAAATAGCGCTTTAACTATCAAACCGACGCTTAATATTCGCTCGGAATTTTTCATTCGCCAATAGAAATTCCGCCAATTTTTTTTTCGTTAGGGAAAAGAAAAATTGGTAACCAGGAACTTCGAATTTCCAAATCAGCTGTGTTGCTTTTTGACCTATTGTTCTTCAATACTTTTTGTAATCAGTAAATCGACAATATTTAAGGTTTTGAAAATGCAGAGGCCTATCTATAAGAAGATAGCGCGAAGATACAAACCTTAATAAGTTCGGGAGATTTATTAAATAAATTATGGCGTAGATAAGCCCGCATATAAATATTTGCTAGATTTATTAATTTATTATTATAAAATTTTCCTTTTTTTGAACATCGCTTAGAGTAGGAGAGGAGCGAGAAGTGAAGGGAGGGAAATATCAAAGCATGCTCTCCATAAACCATGTTCTACATAGAAGGTTGAACAGCTCCGTAGATCGTACCTTATTTTCCGATTCTTTATACCTGGTTTGTCCGATATTCACTAGATTTTTTGATATAATTTTTAGGTACTCATTTACCTAACACAGTTTATATTTAAGGTGCAAAAACTTCTGGCATAGCCTACAAATCAAATATTCAAGGTCTGTGCTGTTCCCCTACAGTTCACTCACTCCCCATTATACGTCTTTGCATTCAGAACATTGTTTTATTTATTGTTCATATCTGACATATTGATCTTTTCGTGATCTGGTTTAAAGTCAAATTTGTATCTTGACTTGGTTGAAGTGTTTCACAAGGTCACCACCACTCCCCTAGATAGCACGCTGCGTTTCTTTTTATTGATGCGGGTGGCTCTGCTTGTCAGCGAATTTTGTTATTAAGGCTAAATTCTTCGCATATATAAGCTCACCATAATTGTATTTGAGGCGATTTTAAAATTAATATTCTTTGCACCTGTCGCCTTAAATATGTTTGCAGATTTCAGTTCTTTGTCAAAAATCCAGTATTTAACGTCAGCCAATTATGAAAATAAGATGACATTGATTAATAGCGCGGCTTAAAATATAAATTAAAATTCAATATTTAAATCGTTGTATTTCCTATTTACATTTTTAAGTAATAGTATAGTTGTGGCGCCATTCTTTGCATCTTACGTCAACAGATCAAATGCGTCGAAAAGTGACGGGAGAGGTGTCAAAAGACGCGTTTGAGGATCAAGGTAGGAGAATAACTAAAAAATCTTTCCAATATGCCAATCAATATTTCTGTAATGTTAATAACTGTATTGCTGGGATGTTGTTAGGTTTGCCTGAGCACGACAAGCTGTTGAAGATACACTGCAAAAAATGCGATTAGTCTAGGGAGAGACTTATTATAACTGTTCATACCCGAACTAGTAAGGAGGAACTAATCCACTTTCACCTAAATGGCTATTTTAACTCCTCTAAGTATGCTAAAAAAAAATTTACTAACATTCATCCCGCTGAGCAAGCTACACAAATAGGATTATAGGCAACTGCAGGCTAAAAGGATCTAATCAAGTGCCTAAAAGTATACACTCGCACGTACACGGAAAAATAGTGAACCTCCCCGAACACATTTTTCAACTTTTTTATCCACTCGTTTGGTGCGCGTGACTCGCTGTTTATCCAGATGTTTTTTTCATTATTGGTTGGCAGGCCCACCTGTGATGCATATAAATTGTTTTATTTATTTTTAGTTTATATAATATTTCTGTTTTTAAATTAACTGTTTTTGGCATTTTAGTTGACTGAATTTTTTTTGTGGTGAAAAATTTGCATTTTTTATGAATTTTGTTTTTGTTATTCGTGCCTTAATATAAAACCCAAACTGGGAAAAAAGCGTACTCTCATGATTCTAGAAAATGTTGTTGTTGTTAGCAGCATAATGCTTCCTTACATTTCATACATGTTTTTCCAAAATGTTATTTGAAAAATTTGTATTCTTGTATCTGGAATGTCCCACATTGGCTTCATAGATCCCAGCTCTGACATCCCCGATCCCAGAACACTGTCTTTTTTTTAACCACTTTAGAGATAAGTTACACGCGTGACTGCATATGTTTTAAAAAAGCTACTTTGATACTATGATAATGATAGTTTATTAGTACTTACTTCTTCTTCTATGAATACATATGTAAATTTGTCTACAAACTATACTGCCATAAATCGTTTGAAAACAAAGCTGATTGTCTTCAAGCTCATAAAATTTGTTCCGGTTTGTGTAGTCAAACTGCAAAAAAAAAAGTTTAACGATGAGGGATTTGACGTGAATACTCTTTTATCAACTGACAATTACCTAAGTCGACCAAGAAATATAATGATAATAAATAAAACTTTAGAAAAGTTTTGTTTTAATTTGCATAAATTTAGAGAACTCGACTTTTAAGCAAACTTCAAGAAATATATAGTGATTTTTTAGATGTGTCCCTTTTCCACCATTTACCAACATCGCACACTATGCTACCAAAAATAATAACTACCTTTTATAACCAATATTCTGCGCGAAATGGTTATTCCTGGGAATAATAACTCACTACTTATTTCGTCTGTAACTATATACATTTTTCGAAAATTTTCTTAGAGGTTAACAAATAGTTTCCTTATCGGTAACAATAATGTTATTGCCACACTAGAATAGGGGCAATAGTGACTAATATAATCGACACATTTTTTTTAATGTTCAAATATTTGTATACCCTTTTGTTATGATTAAACTGCCTAGGTGATTTTGATAGTGATAAGTGGGCCGTTCATTCCCAAGGTTGAATTATTTACAGTTACTCAAAAGTCAAAGGTAAATCTTCCGGAAAACTTTTCTCTCTAATATTCCGAGCAACATCTCAGTGACTTATATCGCATGATCTGTGCTTTCTGAGAGAAAAATGTATTCTTCAGTTAACCACTCAGTCCAAAATAGTCGAAAAAGTCACCCACAGTTTTTAATTTATGTATATCTGTCATTAGCGTCTCCCGCCTTGTAGTGAAATTCAGGGATGACAGCCTTATTCTTTTCGGATGAAGTGAATGCTAAAAAGTGACTCTTTTGCATTTTACATAATAGGCCTACTAGTAAAATTTAGTACAATACACTTCCACCTCACAACTAGGTATACAATGTTCGATATCAACCGAACTTAGACTTCCTTACTTGTTTTTGAAACCAACATATATCTTTATTTTAACCTGTTCTAAATTAACATAAATTTTAAACGGTAATATACTTGACATGACAGGATGAATAAACCGAAAACAAACTGGAATAAGAGACAAAAGATGTTGTCATCACTGTTTAAAACCTAACCAAAAAGCTTGAAAGGTATCAATTTCATTCAAGTTTTTTTGTTTTGTGAAGCTACAAAATACGTTTTAATGCTATTCGACTTCACTTAAAATTGTTAAGTAGTAAAAACGAATATTATTTTTAAGCAAGATTTCATTTTCATTTTAGAAGCTTACGAAAATGTTAAGTCAAATTTATTACAAGTAATTTTATCTTCAAAGTCTTTGAAGCACAACAAAAACATACAAGTACATTGTTTTTATTCACCATTTGGATTTTGTTTCTGTTGTATTTCTCTTTTGTTTTTTTTTTTTGTACATTTTATGAGGTGATAACATCAATTATTGCCACTAAACACTTATTTGCTAATTTGTGTGTGTTCGGACTTCAAATTGAGTTTGAGCTTGTCTGGTAGCTGGTGGTGCTCCGCTTCACATTTTTGTCATAATAAAACGGTGAAATTTCATATAAAAGAGCAATAAATTTTAATTAAAGCAATGTTTGAATATTAGTACCACAATCTGCACATTCAACGCACTTTTATTTAGTGATGGGCGTATAAGGAAATTATCGATTATTTAAAGTTCTTAGAGCAAAGTGTAACACTGAGTAATAAAAGGAACCAAGTGACTAGACTTTCAATTATCTCCTTCGCTTTCACATAAACTCACACGGTTCAATATTTTTAAATTTTTCGAGTTCTATTTTCTTGACTCGATTACATTCATATTTTATTGAAATGTGACACTAAGGAGTGGCTACTAACAGATTTGGATTTTTTTATTGATTACGACTTATAAATCTCTTTCATATGAAGAACTTAGAAATAATATCGACTCTTTTGAGTAAATATGAGTATATATTTTCATCGATACTTTGATTGAGTATTTTTAGTGCATCTTGATATCGATACTTTTTCGAAAATTTTTCATCGCTACTCCTACTTTACCCAACAAAAAGTTGTATATTCATAGCTTATTACGTACATGATTATAAAGCCCTTATTAGAGTTGGTGTAATGCAAATTGTACTACATCCAAACTTATCTCATTACCGATAAATTTTACGTATAGAAATTTCCTAAGGCTATTAATTAATGTTAGATAATATTGATACACCGAAATGCAAAATCGCAAACTAAAATTAATAAAGAGAAAGTGCGGTGGATATTCGCATGATTAATTTTTTAATATGAACTTGATTAAAAAAAATTGTTAGTTAAAATGTATTGCACAATATTTTCAGTGTTCTCAGAATCTTGTAATTAAAAATAATTTTTTTATACATCACTTTGTCAGACATAGTTACATTTTATTTTCCCCACTCCTGGTCGCACTCTCCTTCCCAAATTTCATTTCATTCCGATGTTTGGCGAGCATACTAAAGCAAGCTTTTACGCCACTCAGGACTCTATAGAGTTCCAGCAGGTTCGGTTGATCAACGTCAGCCCGATCAATCTAAAAAAAAAAGTATCTCATGCCTAGTGCTAAACAAGGAAAAGCCAAGGCAGGAAGGCAGGATATTTGAAGGTTAGAAATTGTGAAGGACCTATTTTGGAAGAAGAATCTAGAGACTTTCTTGCTGCTTCGATACATTGACAGACAGACATATGTACATGAATGTACAAATGTGCGTTTGTTTAGGCTCATTTAAATAACATTTTTGACTAAGACAAAATTTTATCATTTTTTTTTTATTGTTTACTACAATTTATATTTAAGAGCTTTAATGGTAGAATCTAATTTAATGTCTGTTCACCTTTATCAAGGTTGCACGTTTTGCATAAATTAAATATTGCTTTATTAGCACTAAAATTTCAATTCAAACAAGATCAACGAACTTGTGTTTGTTGTAGGGATGCCAATTACCCAAACTGGAATGGAATTTTTTCATATTGGCTTTATCGAAATAGCAAACGAAGTCCAAACTTGTATCTTTTTAGATCAATCTTAGTTGGAAGTGAACGTTTTAGTGCTTATCTTCAACACAAAAAGCCTACTTTATTTCATTTTGTTCCATTAAAATTTAAATTTTTGACCGTGCTTTAAACGATTTCTTATATAGAACGTTTTTTTTTTTTAAATTTTATGAAATAGAGTGATCTTATACTCAGTCGTCGAAATGTTTATAAAAATGACTCATAGTAATTTATTGAGGATTTGAGTCGTCCTGTTTGTTTCCGTAAACAGTTCTAAAATTTGATTTACATTTATTTAGTTTGTTGGCTAAACAATTACACATTCATACATATGTATGTATGCATATCTTGAGAAATCTCATCGCTCACAGTATTTTCGTAAATAACAAAATTAAATTAATGTCTAAAGTTCATGATCTCATTCTTAGCAAATTAATTTATAAGACACTAATTTATTCCTATACAATATTTGAAGTTAGACACAAAAATTGTAAATTTGATAAGTCACCGCATGTGGGAAACTTTTGGTTTTTATCATAAAAACTATTTTAAATGGACTTCGATGTGTAAACAGCTGTATGGGGTTTTCCAGCAAATTTGAGCGTAACGCAATGTAAAATGTGTCTGTTTACGTTGTTGTTATTGATGCTGTTAATTTTGGTGCTAGGCAAAAACAAAAATAAAATAAAATAAAATAAAATAAAATAAAATAAAATAAAATAAAATAAAATAAAATAAAATAAAATAAAATAAAATAAAATAAAATAAAATAAAATAAAATAAAGTAAAATAAAATAAAATAAAATAAAATGAAATAAAATAAAACAAAAGCAATTAAAATAAAATAAAATAAAATAAAATAAAATAAAATAAAATAAAATAAAATAAAATTAAATTAAATAAAATAAAATAAAATAAAATGAAATGACATAAAATAAAATAAAATAAAATAAAATAAAATAAAATAAAATAAAATAAAATGAAATAAAATAAAATAAAATAAAATAAAATAAAATAAAATAAAATAAAATAAAATAAAATAAAATAAAATAAAATAAAATAAAATAAAATAAAATAAAATAAAATAAAATAAAATAAAATAAAATAAAATAAAATAAAATAAAATAAAATAAAATAAAATAAAATAAAATAAAATAAAATAAAATATATAACAAAATCGAATATAATATAATGAAATAATAAAGCTAAAACTAAGAGTGAGTGAATGACAGTTAAGAAGAACAAGATTATAATGAACATGTCTACAATCGGAAAACATTCATAAACACATACATATTCAATTCATTTTTGCTGAAACTTGTTCCTATTGTTGTCTGCACTTTAATTTAAACTTTTTGAATATATATTTTGAAATAACAAAGCATTATCATATAAATGATCAACTAAAAATTTAATTATTGTCAAAATAGTGGTGAAATAAACTAACAATACAGTGTGAATATGTTTTAGCCAACGTAATTATTTAGTGTATTTTAGAATAATTTGTTTATTAAATGTTCGAAACTGCCTATATCGACAAGACATTTTCAAAGGGCATTGTACTTTTGCAGGAAATAATTCATATTTTATATCTTCATTATGTATGTATGTATGTGGAACTATATAACTAATTTATTGTCATGTGAATGGAAAATAATCAGGTATTTTTGTGATAAATGATCTAAGATAAGCTTTATGTTAAATAGATAAAATAACTAATGAAGTTTAAGTTGGAATAGAGCTGAAACTTAAATACCCAGTAGTGTAAAAATAAGCTTTCAGCGCAATTTTTCTCTTCATTTTCGATACATAAATTCAATTCATAATAAATTATAAATATTTATAAAATAAAATAATTTTTTTTTTCTTTAATGGTTTGACTGTGCTTTTTCCAATATTTGTGTTATAATTTCACTTAAAGCTTGAACAGATAGATTCATTGAAAAGTGTTTGCAAAGCTTTTTGTTTAAGAACCTGTTGTATTACTCATTTCCTTAATGGCCCTCATTGGGTTTTAAAGCAATCAATAATTTAATATTAAGTTAAATTTGTATTAAGAAAAGTTGCTTACTTAGAGTCATACAAAAATCTCTTTCGTTTTTAAATTTTAATCCTCTCCAAATGTTTTTTGTTTAACTTGTTGTTGTTATTTTGGGTATCTCTTTATTTGGTGCATTCTCGGTATTCAATCGTGTTACCCATACAAATGCAAAAATCATAAAAATAACTTTTTTCCAATTTAAAAACAAGTTAAATGCAATACAAACAAAAAGACTAATGAATCATTAAATTGGAATTTACAATTGATTTAAATAAATATATTATGTGGCCTTGAAAACCATTTCTGCAGATATTTTATTTGGAAATTGCGTGTTTCATGTGGTATTTCTTAATTTATTATTTAAATGCGTTTGGAATTTATTGTATTTCGCATTAAATATTCAATTTATCTATATCTTTATGATTGATTCATAGAAATTTTGCAGTAACAACTGTTTTTGAAGTTCTTACATGTGTAACGAATCAAGCTAGAAGTAGTACATATCGATGCCTGAGATCACAATACTTAAAAATATGTTTTTTCCAAAAACGCCCTATTTTATACAACTCCCTGTATCAATATACAACAACGACCTATCTTAGAATTTGGTTCACGAGCGCCCTATCTCAGCAGAAGTTTGATAACCCCCTTATCGCAAAGAAAAATCAAAGCATTTTAATTTTTTTTAAAGAAATTCTAAGATGTTTTTTTTTAAATTATTTTGAAATGAGGTGACGTCCATACATTTATCAAATTCTTATAACCCGTTTATAGTGATCTCAAATCAGACTAGAAATACGAATCAAACAAATTATGAATACAGAAATCAAGTTTTGCATGTTAAATTTGTATCCGTCTCTGGAACATTGCCCATTGGAGCACGGCAAATGTGTATTCATCAAATTTTTTTTTGATTATTTCTGTATAAATTGAGATTGACTGAGTTGATTTGATGCAAGTTCGGGATCATTGCTGGGCAAAAGAAGGCTTTTGATGGGAATTTTCGAGAACAATTTCGTTTTTCCCGGCATAATAAAAATTATTCCTAAATTTTGATACTTTTTCAGGACCGTGAAGAGACTAGAAAGAGTGCATGTTTGTTTATTATTATTACTTGACCAAAACAAAGTGCATCCCCTTGGTTCAGACTTATTTTAATATGGTCCCTCAAAAAAAAAAAAACAAAAAATTACATTTAGATTTTATCAGCTGGATACGAGCTCTTTAAAATACTTCTAAGCACAAGAATAAAAAACAATTCACATATTCCAACAGTGATGTCAATAGCCAGATGAGCAACAGTAAAGAATTTTTAAACTCTTTTTAATAATAATAGTTAATGTTTAAAAATTTAACGTTAATGCGAGAAAAGCATTAGCATTCTTGCTTGATCTTGCTGGTTTGGCAATTTCAAAAGATTCGCGAGCTTTTACTTTTCAACGCAGCGGGCTTTTATGGCTTTTGCTTTTAAGTTAAAATAAAAGAAAAAAATAATAATTAAGAAGAATGCTGTCTTAGGGTTGCATACCTTTCCAAAATATGAGCAACTTGGACGATTTCTACTTAACATTTGTTAAAGAGGAACGCAAAATGGATAAATTTTGGCTAATTTGACAAACTTTCTGAGAGATTCGAAAAGAATATACATAGTATGATAAATTTTTCACCTTAGATACTGTTATACTGTTTTCAATTTTAAAATCGTATTTAATCAAAACTTATTCTTTACAGGCGCTTTTTATGATGCCTTTATCCCAATTCTATAAAGGTAGCTATCTTTTTTTTTTAAATTACCTTGTACTCTGATTTCAGTTTTTCATTATTATTTTCAAACGGATTTTAATACATTTGATCTACTTAGCTCGCTATCTCTTTAATCTCTTTGTATGGGCTTTGTGCTCGCCCAAAGGGCTTTTGCTGTTACTTTGATTAAATCTCTCTTATAAGAAAAAACCCAAACCATTTGGGGCAAAAAAATTTCAAAAATACTTTTTTACCAACAGCGGAAGTGCCACATCCTCTATCTGTATTATACGTACGCATGTGATACATATGTATTTATGTATGTACATATATCGGTATTTCCCAAAACACAAACATTTCTGTTGATTACACAGATTTTACATGCTACATGATTGAAAACGATGTGCAAAAGATTTATGTAGAGTTGATTGCACTTAAAAGGACACACCGTACCATCGACTTAATTGCTTACTCAAAGCAAAAACAAAAATGTCAGAAAGCCGCAAAAAGTGAGAGTACATTTCTGACTCGACATACATATCTAGGTATTTCGTAGGAAAAAACAAAAACAAATGGATTCAGTTGAACATTGGTTGTACTATATCACGCATATGTGGAACGCTACGCAACTTACAAAAGCTGGTATGTTGCATGCGGCAGTGCGATCAAATTCAAGGTTAATTCCAGTTTATTTCTTATTTTTTCATGATTGAATTTCGTTCTCGAACTGGCAAACGGGATTTAACCAAGATAAAAATAATTGAATCACAAGGTGACACATTGTAGGCCTGAGGTAGGTTGTTTAGTTTAACTTGAAGAATGTATTTACAAGTCTTCAATGTTCGCAAAACTCTGTAGACGCTTTGCAGTGAATTAAGAAACTAGTACGGAAATACACTTTTAAGAAATAGTTACAAGCTAGTCTGGAGAGACCAAACAGGTATCTGCTAACAAAAAGCTCGATTCAATAACTTTTCCCATGTTCCTCCATAAGGAATGTATTTTTTTTTGGGATATTAGCGATGCTATGATTTTCGGGATTTGACTTTACAATTTCAGGAATAAGCAAGTCTTAACGTGATTTGAAAAATCGCTACAGCTTAGTTTGAAAAGTGTGAAGCAATTGTTAAAGAAATTATCTAAGCTTTAAATACATAACAGATAACTGGTTGAACATTTATATTTTTTTAGAATATAAAAAAATCAATTAGATATCTAAATGTTTTTTTCAACTGTTTTGAATTTTTGTATAAAAATTTTTTGACTTTGCAAAGAAAATTAAAAAAAGCTGAAACATTGGGCATCACCCAAAAAAATCTAATTTTCATAAAAAACTACTAACATATTTCTTCGGGATTATAAACTCTAAAATCCCGGAGTAATTTAAAAAACTTTACTTACCACGATTTCGGCGTTTTGAACTAGTTTGAGACTGCATAATCCGACATTTCGTAGGATTTAAGGAAAAAGCTCGCTTGCCTTTCATACTAGTTTCATAGTAATTTATCACTCTCTGGTCCGCTGGCGGGTATGCGCTAGTAGGCATCATTATGGATATTGCATTCAGCGTAGGTACATGCTGTGCAGGAAATTTTGTAATATATGCACTTACATGTAAAATTTGATACATAAACCTTAATCATTGAGGCGAATGTGGTTTTCGATTTCCACTTCAAGCTAAAAAAAAAATGAAATAGTATCCTAAAAATCCGCATGCTTGCTGTGTTTGTGAAAAAAGAAAAAAAAAAAAAATTTTGTTTGCTTGATTCCATGAACCTTCGTTTAAGCAAAATCGTGGCACATATCATTTCCACCGACTCAATGTGATATTAATGGGCATGTCATCTCCGTGTCAGGAATCATGTTTAATGATTTATCTACATGGTTACATTGCAGCGAATTCACATTAAAAATGTTTTGGATTTTAATCTATGTGTTCTCATTACTTAAACATACAAACGTGGGTACTCACAAAAGTTTGATTGGTTGGGAAAAACAAAATAATTTTTTTTTAAACCTAGAATTGGAATTCTACAAATTTCAGAGCCATCTCTTAAAATTAATAAAATGCTTACTACCTGATCAGACACCATTCCAGAACAAAAGCCAAAAGAAACTCTCCAAAATGCATATAAAAAGATATCTGAGGAAACATTTTATTGTAGGGGAAGCGCTTGGAATCCGGTTGTCCGGGTGTCTTTATCGAAATATTTCTTCATTGAAGAATATGTTATTAATGTTTGTGTTTTACTACTAATTTCGAAACTGCTATCGACAACAACAATAATATATATATGTACATACATACATACATATATAAAGTTAGTAATAGAAATTAAGTCAAAGTGAACGAGGAAGTTATCCTGTCTGCCAACAGTAGCTTAGGATGTCTACCCTTCGTGTTTCTAAGTAGCAGCAGCCATCGAAGTTAAATAAACGACTAATCCCTTGTCAAGTTTGGATGGGTAACAAACCGGTTTCGGCGTTACGCCATCTTCAGTGTTTTGTTTCGTTCTCTCTCAGTTTGCTTTTTTTGTACCAACGTTGACCAGACTCATTCACTGTTAATTAATAGGAAGATATATATGTATGTATGTAGGTAGGAGTAATGCAATGAAATTAACGCCATGAAATTCATTATAAAAATTAAATTAAAATAAAATAAATAAAAAATTATCGGAAGATAAATTTGACCACCTACTTCTTGTATATTCAATTAGCTGTCAATCATCATTATAAACCACATCAATTAAAAAATAAGCTTCATTTAATACATGCATACATAGCTACGTATAATTTTTAAAATAACTTTGCAACGCACCATAATCATTCAATTTGATTACTCAGCCAGTAAATTATGAATTTTTATATGGAACTTAATAATTCGCTGCTGATAGAAAAACTCTGCAACATGAAACACCCAACTAGTCTGAAAAAGACTAACGTTGGGTCTTGATGAGAGCACCCTGACCTGACTTTTGGTTGGCGAAACAGCAGGTAGCAGCAGCTCATTTTATTCTTTGATTAAATTGAAAATAGTGTATAGAATTCGTAGGCATGGTTTCTTGGAGAAGTGTGGAGATTTTTTTAAAACTCTCAGTACTCTAATCTTCTTAATAATTTCCAATAAAATATTAAGGCAAGCTTGAGGTTCATAACTAAAACCAAACTATGAAAATAAAAACCATTTGCTATTCAACTAGATTCAAATTAATTGGGAAATAACATCAATGACGTTATTTCTAATTTTTTAAATACTTTCGATGAAAAAAAATTAAATAATCTTTTTTCCCTTGATCTCTAACCAAAAAAAAAAAATAATTACTGGTTTCAATTGATTACTCGGTGCTAGCTAGATATTGTTCTGTATGCACTAGAAGCGCATCAGCTCAGAACTAGAATTTTTTCCTACAGGGTATGCACCAATGTATGTACATATGTATATATGTATGTACATACTTCTGCCATGTTTTTGTAACGCTTCTCAAGTACATTTCCACCTGAATTTTTCGAAACCGAAAGTGAGCTTAATTGCATTATCTCTTACGCTGTCAAATTCACTTCATGTAATTTCGTGTTTTAAAAAATAAAAGGAGCCGAGATATCACCTCTATATACTTGAACACGTTCATAATTGTATGCCGTTGATTCACCAGTTTCCATACGCAAAACTTAAGAATGTGTGTATGTGTATTTGTAGTGTGCTAAATGGGTTCTGGATAAATTCATAAATTATAGTCCACTGATAAGTTTTGTTAACTAAAAACAAATAAAGGTAAACAAATTTCAAATATGACTCCAAAATTATTATGACATTTAACTGTGGGACGAGATTGTATTGGAGAGAAGTCGCTGTGTGTTAGGAAATTATTTTTTTTTTTTAAATATTAATATAGAAAATGAGGACTCTGCCTACAGCCTTGATCTACATATGTAGGTATTTCAAAGTAAGTGAAAGTTTACGCAAGTTTTTTTAAAATGTATGGCAACTCACTTCGTTGTCTTGTGTCGAAACAGCTGATCGAATTTTTGAGTAGTTTTGTAAAATTGTATAATTTATCATATTTCGCAACACAAATATTTTTCAAGTAATAGTAAGTGCTTAAATTATGTTTTTATAAGTTAGACTATCGACAGTGGTTATGTGTGTTTAAAGAGATTTTTTTCTTATGACGAAGCAAAAAGGGTTCCATCAAAGAAAGTGGTGACGCAAAGGAAATGAAATGCAAATATTGTGGAATTTCATAATTGTTTTTCGCGCCATATTTATAATTCGTACAAAATATTATTTACTGAAGCTTAATAGCAAATACGTTATTCTGTTACGGGTACATCATACATATAAGGATCTCGGCGGCTCTTCGAAATGTCAGTCAATCATTTTACCCACTATGTCATTCATAGCAAATATGTAATACATAACTGTGCATTGTTCCAGTGTTGACATTTGCCCTTTGTAAGACACACCACAGAGTGGTTTGTCAACTACGGAACTTTTGTAAGAGCGTCTTTTCGCATACAAAAGCTGATTTATGGCTGAATTGCCATTTTTAATTTATTTTCTTTTTTGATTTGCAACTAAAAATGAAGAAACAACTCTGTGAATTTGTTAATTCAATCAAACTCATAAGTACCATTTTTTGCTGGGTAAGTAAGTATGAATTTAGAAGTGGAAATACAAGTGCATCCCGTCCAATTTTGTACGTTGTTTGATTTTGTCATTGACATTACGAATACAATTTTTTTGCCCCTAAGCCAATTTTATTTGCATCTTTTATTCAGTGAAAAAAAAATAAAGATTCTGAATATTTAAATTTTAAATAAGCCCCATACTCGTTTAAAATAAAAAATTTTATAATGCAAAATTTGTTTGGAATGTCACTTTGAGAAGCGTTATTAGTCAATTTAATTTTTATGACTATGGGGGTAAAAACAAAATGGTTGCCAAAGCAGGAATAAAATAAAGTAAAACACAGTACTTCTAAAAAAAGAATGAAAATAATGAGAATGAGCAGGTTTATTTGCAAAAAAGAAAACTAGATCGGATTGGGGTATAGAATTGAAAAAGTAAAAAATAACTAACAAAATCGATCAAAGGGGGAAAAACAATTAGTTGCATCATTTCTAGCATATTTGTCGTACGCCGATGAAGTGAAGTGATTGTATTACCAATTTGTATTCGTTAATATTAACCGTTACAATAAACAATTCCCTGTCATTTATCAATATGTCACGACATTTTGGTGGTCGTGTATTGATTAAAACAATGTGATTCGTCTTAAATGAGTACCAAAATTATTCGAGTTCTTTATTGATGATATCTGTCATTTGAGCAACTCCTACAAATAAATTACAGCTGATAGTGTGAGTATATCTATTTGTGTGTTAATATTTGTAAATTTGAAGTTCCAGTAAATCTATCTACACAACATTTCAATTGATTTTATAGTATTCATAATTAATTAACTAAATTAAAAAGCAATAATAATAGTGAAAAACTATAATAATTATCAAAAATTGTTTTTGCTTCAGCTCATTTATATTCATGGACATTTTTCTAATAGTTTACATAATGCGCACGGTCCATTGTTTTAATTTTAGAGTTTGATTATTTGAAAAAGAAATATGTGTTTTATATAATATGTGTATACTATGTAGTACTCTTAGGTATTTATCTATCGATGTGAGTGTTAAAATTAAATTATAATAAAATCAAATAGCTCGTGTGGTTGATTAATTTGTTCTATAAAAAATCGTATTTATACATGGGTATGCATAGATACAGTAATTATTTATTTGTAAGCTCTTGAGATATTTACGTAATTTTGCTAAAATGCTAGCCTTAATTTATTTAAATATTTAAACTAGTTAATTAAGCTTTAAAATTGCATGCCATGGATACACAAAAGAAAAATTAGCTCAAATGAATGTTTACCTATGCTTAGTATAAGCGTATAAATATTATAATTAGTTATTAATAGCAACCTGTGTTGAAAAACTATCGATAGCCAGCACTATCGGTATTTTCTAATAACTTGGAACTGGTTCTTTTTTATACCTTATACGAACATGAAATGGTATTAGAACTTTGGCTTGTGTTTGGTTCGAAATCAAAAACTACGGTTTGCAAAAAATGAACTTAAAAATTGAATACCACCTAAAGGTCCAAAATCTGGAAATATGTAATCATCCTTGCCGATTGCCTTGCTTTTGAAGTGGAGAGAGCACAATAAAGTCACAATCTGGAGGACTAAACCAGAATACCTGATGCACGATTTACAACAACTCTTAGCCTCCGTGTTTCAACATCTAGCAAGCTAAATTAAGCTAGCTCTCAAATTAATTGCAAAGCAGCACAACTCACATCGAATATTTTCGTCAATAACCAAACTTAAATCATCTGTTTTGTTTACGAAAACTAAATGACCGCTTTTTTTTTCAAAACAAAAATTGATAACTTCACTGTGCAATCGTTAAGTCTCCATCACTAATGGCAATGATGAACAAGCCCAAAATTAACAATGATGCGTTGGTGGTTTGCCCTTGAAAGACAGATTCAGTGAAGCAAAAATGATACCAATCCTTAAATATAATCGCAATAACGACCCCCTATAAAGAAGTTTAAATAATGTATTTCTTTGTATGTAGAATTATGTGCTCTACAGATGAAACGCGGAAAAAATAAGAGAATAAAAAACACAAAAGTAAATTACATTCAATAATCGGAGCTTAATTACCCACATTGACACCAATTTGCGGCTTAATTCGCACATTTCCAGTGAGCAAACACACGTTTTTTTTTGCTCGTAGGTACTTGCAGACAAAATTAAATGAAAGTGAAATGTGATGGAGCGTGAGACGACACATCGAAATGTCAATTGAGCTGCCAAAATATGTTGCAACAAGCGTTGAAATGCTTAAATATATTGACAGCAGAAGGCAAGGCGAATTTTGTGAACCAAATGAATGGAACAATCTGTGAGCGGGGAATTAAGATACCATCCACGGTACTTTGCAATGAGGCTGAAATGCAGTGTTGCCATTTTAGCCGTTTTCCGGCTAGATCTAGCCGTTTTTTTTTCCATTTAGCCGGGAAAATTTGAATCTAGCCGCTAGCCGTTTTTTAGCCGTTTTTTTATATTTTTTTAGCCGTTTTAGCCGTTTTTAGTTTTTTTGCCAATGTAACAAACAATTACATTTGAATGAATGGGAAGTCGTGGGTTCCACTGTAGAATTTTGGACACAAGTTCGGGAGTATAAAAATGCTTTAGGGGAAAATCCTTTTGCTGCTCTTGCTATATTTGTGTTTGAATTTTTAGTATTGCCTTTTTAGTATTGCCACCATGAAAAAACAAAGCAGCGTAATAGAATTACTGAAAAAATGCTAAATTCAATTTTGTATGTAAGATATGGACTCAAAAGGGAAAATAAGTGCTGTCATGACTTCATAATAACTAAAGATCTCGTTACGCTTATGAATAACTCTAGCATTTATGATAGTTCAGAGCAAGATATAGAAAATTGTGATATAGAAATATTGTAAAATGTATGTATATATGTACATTTCCCACAAATTTATTAATTTTTTTTTTTTCATTTTATGCCATGAAAGTATATGTTACTTAAAATATATTCGTTACCTGATGCGTTATTTTATTGCGACTTTTCATTAAGTCACATTATTTTTAAAACAGTAAGCTCTGCTTAAAATTTTGCTCGTTGTACCTTTTATATAAGCACATCTATGTAATAGATATAACAAATATATGTAAATGTAAGCTTTATATTGAGGCTATTTTAAAAAATACAGATTTGAATTGTTGAACTATTATAGCTCTGTATATTAGGATGCAAAGCATCTGTATAAGAAACTTTTTTTTATTGTTATGAAATTGGAGGCATTTTCTCAAGTAAACCTTAAAATTCATCTAAATTTTTTAAACAAAATTTTTGTTTAGAGTGAACTTTTATATTTAAGGCTAGATGAGAAACACTCCTTTACATTGTAAAATATTTATATCATTTGTTTTAATGACAAAACAACGAATAAAACATGTGAAAATTTGACATAAAACTGTTAGCTTTAGCGGTACAAACAAAGAGTACAAATAACTTAATCACCCCTATTCTGCATTTCGACTTGGATCGAAAATTTCTCCGCTTGGCAACTTTGGTATTCTGCGTTTCAATTCCGCTACGTTCAACTTCGAAACTTCCAATTCTGCTAATTCTGCACTTCGATCGTAGCTCCGTTTTTCTACGTTGGAATTTTGTTGGCGTATAAATGCTTGTTTTTTATTTTGCAAACAATTTACGATTAATTCCCGCGATTTTTTGTTGAAATTCTTGAAATTTAAGTAAAACTCGTATGTAAAAGTTGTAAAACGCTCGCTATATTTTGTTTTTGTGTTCTAATGATGTTTTTTGATATGTTTGCAGGGTAATTGTTTGCGACTGGTGGCGAGTACTAACATTTGTCCAAAAATGTAGGGAGGGATATCAAAAGACGCTTTTCGATGTCAGGAATGTGAATCCGCCTACGGAGATCTAATATTTTTGGACGCGCATTAGCATCGGCACCGGTTGTAAACAATTACAAATTGGACTAGCATTCAAAACACCAAACAATATTACTAACAAAATTAAAACTAAGGTAATGGCTTTGACTTTGCCATTATATCCAAACGTGCACCGGCGGCCACTCCACAGCACCCACTCATACTCTGTAAACTTCTTTGTCAGTTCCGGGGCGGCCAATGTCTTCCTCCAGCGAAAAGTACCACCTGATGTCAGACTTAACATTGACATGTGTAATGTTTGCTCGGCGTATGGTGTGGCCCCACGATGCGACGCCAACCATCTGTGTACCTGGTCGGCAAAGCGCACTCTTCTAGCACTAGCTCTATGGAAAATACCAGCTACCTACTGACGATGTGGTAACATCCACCAACAGTGTCCTCTTGCTTTTTGTTGGTCCTTCGTTGTCTGCTACAATCAGTCAATTGATCTATAAAATTTCACTCAATTTATTCAATAATGCTCAAACATATACAATTAAGTCTATAAATCATAATAAAGCTTTACTTTTATTTCAAAAGTAATAATTTGTGTAACTTAAATTGCTTTGTTATGTTTCAATTTCACACATTCCAAGGCAAACAGCTGACTTCGAAAAACTTATAGCTCTTCCTCTTTTTCTTTCGATCCAAGCGTAACTCAGAATGCATATTTACGATCCAAGCGGAGCGTAGAGCGGGAACGTAATTGTTATGCAGAATAGGGGTGAATATTATAAAATATTTATATTATATGTTTTCATGAAAAAAATCGAATAAAACGTGTGAAAAGTTGATTCAAAATTTTTAGCCGTTTTTTCGGCCAAAATTGTAATTTTTCTCGCCGAAATTATTTTTTTTAGCCGTTTTTAGCCGTTTTTTTTTCTCGATCTAGCCGGATTGCTCGAAAAAATTCTGGCAACACTGCTGAAATGGCAAATATAAACAAAATAATGCTCATATTTATGATAGCAACTCGTTTAAGTGCCCTACTATGAACCAGTTTCGGTTTAATAATTATTAATTTTTATGTGTTGCCGTGAGACAAAATTTAATGATTCTCTTGATGTTTAACAGGGAGGAGCAGGAGCGGAAAAGTTATTTTTAACCGAACTGCAGTTGGAAAGAATAAGGCCCATAATCATGGTCGTTGCTTAATATGCATTTTATTTAAAAAGACTTTTAAAATTTTGGTCCATCGTATTCATTTTAAACAAAGATTTTAGCTAAAATGAAATGTAAGAGGGTCGTCTTATGAAAAAAAATATATTTGTTGGTGGTATGAAGAAATTTTGTATGTTTTTCAAAGTCATCCTGTGTCAACTATTTTATTCACAAACCATAAGATATGTATGTATGTAGCTCTAAGCATGAGCGAAAAAAACCAAACTCAAATTTGCAGTAAGCTTCGCGTCATCGCACAACCCTAGACACAAACCGTGATTTTAAAATACTAAAATTATTTAAATTCCAAATCTGTCTTAGCGATAGAATGTATCTTAAGTTGACTATGACAGATAAGAAATTAAGTTTATTTTACCATCATTTTTAAGTGGATAAAACTTCATTTTAATTTGACCACATTTACGAGCCCATAAGTTCTTTGATTGTTTTCTCCACTTCCATCATTGAAGTGATAAAAGGATCGCTTTCTTTTTAAAAATAAAAATGAAGCATTTTCTTGAAGTCAAGGTGATCAGCATCATAAAAAACAAAACTAGTTGAAAGAACAGAAGAGCAGCCATTTTTTTAAACAAATATTTATGGCACAGTCAAATGAAAAATAAAAGTAAAGCAAATAAACAACAAATAGCATGCATAAGAAGCAAAGAATGTCACCTTGAAAGTAACGAAAAGTAATGCAATCGAATCAATATTAAACGAACTAATCAGATTTAGTTGAAAGCAATGTAGAGGCAAATCTATATACTCGTACTTGTATATACAAATAGTTTGTTCGTCACGCTAAAACTCGAAAAGATTCGTGGTAGGGATCTTAAATTTGGTATTTTGATATTCGATTCCATACTCATAGAAAAAAGTGGGAGTAATATAGATGAAGATGAAGACGGTTGCGAAGGAGAAGTATAAAGGTAGAAGAATCTATGAGATATACATTTGTAGATGTAAATCAAGATTGGGATAGTGGTTGAGATGGTAATCGAGAAGAAGTCGAAAAAGGGAGAAATGCGATGTTGAGAAACCACTCCGCGGGGGATAGAGACTGAACAGAAAAGGATGATGAAAGGGAAGGTTTTAATACAGATATAGATAAAGTTGGTTAAGGAAATGGTGACGGAGAGATACGAAACAGAAAATAAACAATGAAACTGAGGAAGAATATTAGGGGTATGGAAAGATGACATAAAGAGAAGAAGGAAGTGGAGTTTGAAGAACGCATGGGTTAGAAAGTGGACAGGAATATTTCGATGGCGATGAAATAAACAATAATAACTGAAAAGACAATCAACTGGTGATGGAGGTGGATGTCGCTGATAAAAGCAGATGATAGAAGAAGATACGAAAGGAAGAAAGAAAGCATGTGATAAAGGGAGAAGGGTAACCGTTAAGTGAAGACTGAGAATAGATTAATGAAAAGGGGAAAGACACGGAGGAGACAGAGTTGGATATGAAAAGGGGAGAGAGATATGAAAGTGAATATGGTTCTTCAAAATCAAAGTAAGAGAGATGCAGAGGCAAAAATTAAATTAATTTAGATAGCCATATTAGCTCACCCGTACAATAGCAGTTTGATGAAATGTTCATTTTTTCAATTGGATTTTAAACCAAATTGTACATACGGCCTAGTGTGCATCGCAGTAAAAACATGACATTACACAAAAGAAAACCGACACTGTATTAAATGGAAATACACATCCGGGTTTTAGCACAAGATTTCGCATTGCTTTAATCCAAATACATATGCTTGCGTGCTGGTTGATCTACATTGCTAATCAAGTGAACAATCGATTTAGATAAACATTTTTAACACTTTAGAATTTTGGCAAACTTTAGACAAAGTAAACAAAAAAAAAAAAACAGAACGGAAATAATTAACAAACACGAACGCAATTTAGTTAAATAAATTATGTTTTGTTGTGCTACCTAATGCATAATGAAACAATAGGTTATATAACTTATTGCTAACGATAGTCAATCGGTTGCTTTTATATCGCATTTTTGACAATAAAATGTACAATTTTTTTTAATTTTTTCATGAACTTTTTTAAAACAATAGAACTTGTTTTATTTAATTTGCTTAATTTATTTAATAGTCAACTATTCTTGTTTTCAATATCAGTATAAGATTAATAATTATTAGATTTCAAATGCGAGCGCAAATTTTAAATTCAACACATCTCTTGAAATATCTCTGTAAAAGCTTGAGCAAGCTCCAGCAATTGGTCTGTGTTTGACAGCCATTTAAAGCTGACAGTCACTGGGTTGCACTGCGGGCATAGCTGAACCATAAGTTTAGGGTAGGTCATTGAAACTTTTTTCTTGAATAATATTAGCTGTGTTGGGTAGCATAAAATTTGTTTGAAAAGTTTTATATAATTTTAGAATTTTATTTTATAAAAATTTTACACAAAACACTTGCAGCGAAAAACACATTTTCCTAGAGTAACTTAGCTACGAGAAGAAATATGCGTGGAAAATTTTAAGGAAGTAGCTCCTGGCTTTCTTGGAAACCATAGAGATGTAAATTTTAGCAAATTTTGTTGGATTTAATTTTTTCAATTTTTTTTGCATATAAAAAAAATTTTAAATTATTTTTTGTTTATGCTGGGTATCAACAATGAAGGGAATGTATGCATAACCGGGCTTCAAAAATGTTGCTTACCGGTCTAATGTGCAGACATCGGCTGGTTACAATTTTACCCTGCGTAAAGGTAACATGCCCAATCATTTGACTAGAAAATGTTAATACAGTTGCATAAGTTTGAAAAATATTCGTTTTAAAATCGGCAGACAACAAAGCTTCAGTTTGCACTTAGTTAAATCAAAAAAGACGAAAAAAAATGCAACGAAATGGAAACTGATTTATTTTATTGGAGCTCTTTCTTAATTGCATCCATTAGTGTGCGCTACATTTTATTGCGCTGCTTTGCATTAAATAGGTTTGAAGTAATATGTCATTTTTGTTAATTTTTTTTTAAAAGGTGATTTGCTTATTAATTAATATGTTGCGACGGCTTAAATGCATACATATGCATGTATGAATATTTTGTAAGTAATCCCTTTTCACTATTTAGATGTCTTAATTTCGGATTTTTAAGTGCCAAAATTCCTTGGCTTATTAAATATGTAAACATTGAGAAACTAAAAGCCGACAACACTGGCGCTACACTCAACTATCAAAGTGACCAAAAGGGTTAAGCCACTTTATTTAATTCGTAATTTGTTTATGGGAAATCCATGCGCTATGTTTCAATATGTTTTTAGCTAATAGCATTGTTTAGGTCATAATTTAAATTAAATTTTATTTATATCGTGTTATGCATTAGGTTATTTTTCGTTTTTCAACAGCAACCATACGTCGATTTATTTCTCTCAAATCAGCTTATGCATGGCAATTTATAATGAATGAACTTACTTTGTATTCATTATATTTTTAAATTTTCGTGACACTAATTTCAAGGTCGTTGATTAAAATAATTATGTTAGTATCACCAATTTGGCATTCCTTATGGTTGTTTAAATATTTAAAAAAAATTTATCTTTCACAACTGAGATGTTTTTTTGTCAATAAACTTTTGTAACTTACATAAATTTTGATATTTACATACGGACGCGTAAATAGCCGTTTTGTCATCCACATGTATTCCTTTCTAGCCTGTAAAGTAGAGTTTGTGCAGACCAAAGTTTTTTTCTACCTGGAAAACAAAATAATAAAATAAAATAAAATAAAATAAAATAAAATAAAATAAAATAAAATAAAATAAAATAAAATAAAATAAAATAAAATAAAATAAAATAAAATAAAATAAAATAAAATAAAATAAAATAAAATAAAATAAAATAAAATAAAATAAAATAAAATAAAATAAAATAAAATAAAATAAAATAAAATAAAATAAAATAAAATAAAATAAAATCAAATAAAAAAAAATAACATAAAATAAAATAATTGTTATAAAAAAAAATTAAATATAAAAAAAAATAAAATAAAAAAAAAAAAAATAAAAAATTAAACTAAATTAAATTAAATAAAAGCAAATAGCATAAAAATTAAATACAATAAAAAAAAAATAAAAAAAAAAATTAAAATAATAAAAAAAAAACAAAGAGAATAAGAAAATAAAAATTAAATGTGCTAATGGGAGGGTAAGGAAGGGAGGGGGAGGAGAAACAAATCAGCAAGAAAACGAAACCTAAAACTATAGTATATGCAATAAAATAAATTCAAAATAGACTCTGTTGAAAGGATTGATAAGAAAATAAAAGGAACAAGTGTTGAAGGAGAGGAACAACAGCGGTAAAAAGGGAAAGAGCTAATAATTAAAATAAAACTAGCTGTTGTGGCATGCACGCTTTTTATTTTTGTGAAAGTTCCTTAAAATAAAAAAAAATTTTGTTCGATAAGTTCAATTTAGTTAAGCAGCAAACCAGTCAAGTGGAGTTCACTTAATACAACCATAAATATTAATGCTTCACAAGTCGCATTCAACTTGTTCTCAAAATTATCCAATCTTATTCTTGAAACGTGTTTAGTGTGCTGTCCTTATATAAATCACGTTCAGATGGTTGTTGGCTAACTTCATGCTAGATAGTTTTATAGATTTTCTTCGTGCGTCATTCCTTCAGTTCATGCGTAAATCAAATTTGTTTTCTTTTTATTTTAAAATCATTTAAATACGAAATCAAGAATCTTAAAAAGGTTCTAATTTGCATAACAACACGTAGTGATTTTGGAATTAGTGACATTTAGTTAGACAAACCATATCAAAATCTATGTATGTATAAAGTTTTGTTTTAGACCAGTTTAGTTAAATTATGGGAATGCTTACTTTTTTGTAGTTAAAAACTAGTTTAACAATTAAAAAAAGTTGATATATTAATAACTATTTTTGTTGAAGAATGGGTTTTTGACTAAAAGTGAAAGAAGTTTTATTTTCAGGTAATAATTTTGTTCTTTGTGCTGTCTAAAACTTTAATTTATGTCGCTAAAAAAATTCTTTCAGTCGGTTTATCGAAATTAAATTTAAAATAAAATTGAATTTAAATAAAAATGGATTTTGTCGAAATACTCCACGGTCCATGATTGTGATAGAAATACACCAAACTCCACATTCTACCCACTGTGCAGCGGATCTCCGTTTCCTTAATTTATATTTTGCTATGTAAATATGTGCTTTTCAAATACAAATATCAAACCATAAGAGCTTTTCAAAACCATTAAAATATTTTTAATACCAATATCGATCACGAACTCACGAGTTGAAGTGTATCCATTTTAAGACGGAAACAATTTACTTTGATGTATTAATTGACTTTATTGGTAGGCAGATTAAGGGGGAGGTTTTTGAAATGGATAAGAGTATAAATTATAATTTGATTTATAATTAAGTGTTGCATGGCATACCATTATTGCATATTAGATAAATATTTGTGTTGCCTAGTGATTAAATTAATTAAAACATAACTTAGGAATTACCAACACTGAACAAACACCGACCTACGCACATGAAGAACAACACCAAAGTTTACGGAAATATTTTGAAATTAATTTTAATTCAAATCAACGGTTTGCAGGTGTCTAGAAGTTATTTTACTTTCAATTTAATGAAATTTGTGAAATCAATTTAAAAGAATAATACAAAATTAAATCAACTTTTGTAGACATTTGCACCGATTTTGCTGCAGTTCAAATGTGGTTGTTGTTGTTGTTCTTTTTGTGATTCAAAAGCAACCATTTAATTTAATATCTCATTAAACCACACACAATTAAAGATTTTCGTATGACAAGCAAATCAAAATGGAAACTTTAATGAATAACATTTTATGGCGAATAATTTATATTTTGTATATGAGTGTGGGTGTGTGTGTCTTTGTGCGGTTTTAGCTGTATTTATTCTCAAGGCATATATAAATTCATAGAATGGAAATGGAATTTTATATACCCAGCTGTTGTATGGAGAAGAAATGATCAGAGCGATAAGCTGAGTCGCTTTAGCCATGTCCGTCTGTCTATGATGTCTATGTCTGAACGCAAACTAGTCCCTCACTTTTTTTTATAGATATCTCGATGAAATTTGGTATGGAGCCGCCATTTTGTATTAAATTAATATTTTGTCAGATTCAAAATGAGCGGACTAATACCACGAATAACTCCCATACAATCGAATATTCGCAAAAATAGGGTTTGGATTATATATCTCCAGATTAACAATTTTGAAAAGTTTTTGCTAATTAGTGTAAGTAAGGATCGGGCACTTAAAAAAGTTATGTGTATTCATGAAAAATACAAGGCACAGTCGAACACATCCCTTTCCTTACTTGCATAAAAAAATTTCGAAAATCATAACATTCAGAAATAAAAACATGGAATTTAAAATCTAGCAATTTTTTATTTAGTCTATTTGAGTCAGGAATTAAAATCAATGAAAAATTGTATGACTTTAAATAATCCCACTAGAGGCGACATTTTGTTGCCCTTACTTCTGCCGTTCTTCATTTTTTCTATACATTATTTGGAGAGACAGTGCGCTACCGTTTACCACTTACTATCATTGTTGTTGTTGTCTTTTAATTTCTATGAAAGGCATTATTGTTAGTTCATCCGTTTCGTTCCGGTGTGTTTTTAGGAACCAATATGAGAATGATAGCTGTATGTGGCTACGGTGTGCAGACCTCCAATTACTGACGGTCTTAGATGATTTAATTTCTTGGATATCAAGTACTTCCCGTTGGAATGTACATATATACATACTACATATCAAATGATTGAAGCTTTATCTATTCGGACCCATCTGTATCCAGAAATAAAGGACCCTCTTTATTGACCATACCAATTCTCTGGAGTCTTTTCATAGGTAGGGTCACCTTATAGTTCTTTTAAAAGTTCTGCGAATTATGCGCTGTTCGGCGAGAAGAACAGGTGTAGACGTACATATGTACATATAGGTATATCACCCCAATTCGACAAGGCATATTGCATTGCAAAGCAGGATCTTCTCAGCTACTTTAACACACAATACATAGTATATGTATGTAGGTAATACGAGTAGCATGTGCACTAACTAGTACTAGTTGAAAATAAAATTTAATAAATGTCGCATGAGACAAACACACTAAAACAAACACTAAAAGTGTTTACATGTTAAACTAGAACATATTTGATGGGGGGCGCAACACCTGCTCACCTTATACATATGTGTGTGCGTGCGTGAGTGTAGAGCGCCAAATAGCACCTTAATTCATTTACAATTTAGCTCTTCCCTAAGTTACTCACTCACGATCGTCAGCACATTGCGTTCGTTTCTTGAATCTTTTGAGCAAAACTTGTTTCTTGCATTCGCTGCTGCGCTGTCGGGTTTCAACAACAAAGCGCGCACCTACCATGCTGTGTGTGGTGCCTACGTCGACGTTGACGTTAGCGTCGGCATAGTGCGAAATGTGCTTGTTGGGCTTTTATGAAAGATGTTCGCTGTGTTTGCTGTTCTTCTTTACCTATGATGCGTTTGAACGTTCAAAAGGTGACGAAGCATGCGTCGACGTATACGTTGTGTGTGTGCGCGCTTTTGGCGTGGCTGATCGTATTGTCACTTTATTTATGTGTTTATGTATGTATTTATTTTTTGTATATCAATTTTTTTCATTGTATGCTAAAGATGTTATTTCACTTTTTTGAATTTTGTCGATTTCGCAGTCTTCATTTATATTGGCAAGCAGCGCAACGAGCATCTTCAGTTCTCACAGATCGGTCCAAACGGTACAAACTAGCAAAGGTTTCTTGAAATTGTAATTTAAAATATTTGAAAAAATTAATTTAGTTACATTTTTGAATAGGCTAATATTAATTAAAATTAAATACATTTATTCAGAAGTCAGTTAAAAGCACTTAATTCAAACATTTTAGTTAACAGAGACGGTTGTACAAAAAAAAAAAAAAACTCAAAACAAAAACAATAAAACCAATAGTGCCTATAAAACAAATAAAGGATTGCCACAAACGCTTAAAAACAGTGATTGAAAAGATTTGCAAGGCAAATACAGCAGAAACATTTATAAATAAAAATTCGAAAAATTGTGAAATATTCAAATTTGCTACAAAAAAGAACTTAAAAGAAGAAACATTTTAGAAACAATAAATGAATTAAGTGCTGAAAAAATTTAAAAAATATATAGTGAAATAAAAAATTAATTAATCTTTTCCTTTTCTTTTTTTTAAAGATTTTTATTAGATCACGTAGAACTATTATAAAATTAATTTCAGTTGCTTCAAGCAAACAACATCCAATTGTTCCCGAAAATGGCGCGTGCAGTACTTTGCATGGTGAGTTTGAAAATATTCTTTTTTTTTTTCGTATTGCAGAACCTAAAATAAATATACAGTTGTGGGAAATTATTTTCCGTTTTATGATTATAAATAGAAATTATGCAGTTGTTGTTTTGAAAATACGAAAAATTAAACAAAAATAGAGTATTCACTTTAAAATAAAATATAATTATTTATTTAGCGATTCATAAATATTTTTGGTTGAGATTAGAAATCAGACAGACAAGTGTCCGGATTTTTTTTATGTATGTTTTTGTAAACTGATATTGAAGCAAAATTACAATGATAATCACAGCGATAACATGAGATGACATGTTCCAAAATGCTCAGCTTCTCATCAGACCTCTTCTCGGAATTTTTTTTCGAAGTTTGAACAGTAACCATCAAATTTATTTTCTTTTGAGACAGACTTTTTATAAATTTTTTTAGTTATCCATTTTGCAGTTCATTGCATAAAATAACTATATTTAAGGCTACATACATAAAATAACATAACACTACATGGGATAACATGAAATGTGAAAATAATAATATATCATAAAATAAAAAAAAAAATTAAAAGAAAGACAATAAAAAAAAATAAAAAAATTATATGAAAGTAGTAAAAAGTAACCCAAACTAAAAAATGAATGAAAAATAAAAAAAACGTAAAATAAAATTCTGTAAAATAATAAAGTTGAAAAAACAAAAAAATTTTGAAACAACAACGAAATTAAAATTTGAATTTAGAAATTAAAAAGAAGTACTACAAATAAAATGAAAAAAAAAAAAAATAAAACTAATAAAAAAATATTATATACATACAAACATTTAAATAATAGCATCCTGTATGAGCATAAAAAAATAGAATAAAATCAAACCAAAAATATACAAAAAAAAATCTAAATGAAAAACACAAAAATCCTAAATAAAAATATATTAACCATAACGAAGCAAGAAAAACAAAAATAAAAATGTTTTTACTATGAAAAAAGTTGATGAAAAAAATGCATTATGTACTCGTAAAAACAATATTAATAAAAAAATAAAAATATTAATATAAAAAATTAATATTAAAAATTGCTATGGTATAAAAAAAATAAAAATTAAATGAACAAAAAATATGTAGCTAAAAAAATATATATAAAATATGCATACAAAAATGAAACAGAATAAAAAAAAAATTATGAAAAAAAGTTAAAAAAGAAGAAATAATACAAAACAAAATATTACAAAAAAAAAAAAAAATTGAATATAAGTAAAAACGCAATAAAAAACCGAAAATGAATTTAAAATATTTAATTGTAATTTCTACCACAGATACATATGGGTGTTTCCATGAGAAGGTCAACCACGACTGAAAAAATTATATGACCAGAAAATGGGTTTTAAGACGAATTATTAAGGGAAAAGGAATTGAATTTTTATAAAATGGAAGTATTTACAGCTTGTTGGTATCTTAAAACTCATAAACGGAAGAGTAAAACTGAGATTTTCTTCAACTCAGTTTTCGCAAATTGAATCAACTATTTTCTCTTCCGAATTACTTAAATTAAGAGATTTGAAGTAGTGCAAATACATTTTAAAATTAAATTAACAATGCCAACTACTTACAAAAATGAGAAAAAGAGAAGTTTGAACTCGAATAACGGTATTTTTTTAATTTACTTTTGATAGTATACCTTTGTCGCGTACGTTATGCAAAAACATTATTTGTCTATATCATTTGTGTATTGACAGTCGCAAGTAATAGAGATTACAACTCCAAATCAAGAGATCTTCTAGTTAAATATATTCGCTGAAATTTTCTTTTGAATCGAAGTAATAAAAATTGTATTACCCTTTAAAGTTTGTCGCATACGTTATTTTAAGTATGAATATTTTATTGTAATACATTAAAATCGACGTTAAAAGCAAATTTTTCAATACCATTATCCTGAATACATAGGTGCAGTTTAAAAATAAGTTTATTTTAACAAGCATCCCTTATTTTGTAAATAAATTTAGCTGCAAATATTTTGGATGGAATTTCTTTGCCACCTCGCATGGCAAAGGCGCTGTGGATGGAATAGGTGTTGTTATAAAGAGAAAGGTGTGGCAAATAGTAAAAGCTAATAATATAATTTTACCAGATGCTTTTTCATTTTATAAATACGCTTGTGAATATATCGATATATTCGTCGACAGTCAACATACATATAAATACTGCTCGAACGGCATACTCCTTACGAGAAAATATTAGAGTTTATGTAAATATATAAAGAATGTATATCAACAAATACATATGTTATGAATTCGATTTTATTTTCATTACCATATAGTTTTTATAATAAGAATACATTTTTATTTTGTTTCCTAATTAAAGTGTAAATTTCAAACAAAAAACATTTTATCAGGAACCGAAAATAATTGTTATTTTTTTCTTTCAGAATTCACATTATCATCAGATTTATTTTATTTTAGTCATCGTAACCAATATAAATGAGAGATTTATTTTTTTGGTTACGAATAACCCTTATCGCAAGTAATAAATTTTTTGGTTATCGGTGACCCACTCGACAGCAAACTATTTTTGCTGAATAGTGGTAAATTTTTCCCCGAGGAACTTGCAGACATTGGTCATGCCACTCCAGCAACTCAAGTTGTTTTATATTGTTTGCATTTTTTTGCTACCGATAACCAAAAAAATTATGTTACTTACAATAATGGTTATTGTTAACCAAAAAATGTTTCTCTCATTTATAATGGTTATGTTGACCAATATAAAATATGTCTTACGGTAATGGTTAATTATAACCAATATTTGAATACATCAGTATTAATGGTTAAATGGGACCTTTTTATCACATTTCTTATAACAGTTACGTCCCTGCATTTTATTATTAATATACTAGGAAAATTGTCGCGTACGTTATGTCACGTACGTTATTTAGTTTTTTTTTTTAAATAATAATATAAAGAGATGATTTCTCTTTAAATATGAGAGGATTGTAAAGGTGCATTATTTAGCTTAGGTTACGAATATTCAAAGAAATTAAGAACTTGCTTGATTCGCAGACTTTCGCATATATGTATGTGCACAATATAAGCACTTCCGTTTTTGTCGCGTAAGTTATCACCTCATTTTGAACGGATATTTTAGACACCAAAGCTTTCAGGGCGACCAATTTTTTTCCAAACATACTTCTTTTTAATTGCAACGTAACTGTATTTTTATTTTCCCGACAACTCGTTTTATGTGAGATTTATATTACTCCAAAAGTGTACGAATGTCGCATACGGCTGCATGGAAACACCCATATATGATATACGGTGAGTATATTAGCAATATACGAGCTTTACTCAAATGCAAAATTAATTCCGATATTTAAATCTCCATCTCATTATTAAGTGCCTTTTGAGTTATTTTGGAACATATCACGTACATTTTTTTAATTAACTATATATTATATCCATGCTTGCATCATAGGCGATCTTGCTTCTTTTTCTACTCTTAAATGTCACTAATTTTATATATTTACAAAATTTAGCTCATCGAATTATCGACACCTTGCACGAATGCCAATTCATACACACATACAAATCACATGAGGTCGAGTTATTAGGTAGATTCATAAAAATAACATGTTTTAATAAAAATGCAAATGTGCTTTTGTCGTTTTAATGTCACTTTACTATAATTTAATTTAATTTATTGGCATTTATTTGAGAAATTTTTATTTAGTGTAATAAAAAAATTATATGAGCATTAAATTAAGACTAATTAATTTGAGGTAGATTCGCAAAATTTATCATATTTCCAATTCGACAGCTTTGCATTTTTTTCAATTGATCCAGGTCTACTCTTTTTCAGGCTAGTTTCAAAGTAGTTCTTAAATTGGTATCTTTTCATGACTTAATAAAACAAATATTTTCACAGCACGTGCTCAAAGTTAAGCAATAACAGCAAAGGGAACAAAGAAGCAAATATACCGTTAAATTTTTTCGAAACTTTTGAAATAAAATTTTTTTATTTTTTTATTTTTTTTATTCTTTGAATTACTGTTGCCTTCAAAATTTTGCTTAAACTTGAACAAATATTTCACATAAAAGTAATTCAAATAAACTTTTATAGTCGTAACTAAAACGTATGACAAATATTTTATGTTGTTGTAGTGCATCTCTAGGTAAGCATGCCAATAAGCATGAATAGCATTCGGCATTTCATTTCAAACAACCAATATAAAATGATTAATATTAAGCACTAAATTTAATGTTGTTGTTTTATTTTTAATGTCTTTTTTTTTGCTAAGTAGAAAAATGCATTCTTTCGAAGTTATTGAAACTTGTAGTTTCGCCTATCACATTGCCTCACCTAACTCTAGGCTGTTAAGTAATATTGCACACATACATATGTACATATGTATGTATTTAGATATTTAGTAGCTATGCGGTTATTAATACTTTTCCGTTACTAAGCGCGATTTCAAATCTGTTAACTAAGCATTTAGCGAAGATACATGGAAATTTGTGAAATTGTTGGAACAATACGAAATCTGGTTTAAAAGTAGCGACTACTGATAGTGATAGTAGGAAAGGCGATGATGTGATGTGATATATTTTGCTCTTGCATGTATACATTTATGGTGTTATAATAGTGTCTGAGTTTTAAGGGTAAAATGCAATATAGTATGATGATGCTTTCAGCTATAGCTATGGCATACTGGGAGCTATCAGCAATTCCGACTAGCTGCCGACGTGGCATAATTGTCATAGAGTTTTGTGAGCACTACTGACACAATCATAATCACAAATTCATTGCAGATTTCCTTTTGAATTGATAGAACTATCTCATGATCTATTATGTCAACTTCCGTCGATGGTTCCGTCTGAATTGCTGATAGATTCCACTATGATTTGCTATGATATGAAATGTATAATATGATGACGTGATGTGATTTAATGTCATGTGATGCAAAATTATTTGTGTATCATATCACGCGATGCGAAATATATGTTTTATGAATCTTGTTTAGTGGTATGATATTGCACAATATTGTGTCCTGTGATATGAAAAAATTTATAACCACATGATATGATACGAATTAACTTGGAGAGATAATATTCGATTGCTCTTACGCCATGTGATATGATGTGATTGTATTGATATGGCTGGAGGTTGCTCGTGATAGAAGAGTGTTATAGCGAATACTCAATAATATTAGAAAATTGTGTAGAATCGTTGAATATTATCAAGTGACTGATATGATTAAATCGAGCTGATATGAAATGCCTTGTACTATGTATATGATATAATGTCATATGATGTGCAATGATGTGATATAATATGGAATAGCTATAGCGATCTATTGAATATATTTTCATAGTAAATTTTTTTGTATTGAATCTCAGCTAGTAGGTTTGAGCTTATATGATGTGATATATTCTGATATGGATTTTTTTTAATATGATTTGATGATATTGTAACGAGCGCTATTTTTAAGCTTTTATAGTACTCCACTTTCCACTTACCTGTGACTCATACTTCCCATTGAATATTTTTTTCTTCATTTTGCTTAAGAAGCTTACAACTGCTATAATTTTAGTCACGTTATACTAACGTGAAACTCATGCAAATTAATTCCTTAATAAATACAAATGCACTCGTGTTTATGTAAATTCGTGAAACATCACTTCCAAATGGTAAGATCCTTGTCGCGTTCAAATATTTTGATTTTAAGTAATGCAGAGTAATTTACACACAGCAGGCAAAAGCAATCAAGTAGATAGCCTAGCAATCAAAAGCGGTGAAAATAAACTAAGTAAACGGAGTGGAGTTTAGTTGAAGTTTTTGGCTTTTTCTCTTGGCATTTGAATGAGTGTTACCAATATAAAAGTGCTTCCATACAGTCAGCTTTTTTCAGGTAGCCTTCTAACTGTTGCATGAAGTAGGTCATATTCAATATGGTGCAGTGAAATAACGCCCAAGGAAATAACGCCCATGGACGTTATTTCCCATTCAAAAAGGAAATAACGCCCATGGGCCTTATTTCCTTTTTAAATGGAAATATCGCCCATCTGCAAAAAGAAATAAAGCCCATGGCTCTTATTTCCTTTTTAAAAGAGAAATAACGCCCATAGGATTTTACGCGAGCAACACGAACTGTTGATTAGCATTTTTTTCACAAATTACCCTGTGAGAAAAGAGTGGGAAACGTGGCACGCGGAAGGACATCACCGTGGCGGTAGCCACGGCTATGGCACACACCCGGAGTTGGAATGGCGTAGCCCAGGGTTATTTTTTAAAGCGCGGCCGAAGGCCGCCCACGCGGAAAGGTGTCCTGCACATAAAAAACGTGGATGGGGCCCGGAATTGGGGATCTGACCCGGGTCAATTTTCGGTTTTTCACTAATAACTTTTCACAGAAACAAAATATTGCTTTTCCCCCTTCGGATTATAGTTACGGAGGCCCGATCCACGGTTTTTAAGTGCAGAACACCTTTCCGCGTAGGCGGCCTTCGGCCGCGCTTTAAAAAATAACCCTGGGCTACGCCATTCCAACTCCGGGTGTGTGCCATAGCCGTGGCTACCGCCACGGTGATGTCCTTCCGCGTGCCACGTTTCCCACTTTGGTTAACGTGAAATTTGTGTGTAACTATTCAATAAAATACAAAAAGAATTAGAATATTATTGTTTCATTCAAAAAATGAAAGTAATAATAATAGTGTAATAAGGCCTTAAAGGGCTTATTTCACAAGGCGCTATTGCACCCCGCCTTATAAAAACATAACAAATATGTTAAAATCAGCTTGAATCAGCTTGTTTTAATTCGTTTTTAACGTCCGTGGGCTTTATTTCTCTTCGAAAAAGGAAATAACACCCATCAGCAAAAGGTGATAACACCCATGGGCTTTATTTCCTTTTTAAAAAGGAAATAAGGCCCATGGGCGTAATTTCCTTTTTGAGTGGGAAATAACGCCCATGGGCGTTATTTCCTTGGGCGTTATTTCACTGCACCATTCAATATACCAAAACGAGTTTTGAACTTCTACGAAACTAAGTAATTTGTGCTGTAGTGCGAACATTTCTTAAAAATGTTCTTAACTTACTTTGCATTTTAGTTCATTCGCTACATTTTTCTCCTTCTCTCTTAGTTTGCATAGTTTGTAAACGACTAAGATATGCCAAAATGATAAATCGAATCTATTGATTTGTGTTTTTTTTGTAATTTTTCTTTGTGTCTTACCTTAGTTGAACACCGTTAGTGGTGGGGGGCACACTTTACAATGTTTGGATTGTATCTTTGATGAAAGCTCGACCCTTTTTTTAAATTTTTTTCTTTCTTCCCCTTTCCTTCATTCATTTCGCATAGTAAATATTTTTCTTGTGCTTGTCAACAATTCTTGTTTTTGTTTTTTTTTTTACAAACGATAGTTCATAAATTATCACCAAATCAAACAGCTGACGTTCACAGTTTTTTCCATTTCAGCTTGTCTTCTAGCGATGATGATGACCTTGTGGCTACCACAAAATATATATGTATGTATGTTGCCTTTTTTGTTGTTTTTTTTTGTATAGAGCAGCAATGTGAGGCAGACGTATGTACATATGGGAATATAATAAAAGGGTCCTGTTAACTAATATATTTTCCTAGTTACAAGTTTTATAATTCGGTGACTGATTGGGTACATTTGTTCATTTTTTGTTGTTGTTTGTAAAGAAGAAACATTCCTTGAAAGTTTTTGTGCTCATTCATTTTGCTTGATTTGATTTTGCTTTATTTGATTTGCTGCATGCTATTGTAATTCGCGACCAGCTTATAAAATATTCCAAAGATACAGTTTATGTTTACCATCTGAAGTGGGGGGTTTTCACAGCGAAAAGGAGGAGGCCAATGCCGCGTCAATACCTCAAAACCGCGAGTAGTCACACACAATGAAATATATAAGGTTTAACAGGTGCCTAGGATAGAGTAGGTGCCTAAGATCGTATACAACTTCCTAACATTATTCAGTTTTGCTCCATTCGTGTACCATACCTCTTAACCGTAGTCAGTGCATGGATGCTTTTTTTCCGGGTATTCAGATATAAAAAAAAAATATAATTTTTTTGCAACTCAGTTAACTAAAGAATTCGTTTAATGTATACACTACAAAACAAGCCAATAAAAATTCGTACTATCGATCTGTTTTCTTTTAGAATGATAACAAAAATTTGTGTAGGTGGTAAATGTAAAGGTCATGCTTCTTCTTTTCCTAAACCATTTACTATTTGCCTTTCGGTCAGTTGTTTGTTTAAGATTATACGACCTAAAACAAGTATTACAAGCCACAATTTGAGTTTATTTGTTTTGATTGCAATTTCGTTTTCAACTTTTTCTTATGTTTCCTATTTTCCGCAAGTTTTCTTTACTTGCCGGCTGATTGTCTATGCTATTTGTGAGTGGGCATTGTTGGTTGAAGTTATTAGCGGTATTGTTGATACAGGTTTGGCACCTTGACAATGCCAAAGTTTGTTCAGTGTCGATAAGTAACGCCTACTCGTAAATTTATATGACAGCAATTTTATAAAATAAAGAATTTAATTCCGCTGAGTAACTATTTAGTAGTGGCGCGATTGTTGCTCGACCCAAAATAAATGTGTACTTTTGTTCGTTGAAGCTGAAATATTTTGCACCAAAAATTGGAATCTAGGAATTTTAAATTTCACTAAAATGTATCAAATAGATGTCTGCGTATGTGTTGGCATATCTGTGAGATTCGTTAAAAAGGGTCACATCTTTAGTGTGCTTTCAGGTCAGAAAATTATAAATCCGAATATATTTTGGTGCACCCTTCTCATATTAGGAAAAGAAGTTAAAAGTGCAGGGGACTCGTAGAAAAATGAAGCGTAAAAGAGGTATGGAAAAAAGTATAAGAAAACGAAAAAGAAAAGTTAGATGAACCGGAGAGGAAGATGATTTGTTGTAACCTCTACTTCCATTAACCAGGCATCCTAAATGAATTTATCTCCTTTTTACTTTAATAGTGCTTTTAACAATATCTTCCTTTTGTTGTCCTTTGTACAAAAATGGGCTTTTTAATTAAATTACCATGGCAAATGTTTTTGTTTTAGATGTGAATGCATTTGATGTTCAATTAAATAGCGCGTGTTTGAATAGCCGTGAGGTGAATTTGTGTTGCTTTGTTTCAGCAATTTTTACTTACTTAAAACTCATTTTGTGGCACAAACATATTATAATACGTTATTGTGTAAGATAATAAGGGAGGGTTGAAATTTTATTTTAAGGACCTGAAAAATATAAATTTTGACATAATGTAGAACAAATCTGACACTTATCGTGGTGAATATAAATGTCAGATTTTTCCCTAGCTGATGAGTGCTTGAACGACGTTAAACTATAATTGAAAGCAGAAAATATGGCGAAGTATATTTTAAATTTATTCACAAAATATTACGATTTCTTTTTTTAAATTATAACATTCTTTTTACTTAATTTTTAATTTTAATATTATCGATTGTTTTTGGAACCCATAGAAGAAATCTTTTTCCCTTTGATTCCACCTCCACTTGGGCAAACATTTTTTATACCAGCACTTGCAATTTTTAATCGCTTTTCACGCTCTCATTCACGCCCTATCTCACAGGCGACTATGTACTGAAGCAAGTTTTTTTTACTCATTTTTAATTTCTTAAAATTGCTTATCTTACAGTATCATTGTGTACATTTCTTTCATAATAATTATTCTTTGTGCTTGCAAAAAGAGAAAGATCAAACGATAAACACTGGCTAGGACAACGGATAACTTGCCGCTTTATAGCGTTCCAAGAATATAAGAATTAAAGGAAAAGAAGTTAATAGTAAATATTGTTGTTATTGTTGTTGGTAAAATGTGTTAATACTCTTGGCTGATGAAGAAATGATGGCGATGTTCTTTTTCTTCATTACTTACTTGAGATTTGTTGCTGTCATTGCTCTTATGGGACAGCCCGGCGTCGACGTTGTTTTTTTAACGACAAAGCTTGTGAGAGCATCATCCCAGAGCGCATTGTACGCATAATAAATTTAAGGCAAACAACAATACAAAGTAATAGCGAAGCCATGACAACAACAACAACAACTTCTTCATAGTGTCATCATCATGTTGATGAGAGGTATTTAAAAAGTGGCTAAAGAAATGCTTGGAATATCATTTGGCCGACACTTAACGATGTCTATCACAACAACTGTTGCTGACTGCATAATTAAAATAACTTACGCGTAAAAGCGTGAAGTTGGAAAATATTTAACAGTGAAAAAAACAAAGCATAGAAGAAAAGAACAACTACACTGGCCGCACGACAAGCATGTAAGAAAATTTAAGTGCGGGTGTACTTGAGCCTTGTATACTCAGCTGTGCTAGGAGGCTTTAGCTTGGGAGAGTAAAGCAACAGTAGCTGTGATGCCACTTGTATTTTTTTCGAAAGTAAATATTTTCTCGAATTTTTCCAATTTTGAGTTAAGACAAAAAAATTATAAAATGATATTTTTTTGGTAATATGTTTTTAAATTTTTGGTTACTTCTTTTTTAATGCTGTGGCAACACTGATGTCGAATCCGCATTAATTGGGGAACTTGTTTTTAATCGATTATTCGGTTGGCAGCTGTTTGCAAATCGAATAAAAAATATTCTAATTCGAGTAATCGACTAACTGATTTTATTCGAATACAGACAGACGTTTTGATAAAAATAAAATAAGTCGAGCAAGTCCACTAGTCTCGTAGTTATAATCGATTATTTTTAAGCAAATCGATAAGTCGACTATTAGATTATCAAGACATCTAGTTTTAGAGTTAGGTGGTTAGAACCAAAACTAAATAAATATATTTCGTGTACTAGGTGCAACTGAGTATAAAAGTTGGGTCTATGTGCCCTTACGAATATTTGGTTGCAAGAATAGAACGGAAATGATGATTTTTGTTATACAGTTATATTACAGTTAGTTATAACGAGTTTGTTATTGGATCGAAAAAGTTAGGAATTCATATGAATAACAAAATGGGGCGGTTGTTGTAGAGGAGTGTTTTTGGTTTATAACAAGAAGTTGGACAATAACTCCTAACTAAGTAGAACAAAAAACTTTTTATTTATTTCCAAACATTTTTGATTTCTTATGGTTTGTAGAGCTACTCCGCCCCCTACATATTCTTCTATGTGCGCCACTGTTGTAATTAGCCATCATTTTGTTATATAGAAGCGTAGGTCGTTTGCCTGTCTTTTTGGCACCACAACTTCCTGAAGTAATTTGCACAAAAAATTTTGGGATAATTTGTTGAAATCTCCAGGTATTAAGATTTCCGCTAAATTAATGTATTTTCATTATTCAAAGACAAAAGCAATTGCAATAAAAATAGGAAAGCAAATGTGCAGAGAAATACATAGCTTGAGTCACAAATTTATCTTCAGGGAGTGTAATTTGAGCACGCACTCCAGTCACGATAGATATTTGGTGCAATTAATTTTGAGTTTGAATTATTTTTTTTTGTTATTTTTTTTAAATATTTTTTTCTGAATGAATACGTAATGCGTCGGGAATATTGCTTTCAAATTTTAAGTCAATCCGGCTGTGATTTCTAGTTTTTGACGTACGTAAAAAAAGTTGCAATCTTCTTATTTCTTATTTCTACAAATTCTATTTAAGTATTTGCATTTAAGCGTGTTGAAGTTTTCTTGCTCTCTGTAGCCAACAATCCTTTGAAGTGCTTACAAAATATTTCCTTGCGCATGTAATGGCTTCACCTTCTGTTTTCAACCTTTTCTAGGAATCACTTATAAAGAATTTATTTTAATAAGACAAATAACTTGAAAGTGAATGAGTTCAGGGTAAGTAAGTTTAAGATAGTTGATGGAATTCCTAGTAATGACACTTCTCTCCTTTTCTTTTGAGTTGATTAGAGTAGAAAGTATCGACGTATGTATATTTGCCTTTTTTATACCTTTCATGAACATGGAATCGTATTATAACTTTGGTCCGATGTTTGTAAGTATGAGAAGAAGAAGAGTTAGATCCAACATTAAGTATACCGAAATGATCAGGGCGATGAGCTGAGTCGATTTAGCCATACCCGTCTCTTTGTTTGAACGCAAACTGGTCACTCAATTTTAGCGATGTTAGAACCAGCAACCGATTGTTCCGATTACCAGGTTTTGGTCTATATCTTTACTTCATTAATTTCGCTGCTAGATAAAATTGCTCTTGCTTCAAAAAAAAAAAAAAAAAACGTTGGAAGTGGAAGCAACAAAAATAATTAAGCAGAAAAAAAGAGAAGCACAAACAATGTTGGATTTGATTTTCAAAGTAAATTTTCAATTAAAAAAAAAAAAAATTCATTTGTTAATTTTATTCATAGCAAGTTGCTTAGTATGTACGAAAAAAAAAATCGACTCTTATTATTTAACACCATTTAAAGGTCCATTAAATTACATTATCAAATGTTTATCGTTTTTGAAAGACATTTAAAAGCAAAAAAAAACATAACGCCTAATGCTAATAAATCGCTTAAATATTGTCACAGCTAATTTAGGCCTCCCATCTTTTTTCAAACTACTCAAGTGCCATATCAATAAATCTTTACCAAAAACAAAAGATTATAAAGAATTACCAGTTTCACTTTCAAATTTATAGATTCTTTAAAAACCTTTAACAAAAAGTAGTTATTTGCTACCAAAAAAAAAAAAAACAAAAAAAAAGAAACATGGCTAACTTAGATCACGCACGATCGCTCACTTTTTAGCCGCTCTGCTTACAGAAAAATGTATGTATGTATGTATGTTTGCGCGTTAGTTAGTTACCTAATCGTTATTTGATCATCACTTGATTGTCCACTTAACACTTTTATGTTGATGTGTCCACGCATGTATTGGTGAAGGTCGTTCGTTTGAATATTCCAAAATTGCTATTATTAGTCACAATTTTTCATTGTTTTTGGGTTTTTTTTTATGGTAAATTTATTACTTTTATACTTCTTTTGTTGTTTGTTTTGTTTTTGTATCGACTGAACATAACAATTTTTGCTTTTAATTTTATTTAATTTGCATTCACACTTTCACGTTGATGAAATAAAAAATTATTGGATGACATCAGTGGAGAGCCATAAATAAGATGGTTAATTTATTTGTGGTCAAGATGCGCTCAAGAATGAACTAACAACAACATTTCAAAGAATTTTTAAAAAATTAGCTAATTTTCCTTTTTGTTGTTATAATTTCATATATATGCTCCACTTGTTGTTCTCATGTCAGTGGCAATCTCTCCCTTGCCATGTTGGCTGGCCATGCATACATATCCACGTTTGTTGTTCTTGTTAATTCAAAAAATACAATAATGCTTTGAACAAAATGTAGCTACTTCGCAAATTTAAATTCCGCGAATGCCTTTGTTTGCAATTATTTGCGTGAGAAATTTATGAATGCAAACTAAATGGAATACAATTTAGAACTTTGTTGATTAAAAATGTTTGTAGAAAAAATATTTAAACTTGTTATGAATAATTCATTAAAATTATATAATTTGGGAATTCAAAAATTTAGCAAATGCTTAATTCGTTGTATGAATTTCTACTGTTTTTTTATTTTTGTGTGAGATTAGAGAATATGCGAATAAAGCGAAATTTTCTTTAAGATGTGTTTCAACAACCATCAATCATCTAGGGTTGCCACCGCTTTTATCTCGAGAATTTTTGACACATTTCTATTTTATTTAAATCGAAAGGAACTCGGTCTACTATTTATTGTTGAAATCTCACTACATCAAATATACTTTTCCAATTTGTTTACATTCAACGTGGCATTACTCAATACGTTGGCGTTCTTACTTAAAGGGTGTGAAGGGCTCATAAATTTTGTATTTTTATGATCTAGTATTTTTGTAATATTTACATATTTATTTTATATTCTGCCAGCTTGTATTTTAATTCTATAATAGGATGTTGATTTAAAACTTATTCACAAACTCGCTGCTATTTATTGTTTCTATGGGGTCATCGCTTGTTTATAACATTTTTGTTTACAAAGTTTTCCACATCCGTTAGCAAAAATCCAGTTCTCAATATGGAAATCGCCATTTCAAGCGAAATTTTGTCATCTTTTTTTCAAATAATTTTATGACGAGTTTAATGACCTGTAAATGTCATTCCAAATGTTGACATAATTTTATGTATATTTGCGTTTAAAATTAGCTTGTTACAAAGTTTATTTATTGAAATGCATTACAAATGGGAAAAATACGAATTTGTATATTTTTCTTTAGAACTGGTATTAACTGTTATTTTATTATCTAAACATTTTTGTGTAGTGGTCTGTAGTTAAGGGTAGATTTTCGTATTTCGAATTATTTTCAAAGTTCAAAAATGAGCAAAATGGAGTGGTGGATTAAACAAAAATTTTGAAACTTCAATTCGAAATATTTTAAAAAATTAAATAAAAACTGTGAAACTTCAAGCAGTTTTTCGAAATTAAACAAACATTTTGAAACTTCGAAAATATTCATAGCTAACTTCGAAATTAATTCGAGTTTCGAAAATATTTGATATACATTTCTTTTTTCATTGAAATTAATTCCACCAAATTTCATTAAAATACATCATATACGATCAAAATTTTAGGTGGTTTATAACCACAAATCAGTTTGAATGTAAGTAATTAGAATTTCGAAAAGTTGCATTTCTATTTGTATTTGTGTAAAGTACGATGGGGGAACTAGGTGACTTCGAAGCATAAACATATAATACCAAATCGTTGTTATTTTTCACTAAAATCAATTAACAAATAAATATTAAAATTCGAGCACTGTTCCAACAACAATTAAATTATCTGTAATTAGTTACAAGTTTTTTGTTTGAATATGACTTCTGTTTAATATGCATTTACATATTAAATTTAAGTTCCAATTAATAGGATATGTTTACACATTGCAAAAAGTTATGTATATGTAAAACAAAATTTATTTATTTAAGGGAACTAATAACATTTTTTATTATCTTACAACTTACGCATGAAATAGAAAAGTAAATGCTAATAATTCTCATAATTCTTCGTTTAAATAAATATTATTTTCAATTAACTATAAATATTTATTTCTTCTTCTCTCTTTTCAGGTGAGTAAATTTTGCATAAATCAACAAACAAAACAACAAAAACAAACACGCAAGTATACCAACAAATATACAGATATGTATGTATGTATGTAAGTTGTGATAAATGCTTTTGGCCATACTAAAATTAAATCGGCGCACGATGCTAAAATCTCAAGGACATATTTGGTGTCAAAATAAAATCGAAAAAAATATTTAAACAATAATTTAAAATCATTCAATAAATATATATTGACACATTGCCATACAAAATATGCACACACACACACACAAAATATTTAGTAACTTTGTATGGCATACAAAATTTCACTTGGCCGATTTCATGGTCAAAAGCATCATGACCCGCTGTTGAGAGTACGGAAGAATTTTGCAGCTGATGTTTAACTGTAACCAACACAGCGGGAGAAGTATGAAAGAGAATTGCATAAACGTAACGAATTGCTCGCGAGCATGTTGGTTAACTTGCACCGCTATTAAATCTATTTAACTTGCAGAGTTTGCGGTTACTTACTTCGCTGTGTGCTGTGTGCTGTGTGACGTCAACAATATCTCATTAAGGCCAAACCCAAAGCACGCGCTCCTACTACCAACTCAATTATGTTTGGGCGTGGTGGCAACGTTCATCAATATTTTTTTGTTAGTGTTTTTATTTGTCTTTCATATTCATATAGTTAGAGTAATAAATTTTAGTTTGTTATATCAATGCTTGCATTTCTGCAATATGTTATATATTTATTTTTGCAGCTGTCAAGTAGGGGAAAAATTCAAAAATTGCTAACGCATATTACAGTCTTGCGCAAGCCAAATGGAACGTTATAAATAGAAAATTTTTTTTTTTTATAAAACTGAGGTTCCTAAAAATTGTATGAAGCTTCGTTCTCAACTCTCAGGATACTTTCGTCCCTAAATCAGGGGCGGATCCAAGGCGGTGGGTTTCGTAGCTAAGTCGCCCATTCAAAATGCAAAAAAAAATTCTAAAAAAAAAAACCAAAAAAAATTCACGAAAAAGATGCAACACAGTGAGTGACCTTCAAAAAACTTCAGCTCTTAAACGCACATATTTGTTTACGCTTCATTTAAAACCAGTATTGTGAACGAATAAACGAGGTACAAATGCAATTCTGCGGCATGTTTTTTTTATTTTAATTAAAAACCAATTTTTAGTACAGCCTAGTTAAACTGGCTTTTGAAGTGTGGACAGTGGTGTGCAGCTCATTTAAATTGACCATTCAAATTGTAAACGGATATCATACTTTTAGGGTGCTGAAAATCCCGAAATTTTTCGGGATTGAGAAATTGGTACTAAAAATTAAGTACGTGTGATTTATTTATGAAAAAAATAAAATAAAAATTCAGATCCCGAACATTCCAGTATTCTGCAAATCCAAAAATGTGTCATCCCTAGCATTTACATTTAAGCGTGAATTTTTTCTCGCTTGATTGCATCGATTTATATTACAAATATTTATGATTGACACTTTATGACATCAAATTTGTTGCTTTTTGTTGTTGTTTTACTTGGACGAGTTGACAAAATCGCTTGGAAATCGCATGAAATGCATACTTTTTGGCTTTTTTCCTGCACCGCACGCACGCAAGCGTCAATGGCCAGAAAAGCGACATAATTAAAAGCGAAATGCAGTTGACCTTCAGTAAAATGCATGTATGCATATGTGGTTATATGTTTTGACTTGCTTGGTCTTCTGTTTATTTAAATATTTGTATGCATCTCCCTGGCGCATTGGTTAAATGTCACGCATGCGCGCGTGGAAGATGTTTGCTGCAACGCATTGCCGTTCGCTTCGCTTTTGTAATGTTGTGTTGTGGCTTTTTTTTTTATCAAATTCAAGTGAATCTATCAAACAAATTATGTAAGAATTTAAGGCAAGTTAAATATGTTGAATTTCAAGCTATGCAAATTCATAAACAAAAAAATTGCAGAAGCATTTAATCGTATATTCAAAAATCTTGATATGAGTATAAAATTAAAAGCTCGTATGGCTATAAATATTTGATAGATATGATAATTGAAGCGATAAAGTTACTTGTTTGCGCTGGTTATTGCATTAAAATGTTGTTTGGTTTGCTTAAAACAAAAGACTTAAGAAGCAAACTTTTATTGTATTTTGGGGTTTGTTTGAATACTCGTTGGTACTCTTTGCTTTTGAATTGTATTTTATTTCATTAACTAATGGACACGGTAGACGTTGAACTTGACACTTTATTGTGTGTTGATTATTGCATTAAAATACTGTTTCTGGTAGTTTGAACAAAAGACTGAAAAAAACAAACTTTTTGTTATTATTTTTTTTTTTAATTTTTTTTAATTCTTAAATCTTTTAATTTTTTCTATTGTTTTATATTTTTTTTTTTTTTAATTTTTTTAATTTATGTTTTTTTAATGTTATTGTTTATATCCTAGTTGGCGTAGCAACTTCTACATACAAAATTTTGTTTAGTTTTTTTTTATAAAGCACAGTATTATCATTGATTTGAATAAGTTAAGTTCTAAGCTTCTGACAAATCAACACATTATCGTGTACCTCCCACTTTTTAAAGTTATGTTTTGACCATATTGCAATAAAAGATAAATCTAAAGTAAGCATAAACATATTTTTTTTTTAAATCAATATATTTTTGCTCGGTCGCTAGAGGGTTAAAATGTACTGAAATTTCTAATTCATAGGCCTAGCTAACTTTCGCTCTTAGTTTTTAGTGAGCTCTTCAATATGTGACTCACAGAAGTGTTCATCAGGACACACATTATTTTGGGTTAGAGAGGGTTAAAAGTCACACCCGAATGTGACCTGCTTCGGTCGAATATAATCCGAAAAATTTTACTGTTGCAATTCATTTATCAATTTCATTTATAAAGATAGATCGATAGTGTTTTTTTGAATCATTTTTTCCAAGCTTATGCGAAAGCTTTCAATCAGACATAGGATTATTGTTGTTGTTGCATTAATATTGTGTTACCATCATGTTTGACCCGACTGAATCTGCCCTGTAAGTGTTCATCTAGTCACTTTAAAAATGCTGCAGTTTTGTAAAACACAAAAAGTTTGCTCTTTTGCTCACTATAATGACCATTTGCTTTAGAGAAACGCACCTAACCTCACTTTGCTTAATATTTAGTTATGTATGCCTGTCTAATCGTATATGAATTTGTTAATACCCATTTTTATTTGTATGGGAGTTGTTACGTTTCTGATTTGTATTATTTATAATAATCTTCCTTTTGATTGTTAATATCTTAAAGCTTGCCTAATTTAACATTTATACATACATAGTAAAATGTTGATAATACTTAGCTTTTCAACGGAAGATGTTTGCACACAAGTGAGCAATTAATGGCTTTTGTTGTGTACAATGGATAAATCAGCTTTTGCAATGAATTATTGTACTCAAAAAGTTTAACAAATTTATGTACACAAAGAAGCATGTTTTAGCTAAGCTCTTAAGGAATGCATTATATGCGTGCGACTTTATTTGCTAGAAATAGATACCCAGTAGGGAAAATCTTTAGTTTGAAACTGGTGCATAACTAGTGCATTCAGAACCACTACTAGTTGAATGCTTTATTTTGGTACTGCTACTTTAATGAAGATGGTCTAATATACATAATTACAATGTACATAAATATTAAAATATATGATATAAAAATTAAATAAAAATTATGTTTAATGCTTTTTTTAACACTAACAAATAACAAAAGGCAAGCTCTAACCACTAACAACATTGTAAACATAATTTGTTTTTAATTTTTATTGATTAATATTCACAACATAAATTAAAAAATCATTTAACAAATTTACTTAAAATTGGCGATAACTTAGAAACGCTTATCATAATATCGACAACATTTGCTTGGACTTCGTTTAAAGTTTCGTTTTAATTTTATTTGCTCTGTGTCAGCTTGGTAGATTAGAACAGCAGACAAATTTTATACAACAGACCATCGCCTGTGTTTACCCACGGTCCACATTATAACCTAAATATCTGACATGATTAAACACTAAGCCGGCTACATTGCGTTTACTCACCAACATCCGTGCTTGCGTAAGAAAAATAAGCACATCAATCGAGTTTGCCTCATGAACGCCCGCCCACATTACTTTATGACACACTGTCAGCTGTCAAATCACCAAGTTGTCTGTTGCAATTATGATGTAGAGGAATGTTGTTGGCTTTTTGCATGCAAATGCTATCAAACTAAAACCTAGATATTGAGAAAAAAAAAAAAATTAAAAATGAAAAATGTTTCTGTAATGCATGCGTAACCTGTAGTGCTCTTGCGTGAGAGAGACTGAATGTCTATCAAATGTATCTACGAGTATTTACTGTTCATTTTGCTGTCATAGCGAAAGCTCTGCTGTCAGTTCTTGAATGTTGTCACTTTTGTTCTCATGCCGCTTTGTGTTTGTTAATTAAAGCTTATTGAATTTTTTGAGCTTAGCTTCTTATGATGTGGCTTCTTGAAATGAATTACAAAATAAATACAAATCATGATTATACATTTTAAAAATGCTATCAGAAGTCATTAATATGTAGGTATATATTTACATTCTGTCGTTGCATTTGAATGTGAGTGCGCATGGTTGCCAAATTAAAGTAAATTTTCGTGCCAAAAATACTAAAAAAATGTACTATATAAGGATCCTTAACTTCAAGTTAGACATCTTTAAGTACGTCGGTGAAAAGTATACTCAATTAAATGCAGCAGTTTTTTTACTGATGCGCGTACAAACATACTGACAAACGCTCTTAAAACTGTTGTCAGCTGGCATCTCTTTGATTTTTTTTTTTAAATCCATGATATACAAAAATCTCCCAGCCTCAAAGCGTCTAGTGATTTTTAAAATATGTACTTAAGTTATCAACCATGGCAGCAAATGAAAAAGTTCAACCGACTGTCAACCCTGGCTGTGCCGCTCAATACAGTTCATTTATGCATGTGTTTGTGTGCTTTGCCAAATCATATTTATTTTAATTATTCTCACATTGAAGTTTTTTGCCTCTCAACTCGCATCAGCACATATTCGCAATTTTAATAAAATTTTATGCCCATCAGAGCTGCCGGCTGAAATGTTCATTGGTTTCGACGCCTTACTGCAGGCAAATGTTTTCATGCAATTGTACACATGCAGATATTTGTTTGTTTGTTTGTATTTGTCTAGCAAATAATTTTATGTTATGTTGATAAAGTAAACTTCTGACAGTGGCCGCAATATCTGTCAATCAGTAGCAAAATGGCAACGTTCCTAAGTGGGGCAACCAGTTCAATTTTTGGCTAAGATTGATTTTTGGTATTTTGGGACTTTAATTCTCACCGTTTGATTAGTACGTATGTGATACAGTATACTGTTAAAAAACCAATCAATATTTGATAAATGGAATTTTCCCAGTTTAATTTGATGAAAAAAGAAGTCGCATACCTACATACGTTACAGACTATTTGTCATCGTTGATGCAAGAAGTGCTTACAAACAGTACAAATGAGAATATCGGTTGCTATTAATATTTCCATCCTTTTTCTATTTCATATTCTCTTTCCTTTCCGTTTCCGTTCGCCTTACTATAACAACTCCGATGACCGTTGATATTTATATATCTATTAATTTTTCTTTGTTTTTTTTTGGTTTTGGTTTTACGGTCTTTCTATTTACATATATTTGTAAGTTTTGCAAGCTCGAGACCAGTGAACAATAATAATTGGCAAACTATTATTTCCGATTTATGTGGAAAAATTGATATTATGGAGAAAAATTACAAAGCTAATCACAGCGATGGATAGGATTACATGTTTCAAAGTGTCCACACTTATCATCAGATCCCTTTTTCTATTTCTATACCAATTCCTGTTCCTATTGCTATTCCTATTCCTATTCCTATTCCTATTCCTATCCCTATCCCTATTCCTATCCCTATTCCTATTCCTAGTCCTATTCCTATTCCTATTCCTATTCCTATTCCTAATCCTATTCCTATTCCTATTCCTATTCCTATTCCTATTCCTATTCCTATTCCTATTCCTATTCCTATTCCTATTCCTACTCCTATTCCTATTCCTATTCCTATTCCTATTCCTATTCCTATTCCTATTCCTATTCCTATTCCTATTCCTATTCCTATTCCTATTCCTATTCCTATTCCTATTTCTATTCCTATTTCTATTCCTATTCCTATTCCTATTCCTATTCCTATTTCTATTCCTATTCCTATTCCTATTCCTATTTCTATTCCTATTCCTATTCCTATTCCTATTCCTATTTCTATTCCTACTCCATTTCCTATTCCTATTTCTATTCCTACTCATATTCCTATTTCTATTCCTATTCCTACACCTATTCCTATTCCTATTCCTATTCCTATTCCTACTCCATTTCCTATTCCTATTTCTATTCCTATCCCTATTCCTATCCCTATTCCTATTCCTATTCCTATTGCTATTCCTATTCCTATTCCTATTGCTATTCCTATTCCTATTAATATTCCTATTCCTACTACTGTTCCTATTCCTATTCTTATTCCTATTCCTATTCCTATTCCTATTCCTATTCCTATTCCTATTCCTATTCCTATTCCTATTCCTATTCCTATTCCTATTCCTATCCCTATTCCTATCCCTATTCCTATTCCTATTCCTATTCCTATTCCTATTGCTATTCCTATTCCTATTCCTATTAATATTCCTATTCCTACTACTGTTCCTATTCCTATTCTTATTCCTATTCCTACTCCCTTTCCTATTCCTATTCCTATTCCTATTCCTATTCCTATTCCTATTCCTATTCCTATTCCTATTCCTATTCCTATTCCTATTCCTATTCCTATTCCTATTCCTATTCCTATTCCTATTCCTATTCCTATTCCTATTCCTATTCCTATTCCTATTCCTACTCCTGTTCCGATAAATTAGTCTCTATCCAAACACCTACCAAAATAGCTATTGGTCATGCCAATGAAGTATTCGACTTTTGTATTATTAATGATTATAGTGTTTAAGTGACACGCCCATCCAAATGATACACATTGGTGAGTGTTATGTTGCTACTGTAATCAACACTTGAATGAGTGCCTCTAGCAGCACAACTCCAATCAGAACAGTGAATGTTATTATGCTGGCTGTAAGGGAAATTTGAGCATAATTAATGAAAAGCATGTTTTTATTTACATATATGTACATATACTTATATATACATATGTATGTGGTGTGGCGGTCATTGTCAAAGTAAACAACTAATATCCGCGCGAAATCAACTATTTAATGACCAAAGGCACTTATTGCTAAAATGTTTTTATTAATATGAAGAGAAAAAGAATACAAGCTGCCCAAAAGTACGCAAGTTTTTCATAGCAATCACCAAATCTTTGAGTCCGGTTTATTGCGCAAAGTTGCGTCTGCCATTGCCCATATAAATATTAAGCAATAAAATATTTTTTTGTTTTAACATTTTATTTTTTAATTTTATTTAAAAAAAGTGCTAGCGGTATAGGTTTTCGGCTGACTGGTTAATATTGTTTTAACATAAATTGAAGGTCGATTGAGTAATAATATCTTTCAACTTGTATCGAATTAAAATAAATTAAATGTATTAATGAAAACCAAAATAAATGGCAAATATAGAATCAAGAAAAGAGAACTGAAAAATGTAAATGAAAAAAAAGAAAAAAAAAATTTAAAATGTCTTCAATATAACCTTACATTTTTAGTAACTGTCATAAATTGAGAGACTTGATATTCTTCTTTTTTTTTTGGCCAAACCAGACTTTATATATGTAAATATATATGTGATTGCTATTATTAGCCATCGTCACTCTGCTTTAAGCATTTTTGAATTTTTGTGTTAATGTTTGTCACCGCATAACTCCAAACTGCATTAAAGATTTTATTGAAATTTTTACCGTTGTCTTGTGAAATATCTAACTTAGAGTTTAAGGTTTCCAAAAAAATTCCTGAAAATTCTGCAATCGTTCGTCTCATCAAGAGATACACCCCTGACAACTACAAGGGATGCGAGTACCTAATTCGCTGCTGAGACATTAAGAGCCGTTCCACGCTAATCTAGTTTATCCATTCCCTCTTTTAAAGTCAATGTTTGCTCCGTACGTGCTCATACTTCATATGAAGGGTCGTTGTCATAGCACGTGCAAGATACGAGTCGTCCTAATGTACATATATTTGATTAAAAAAAAAATAAAAATTGTTGCTATACGCACTTTATCAATCAGAAACTAGTCGACAGGCATAGATTCTATTTAGTACGTTCACTTTTGTGCGTTAGGCTTTTGCAATACATGGAAAACGAGTATTCGTTATGATTGAAAAAAAAAAAAGTTCACTTTGAGTTCGTTTAAATTATGGCTAAACCATCATTTGGTTATTCACTTTTGTTAATGAGATGTCGTTGAACAATATGCCATCGCTGTTTAGTATGAATATTAAAAATGAAATTATAAGGAAATATTACTTTTGAATTAGTCATTTTAAACTGTCATCACGAATTCCGTGAGAAGTTCCGAGAATTCATCAGGCCTGTTTTAATTTGTAGCACGCGTATGAATTGGTCCTGAAATTGATGTGTGCCATATGGGAATAAAATTTTAAGTAATAAATTTTCTGATCACAAATTTAAAACCGAAAGAAGAACGAAATCGAAAAATAGTTTCAGGAACGAATTCGAAAAATAGTTTCAGGAACGAATTCGAAACTTCATATTCGTATTAGCATTCGTGTATGTCTAAAATGCCATTTTGTACCATTATCCATTAGTAATATTTTTAAATAATTACATTTTAAACTTAAAAGTTACCTACGATAGACTGATTAAAAACAACTATCAAGTCTACAAAAAAAAAAAAAACAAAAACACCAGCATGCCATTGGCAACGACGGGATTGAAAAATGGATGACATGCTGACATATGATTATATATATGTAATGTATACACTTGTATATATGTATATATATGCACATCCTATAGTTATATAGTTAGTTGAAAGGATATTTCATGCAATTACTGCTCGCTGCTTGTTATTTTTTGATTGAAACCTATCGGCAAGGTAGGTAATTGAGCGGTAGGGCGACTATAAAGTTCCAATTAACAATGGACACGTTTTGAGCTTTTTTTTATTTTTATCCATAATATGTATGTATGATTTGTATATACATATGTACATATAAACCTGACAGTGAACGGAACAGCACAAAAACAGTAATCCTTTTTTGTTGATAAACGAATTATTTTATACAAGAAATGCCTCTTCCTTGAATTATTGAAAATTTATTACGAATAATTAAAATAAAAAAGAACAAAATGGAGGATTTGCAGATATTATTAATACAGATAAAAATGTTTAATACTGGATAAGAATTTCTTTCTTTAATTAATAATGGTATTATTTGGTGTCCATTGAAAATACAAAAAAATTCTTATCTTTGATTTTTACAAAGAAAAAGAAGAAATTTTCTCACCATTTGAAAATTTTTGTCCTGCTTCGTTCAATGTTGAATAATGACCGATACACTGGACCGATTTTGTTAATTCAAAAACGCTTTGAAAACCTGTTCAAGATGTTCCCTCATTTGATTAAAATTCAATTTTATTGTATCTATTTTGAAAATCGTTGCAAAGTCCTTGCAATCAATATTGTTCCAGATCACTTTTTTAAATAAAAAAAAATAGATTATAAAAATCGATTAAAGAAAAATTCGATTATTTACTCTCAGCACTACTGTTCTTTAATGAAAATAAGATACTCAGCAGTTCAAAATATTTTAAATGGTTTGTGGGACCCTAAGTCACCAACAATTTTACCTGATGATCTTAAAACAAAGAATATAAAGCTGAAAAAAGGAAAGAAAAGGAAATAATTTCAAAAGTGCACACCCTCATGTGCGCACACAGCCATGCAGAGGAGCAACAATTTTCCAAATCAGGTTAATTTAGAATGTTTGTGCGTGCAAAAATTTATGGACTTCGCAGACGATAAAAACTTTTTATAGATGCGTAAAAAAATTTTGCAATATTTTTTTAAAGTGAACATGTTAACATAGATTCATAGTTCCAAGTATATGAATGCTATTTATTTTTTCTCTTTTGCAATGGATTTTGAACCATCGTCGCATTGTTAGTTTACGCATAAAATAACATTTTTTAGTAACGATGACATGAACTTTAGTAAAGAATTGCTAAAAAACCAAACGGTTATAAAAAAATGCAATAATTATTCTAATATATTCAAAAACTCTTTAAGATGTTTCCTCATTTAATTCAAATTCAATTTTATTGTATCTATTTTTAAAATCGTTCCAAAGCCCATGCAATAAATATTCTTCCAGAGCACTTTTTTTAAATAACAAAAAAAAAAATCGCTTATAAAAATCGACAATTTTCTTATATTTAAATAAATTTTTAACACAAAGAAACTGAAAGTTTTAAGCCGCATTTGCATTTTATAACAAAAATTTTAATCAGCACATGCTAATTACTAGCATATGCAAAATATTTCTTAATAATTTCCATAACTGTCAGTTTGCTATAACTCGATTTTAATTTGCTGCCATTCAAAAATGCAACACAATAGTTTTAGAGACATCCGTTTGAGCGTAGATCACATAATTTCAAACAAGATTTTCTTGTATGACTTATTTAGTGGTATGTATTAAGCCTAGAATATAAATAAAAATATTAGTGTGTGTGTCCCTCAGAGGTGAGCTAAATCGATAAAAGATAAATATTTGTAAATTTATAAAGTCACCGTAACAAAATATATCACTTAGCACTCAATGGGACCAGTTGGAAACAGCAACGTAGATCAAATTATAAACCAACTCTCTTTTACCAATGAAGTGTGTGCAAAAATAATAGAAAACCGCGCAGGATTACTTTGTCTTCGTTGCTGTAGAAGATTTAAAATCATAAAATTAACTATCGTACATATGTACGTTGGAGTGGGTGTTCAAAGAGCACTCCCGGAAGAAGGCATAATAGCATGAGCTCACTTAGATAGAATAGCACAATCGTCATTCAACACCCACGTTTGTGTTTGGTTGTTATAATTCTTCAGCAAAAATTCAATAAAAATTATCTGAAGGTTTATATGTCCATATACAAAGAATATTTTAGCTGATTATTTGGCAAAATGCAAATTTGTTTAAAAACCTTCAAAACACGCTGCTCTCATACAAAGCTCATCTTTGTTTAATCTTTATTTTTTGCATATTATTTAAGAAGTTCTTTTCAATAAATATCTTTTTTTTAAATATAAACTGGAATTAACTGTTTTTGTTTCTTAATTAATTATTTAAACGTGTTTTAAATGGAAAAGGTGACATTTCGTTGTTTTTTTTAGTCGTAGTAGCGTTGTTGAGTTGTTTCGTAAATTCAATTTTAAAATATATAAAAAGCTTTCATTGTATTCATCTTTGTTTCAGTTGTATATTGTTATTTGTTCAGTATATTTGCTTTGCTCAATTTGCTTGATTTTAATAGTAAATTTTGTGTGTATAAAATTTGTGTCATAAATTCAAAGTGGGTGTGGGTTTTTTACGCTTCTTTCTTTTGTTGTTGTTGACAAAGTAACAGTTTATTCAAACTCATACGCGTTAGCCAACGCAATGTCTATGCTTCATAAATTGTTCAAATTGGTAATTATGTAAAATACACACTCCGTGTTGTTGGTATAGACTTCAACAATGAAAAACAAACTAATACATTTGAAATTTAAAAAGTGTATCCATTCAAGTGACGCAGCGTGTATGTTTCTCTTTGTGTTATGAATGCATATAAGTACTTTGTTGAGAAATATTTTCTAAATTTCAAGTCATGCTATTAATTTCAAATTTATCTTTCTTTCATAACGTAAAACCATCATATTTCAGTAATTAGTCATAGACACTTTGAAGGCTAAATTGATTGTGATAAATGATTTAGCCATGAAAATGTTTAACAGTACTCAAATATATACTAAAATAAGCAATAGAGTTGATGTTTGATGTCGAAAAGGGTTCAGGTTCAACTATACCCCACCTGGCAAACTCAAATCCTGACAAAAAAACCGTTGGAGTAAATTTCTGTTATTCACGTTCTGATAACCAATAGGATTTCAGAACAATGGTTTATTTGTCAGTTAAGGTGCTACTTTTATTCATTTCCCACTACAACATATTATATTACGGTCCTTAGCTAAACAAATACAGATTATAATGTAAATAAGTTAATTAATTTTTGTATGCTTTTTTTTATTCCTACCAATAGGCCATCGCTTGCATATTAGTGCAATGCGCTCTCTCACAAACCTACGACAAAGAAAATCGTCGCCTTATTCTACAGATTAAAGACCAAAAAACGACCAATCAACAATATTATTCATCAAATTTCGATACAAGTAAGTACACATAATTTCCAAATTGATTTTAGCATACCATTATTGCACCAAAAACAAAAAAAAAAAAAAATACAACATTACATAACAGCACCTAGCACTTGACTCACTCTAAATATCTTTACAATTACTTTACTATTACCTTTATCCATTCAAATATCTACGTATTTCTGTAACTTCCATACTGTTCTTAGGTTTTATTATTTTGCTTCTATTTGCACTTTACTTTCTTTTTATGCACTTGCTGTTCATGTTATTCTTAATTTCTGCTCTCTCTCTCTTTCTCTATACTGTTTTATGTATTTTACTTACTTACTTTACTTTTTACTTTCTCTTTCTTGCTTATTTTATAACTGCTCTATATCTATATCCATATCTATTTCTTTCTTACTTCACTTATTCTAATTTCACTCACTCATATTTCCGTTTTTACTCTAATTCATAACATAGTAGTTGTTTTGTTAATAGCATCTTATACATTATATATTTATACATAAATTATACCAGAACTATATATATTAATTATTGTTTATGTGTACCGTAATGTGTAAAAGGATAACGGCTCATTCGGCTTTGAGCTTTTGCCGAAAGGGGTCCATGCCGCTTACATTTGTTGCGCAGTTAGTCGTAAATTTGACTTTGTTATTACTGTAAATTGTTTGTTTTTCTTTTAGTAGTAGTTTGTATGTAGTAGTTAGAAAAATTTAGTATATATAAAAATATAAACTCGTGGTAATTAATGAATTAACAGTAGTACGCGCTGTAGCTTTTATTAAAAAAAAAAAACGAAAACATCAAAATAACTAAACAAAAACCAAACCAGTAAAATATTAGGATATCGCTCGTTCATTAATTAAAAAAAAAAAAAAAAAATATGACAAGCCATTAGTATCAATTAAATTATAATTTATTCAAAAACATTTAGTAAATACATATTTACCAATATTTTACTTTCGTTATTTTTGTTGTAGCTTTTCTTACTAAACGCCAAAAAAAAAGTTGAAAAAAAAACACAATCATAACGAATTGGTAAAAATCAAAATGCACACAACTTATCAAAAGTATATACATTTATTTAGTAATTTAAATCGAAATAATCAAAATCCTCAACAAAATACTCGACTCAAATTGTAAATATATTCCCGTACCGAAACATACACCACACACTCCACTCGACTCAACTCAAACTCAAATCACAACCACGCTATGCCATCCCACATCATCACTCATTACTCCACTCCACTCCACTCCTCCATATTGACTTTTATTTTGAGTGCGTTACGCAAAGTTCGTAAACTAAAATTTTTTTTGATTTAAATATTTATTAAGTATCCAAACACCTAACTGTTATTCCTGGAATGTGCAGTATTTTTCGGCATAAAAGCTTTACATATAACGCTCTAAGAATTAAACATTTTTTGTGGAAATTTCAATTTAAAAAGTCTTATATAAAATTTTATTTTTGTTATGAATATAGGGGATTATTTTCATCAGTTAAAGTGAATAAGTAACGATACATAAAAGATATAGCTTTTACCTAAATATTTTTGTAAGCTTTTAATACCCACGACTTTGACTCATTTCATTAGCCTAACTTTGTGTTGTAATATTTCACAAACGCTTTTGGGAATACAAAATTAGAAAATATTTGGAAAATATTTTTCCACTAAGCTTTTAGTAAAGTGGCAAGTGGTTTCGTATTTTTCGCTATTCGTTTATTTTTCTTGTTTACAAGGTTAGTTTTAAACTTTCAGCGTTAATAATTTTTGTAGTATTTTATCATTAAAACACGTTTTAATTTTCAACTTTGGTAATTTAACAAGCAAAAAGCTTTTTCGTTTTAATTTTAACTTTTTTTTTCAAAAGAACTAATTTCAGAGCTTTGAGCAAACTTCCAACCAAAATTTTCATGCTTTTGTTAGAGTTGAATTTTTTGTATATATGATTCGAAAAAAAAGAGATTTTCAGAGCTTTGAGCAAAGTTTTCAAGCTTTTGTATGTGTTTGATTTTTTTTTCTATTTTGTATGCCAAAGCTTTAAATGTTTCAATTCCGTCGAAAAGTTACGAAAGTTATATAGACTAATACCCGCTCACTTATCATTCCTCGTTCCGCCTAAACATTGACATCGATTCCCATTCATCCCCTCCGTCACACCATCACTCGTACGTACTCATGTGCTTCCGAAGAGATTGAATAAATCTAAGCATTAATCGAAATGAAGCCGAAGACTATCGTTGCAGTAAAAGTGTAAGCCTTAATTTTATGTAATTTTTTTTTAATATAGAAAAAATATTTAGCATAAAAGCAATTGTTAAAAATATATGTATCGAACCAGGGATATATACATAAATATGTAATGTTAGTAAGCGCACTTCGTGTCAGGATAAACTTAATTATATATTTACAAAAGGAATATAGGTACATCGGCTACATATATATGCTCAAAAACAAACAACACTTTTCGATTTCTTCTTCTTCTCCATTCTACCTACATGTATGTACGAATTGAACCACTTTTATGTATGTATATAGTTAGGGCTGGAATTTCAAGCGTTTATTACTACTCGGATAAAACGAAAAAGCACATATTTACATTGCTCAAGTCCGCCGTGCTATCAGGGATACAGTTATAAATGGCTAATGTTGATTATCCGAGTTATCCGAATTATATATCAATATAAAGACCAATTTTCGATCAATAGTGACTATCCGGCTCGGAATAATTTTTGGCTTATTAATTATTAATATTATATTTTTAATAAATTTATTATTTCATAGAAAAATACGCAATTAATATAAATAAGTTAGAAAAGTTATCCGAATTAGCAGATATATTAAGAATCTAATTAAACTTACTCTCCGGGTTATTTCATACTTTCCATTCCTTTTCCATTACTGGTAATTCCGCTGTTCTCAATTCTGTTTCTTTGTACGGATAATTATGTATAAAACAATAAATCCCAGCCCTAATATATTGCGTAAGCATTGAATGTTTCTTGTTATTTTTTTTTTCGTAAATTTTGTTTGAAATTTTATAATTTTTTATTACATTTTAAAAACCCCGTTATATAATCACACCAACAACAACTATCACTACCCCAAAACATAATACAATCCGGTCCAACACAACCCGCTCTCAACATCATACGCCATACAATCTCACACAACAACATCACAATCAATTGTCTTAACGATAATCGAAAGGTGCTTACCGTTATGGTTATGATATCGGTTTGACGGGTAATTTTCATCATGAAACACGTGGTCCTGATGGCGTCACTTATGGTTGTTATGGTTATGTCGATCCTGAGCATATATTACGTGCCACACATTATGTTGCCGATACGAATGGTTATCGTACGGTTGAACCAAAAAAGCCGGTTGAAGTATATCCGGTATTGGGCGAAATTAAAAATGGTGTCATGTTGCAGTGGGATGAGCTATATTTCCCAATTGGTTGTGGCAAGTTCGAGGGTGGCGCACGGATAGGTTTTCCAGTATTTAATACGGGTGAAGTACGTTGAATACTTGAATTATTTGAAACGAATATCTATATATATATATGTGTATATATCTTCCTCTTCCTCCAACACTACGTTAACTGCAGAATATTAAAATTAAAGGACTTGCCCCAGGTGTCTCATTCTCATCGGGTAAATTGAGCAATTCAGCCATATTAAGTCCTTCACGGTTTGCTGAAGGTGAGCGTGTACCAGCGCCTTCGGCAAATGTTGTGCAAGCCGTAAGACCTGGCATAAATGGTCCACATCCTGACGATAGAAAAAATGGCCAATTTAGTGGTGGAAGTGGCTCACCAAGCGGTGTTATTGGTCGAGGGCCATTTTCCAGCGGAGTTAATTTTGCAAATGGTCCAAAGAATGTCCAAACTAATGGTATTGACAGCAACGCCAATGGACCGAAATTCCCAACTGATTCGTTTGCAGTGAGCGGTAATGCAGGAAATATTGGAAAATTCCCAACTGGTCCACCTCAAGCCAGTGGCAATAGCGGCGGTAGCTTTAGTTTTGGTGACAAAGTTCCAAGTAACCCTTTTCTACCCGGAAGTAATGCTGTCAACTTTGGCAGTGGTGCCAAGTTTCCAGTCAAGAGCGGCAGTGATGCCAAATCTCCAAGTATTTTTTCACCTGCCAGCAGTGGCGTAAGTGGTGGTGCCAAGTTCCCAACTGGAACGTCCATAGCTGGAAATGGTTTAGGAGGTAGTAATGGCGGTGGTGCCAAGTTCCCAAATAATCCTTTCTTATCCCGCAATGATGCTGGTGGCTTTGGTAGCGGTGGCAAATTAGCAAATGGAATTTCGTCAAGCGGAATTAGTGCCAACAGTGACCCCAATGCACCAACGGCAGCTTTCTCAAGTGGTGGGAAAACTAATGTTGGTAATAGTCTAGCGAATAGCGGCAGCGGTAATATATCTCCACCAGGCGATAATGGCCAATATAGCCCAAATGCAGATCCAAATAGCGGTGAAAATAAAGGGTCGGGTAATGGAAAGAAATTCTTAAGTGGCGCGTATTCCGGTGACGACAGTCTTGGTCAGTATCATCCAGAAAATGATCAACCAAGTAGTGGAAGTGGCCAATATAACAAGGCAAATAGCCAAAGTGTCGGCGTTAGTGGACAATATAATAGGCCAACAAATGACGCAAATGGCTCAAGTGGCCAATATAACAAAGGAAATAGCCAAAATAACGGCCAGTATAAGAAAGACAGCAGTATTAATATTTCTAAATACCCAAGCGGCTCAAGCGGCCCAAACAGCGATAATCAGGGATTCTATAATGGAGGTAATGGTAATGATGGCAACTATCCAAGCGGCTCAAGCGGCCCAAACACCGATAATCGGGGATTCTACAATGGAGGTAATGGTAATGATGGCAGCGCCGGTTTCGGCAACTATCCAAGCGGCTCTTTAGGTTCAATAGGCGGCAGCGGTCAAGGCGGCTATAATGGAGGTGGAGGAAGTGTTGGCAATGCAGGCAGCGGCAATGGACAAGGCGGGAGCGGTAACAGTGGCGCTTATAGCTCTGGACCACTCGGAGGAGTCGGTCCGGACGGCCCAGGAGGGCCGGACGCTTTGGGATATGTACAGTCCGGCTCTCCTGGGGGTCCGGATGGAGAAGGTTAGCTTGCCCAAAATAACACATTTTAACACTTTAAGAGTTAGGCAGGTATAGATATACTCGTATGTATGTATTTCCCTATATATGTAAGTACGTATAAAAGCAGGATGAAACAGGAAAGCTGCTAGGTCTAGACAGGGACTTAGAGATAGAGTGGATGCATTCGAGTAACGGCCTGGAAAAGAGTATCTTAGTATATGCGCAATCGGGCAACTTAATACATTTAATTAGTACACTAAATGGTGTGCTTAAAATTAGATGTAGGTTAGAGCTTTTTAAGCTTATTCTGCAAAAGCTATCAGTAACGTTTATATTTAAAATTTAAATAGCGTTTACATTGATCAGCAATCGTTTCTTAACAATTTTAAATGGAGTGCAATATTTTGATTGCGAGCACGTAATTGTAAGCTTAAAGCTTTCACTGCAAGCTTTACTTTCAAAAGAAAAACTTTCGGAATTCTCCAGAAGATCAACTCGTTTCGTAAAACAAATAATTTCTTGTTTTATCAATTGAGTAAAAGCTTCATATGAAAAACGAAAGCTTTTTTTCCCAATTTCTAAGCAGCAAAAAACAAAGAGCGCGGCATACATATTTTGGTACTCTTTTCAGTCATATCGTATGTATGTATGTATGTATCTATATTACCTAGATTATTTTGTTATGATTATTTTCTCTCTGCATTTAAGCTTATTAAACGTACTTTTAAAAGCTTTGTTTTAGGGATTTTAAAATTGTTATAAATTATATAGTGTTATGTTTTTTTTTTGTTCTGTTTGCAATGATTTATTTACTGCGAATTAATTTTTCGTTTGGCATAAATGCACGAAACACACCAACACATATAACGCACAATAAACGCTCTTACACGCACATAAAAAAATACACATACATACATATATGTATGTAATTAAATAATTTATTTTGTTACTTTGGAGATCTACAAATAAAAGTTCATACCTTTTACTTAAGCTGTTATGTATATTCTCTTTTTTTACAAGTTCACACACACAATCGCAAATATTCACAAAATGTATTAAAATTACAGTTGAAAGTTCTCGAAATATTATATGTTATATTAACTTTGGTCCGCTGACGGATGTTTGTAAATACAGGAAGAACAGGGGTCCTTTCCATTGATAAATAGACACGATGCCTGTTTGAGTACACAGTAGTCTCTGAAGTTTTGAAGCGATTGGCAGAAAACAATAAATAAAAGATTTTGGCAGCACAATAACGCAACGCTGCGCATCGTTAGACAGGACGAGCACAATCGTAAATAGCGTGTTTGGCATAAAAGATTTCATAAACAAGGCAAACCTATGTACATATACCTTTGACTCAATTGCCGCCCTCCTTATTCTAAAAATTTAACAAAACATACATTAGACGGGGTTAAACAAAATTTTTTTGTTTGAAAATTATTTTAACAACTTCCTTGTCCAATGAGACACATGTGACTCACAAGAGTGTATTGAAATAAGTTCATGAGTCACATATGACTCATTTGTCTATACAACTTACAGAAGAGTCCTATATACTCGCATGTGACTCATTGAAAGTGGTAAAAATTGTTTTTTTTTGCTACGTTCATGAGTCACATTTGACTCACAAAATTATTTATAAAAAATAATATTTTATAATATATGTTCCTATTACTCAGTTAAGCAATACAAAAAACTAGTGGACGTGGGGCATTTACAAAGCGCTTTGTATGGAGACAGGGAAGTTGTTAATATTATGTATTTGAAAAAAAAAAAAAAACTAAAAGTCCCACAACTTAAAAATTATTATGAGTAAACGATCCATGCTAGTTTGAAATTTTTGAACCCGTTCTCATTTTTCTGTTAAAACTGCCAAACTAAAAAATAAATAATTTCGCTAAATTTGAAATGTAGGAAATTGAATGAGAGATAGTCCAGCTTTAAGCATTGTTAAGACTTTTCGTTTTCGTCGTGGTCATGTTTTGGAAATTTAACGTAAACACAAAAGTTTTGGCATACAAAAATCTTATTTTAAATTTTTTTGATTTTCAATTTTTACAAATAGCGACACACACACACCCACACATACAGATTTTTGTTGCATGATCGATTTATCAAAATACCACCCCAAATAAAACTATTTTGAAAGTACGCAAACGTGATTTTCATTGCACTTTTTCATTTACAACACAAATGCATACAGCTCTTGCACTTATACATACATACACTTCATGCACATATACATATGCATACACGCATCGCATACATTCATAGCATCACACTAGCCCATGCTTACATAAATTCATTATATTTTAGTGTGACCACGAGTTGGTGGTGGTAAAGCTTTATCTGATATGCATAATAAATAATCCTTCTGCCGAATTCCAAAGAATATTAAAATACTTGCACATATGTATATACATACATACATACATATGTATGTACATATGTTTATGAAAGAACCCTGCAAAAAATTGTGCGACTGATCTATAGAGAGAATGATCCACCATCAATACCTTTCGTAAACAGTGAGTTTTGATTGATCTTATATCTCAATCTGAATCGAGGCCTTCCCCTTCCTCTGCTACGAGATTCGAGTGTCGATACAATAACTTTCCAAACTAATCACAAAATTTAGAAGGCTGCCTTTTTTATTAGCACTTAGCGAGTTACGTATGAATTGAATGAATATTTTTTCAAAACTATCGGAACTCCTTTGCAAATAAAATGTACACTTGTCGCTTAAGAGATAGCAATGAAAATTGTTGAGTTTATTATTTTTTTGTTTCCTTACTTTTTTGATTGCTTTAAGTTCGAACCTTATTCTAAAATTTGCTGTGTTTAAGTCCATCGCAAAATTATCGATTAATCGATATCCCTGAGTTCGATTTCGATTCGAAAATTGCATTGTTTCATAAACTTTTCTATATACATACAAACATATGTAGCTTGAAAAAAGTGTTGCATTCAAAATTATCAATATTACTGATTAGTCACGCCCACTTTTTCTATATTTTATATTTTTCAAAAATTGATATTTTATTCAAAATGCCGATAACCAAAAAACATTTTCAAAAGTGAATTAAAAAAAAAATTAAAACAGGCGTCGCACTACCCACATAATTAAGAAGATCCCTTGAAGTCATCATTTTAAAATTTAGAAGATAGCTTAATTTTTTTTTTGACACTTACTGGGTTAACACTTTGAGTTAATGGCCATGCCAATTTGTTTACACAAATTTTGTTTAAAAGCTCGTACCGTAAAAAACTGCGCAATGTCCACGTGTTGCGTAAACATATTTCACGTCTATAAACTCAGTAGTGAAAATTTCGAAAAATAATTTAAAAAGGTGCGTGGCTTCATCCCTTTTAACTCAATACAAGTCACTTATAATGGCATATTTCGACCTACTTTTTTACAGTAGCGTTTAAAAATTGTGCATTTAGTTTTTTAAAAGCCCTAAAGTTGCTACAAAATGGTGCAAAAGCACATTTTTACAAAAAAAAGGAAGCTTTTTAAATAAGGCTTATCACATAAAGCAAACGTAAAAATCCCGCCTTAAAGTAAGTTTTCCGTTAATTTTCTTTTGAGTTCGAAAAATTCCAAAAATAATTCCATTCGTTTTTCTGTGAGCGACTGTACATTGGCATGACCACTTTTGACATATTTATTTAAATTCCATACAAACATAGCAACACTAATTAACCTTACATAAATATTTTTGAAATTTTGTGGTGGCTGGTGCTTAAAGCTTGTAGTTGTTAATATTAAGTAAAAAACGAAAACAAAACTAAATCGTGATTAATTTATTTGAATTTAAAAAGCAAAGTATATCAATACAGCATTCACTATTAAGTAGCATAGTTAGATAAATATTTAGTTTATTTGAAACAGTAGTGAGCAGAAAAATAGCAGAGGTTTATTTGTAGTTTGTCTAAAATAAAATTTATAGCAATAGTTGTAGTATCGTTATAATACTAGTGTAGTAGTTTTGTTGTATTTTTATTCTAGCTCTATTAGATTGTTGTATTAGTAACGTGTATTTGTTGTAGTTTTTAACAGTAGTCAATTGTAAGATTTTTGCTATGCAATATATTTAAAATTTTGTTTGCTAATGAAATTTTTTTCTTTTTTTCTCCTCAAACTTGTTTACTCTCTTCAAATAGGAAATGGTAATTATGAAGGACCAGATGGTCGTTTTAAAGGTAATTTGCTAAAATTTAATACTTTTCCTGAAAATATATCACTAAATATGTTTCTTCTTCGTTTTGTTTTGTTTATTTACTACCAGGTATTAGAGAAGGTCAATATATTCCTGATGATTCAGGTAAATACGTTCACATTGAAGGCCCAACCGGTCCACCAGCTCCACCATATATACATATAGAGGGACCACATGGACCAATCATAAACACACTCGGCCCGGATGGCGGATTTGGCGGCGTAGGCGGCGTAGGCGATGGCGGCGGTGTCGGACCAGGCGGTCCAGGTGGCCCTAATGGACCTGGCGGTCCTAAAGGCCCTGGCGGACCAAAAGGACCCGGCGGCCCAAAGGGTCCACCCGGACCACCTGGCCCACCAGGACCACCAGGTTGTTATTTTTATATATACATACATATATACTTTTGTATAACATCGTAAAAAGGGTGTTCCTTTTAGAGGACGAATTTTATGATTATTTGCATTGAAATTCGCTTACGCATAATCTTGAGCGTTTTAGGGTTTTACCTCTGTAGGCACTTTTTATTGCTTGCTCCAATCAAGCGAGAAAAACTGTGTCTTGTTTCGTTTTTTCAAATGCGTGCACCTCCGAAAGTGGCACCCTTTAAGCAAGCCAAACAAGTTAAAAAGCTTAAACTAATATGAATTCAAAATACTTCTTTATATTTTACTATAATATAGGACCCTTCGGCCCAACTGGACCCGGACCCAAAGGACCATACGGACCACCCGGCCCACCCGGACCACCTGGACCTACACGTCCTGGCCCATATGGACCACCCGGACCACCTGGCCCATCACGTCCCGGCCCATATGGACCACCCGGTCCACCCGGACCAACACGTCCCGGCCCACCAGGACCACCTGGACCTGGCACGGGATCTGCTTTATTGTCGGAATCATTGAGACCAGGAAAACCAACAAATCCAAGAGAATCAAGCAAGAATACACCTGGCTATTTGCCACCTGTCGCTAAAACTGGTAAAATAACAAAACCCTTAGAATCATCATCACTTGTTTTAGAGGGCGGTAACATACCCACGAAAAATACACAAACTATCATCAATACAAATACACAAACACAAACACAAAAACCAAAACCAATAACAACATCATTTGTGCCAAATTATAATAATAATAATGATTATGCACAGAAGAAAGTCACAACAATAACAACAACAACAACAAACACAAATCAACAAACTCCACAAAAACCACAAATAAACACCGATATCATACCAAACAAAAACATTAAAACCAACACCAACACCAACACCAACATATATACTAACACAAATGCACAGTTAAATGATAATAATTATAAAGTTAATATAAATAAAACTCCATTAACCTATCTTCCTCCTTCTTCTCCTCCTTCTCCTCCTAAATCCATTACCACCAACAAAATCACCACCACTACAACCACAACAACAAATACGAATACGAACCCCAACACGAATAATAAATATTTACCACCAAATCGTGGTCCATTAACGAATACATTCCAACGACCACAGGACGTATCTATAAATAAGACTCCATATCAAGAAAATCCGTACAAGATAGTTAGCACGACATCATTCACGAACGATACCGGCAATAGATATACAAATCAAAAAACGAATGAGAGAGTAACAACAACAACAAACACATTCAATACGAATACAGACAGACAGACGATACAGAAAATTGAAAACGGAGGCTCGATTGGTGGAGGTGGCTATAGCGGAGGCGCTGGTGGTGGAGGCTCGTTTCGTATAGATAGCTCAACTACGGTAACAAAGACGCCGGGTGCCGTACAAGTACCGATTTACAATAAACCACCAAAACAAACAACACAAAAAGTCACCACCACTACAACTACTACAACAAACAGTCAAAGTAATAATGTCGGCCAAGTTCCCAGCTACCAGCAGGGACAGAAAGTGACTGAGCAAATAACCACAAGTAATAATGTCGGCAAAGTTCCCAGCTACCAGCAGGGACAAAAGGTCACTGAGCAAGTAATTACAAGCATAAATGAGAGTTATAAGCCAGCGCAACCAACTGGTGGTCAACGTTATCCTAGTAAAGTTGAGATAGAGAAAAATGTAGTCACCAACAATAACTATCAAACATCACGTCGACCCACCGTCTCCACCTATCCAACAACAGTACAGAACAATGGACAAGCGTGCTCATGCAATGCACAACAAAAATACACGACAGTAGTCAACCCATTTAATGATGGCGGACCGGCTTCAAATAGTCAACAACAACAACAATTTAATCAACAACAATTCACAACAACATCATTTGGTCAAGCAAATTTTGGCGGTATAGCAAATTCAATGCAATTACTACAACAATTGCCAGTATTTCCACAAGCACCCGGCTATGCAGCAACATATGCACCAGATAAGATCCCTAAAGGTGCAATTATAGCATTTATGCCAGTTATTGTATTACCACAATCAGCTTATGAGAATTGTGATGAGAATAATGGAATACATATAAATGATAGATATCAACAGAATGTTGACCCCTTCCCATTGGGTGTACAACCCGCACCCATACCATTTAGTTTTAGTCAGATAACGGGAGGTGCACGTAAAGATCAATGTATGTGCCCATGTTCGTGTACACAAAATATACCAGATAAATTGCAGAAGAAGCGTGAAGTTGAAACGAATGAGGATGCAGCGGAGATAACACTGGAAGAGAATGACAAAGCGAAAGTGGAGAGTGTGGTGGAAAAGAAAGATACAGAGGAAGTGGCAACAATAAAAGAGAAAAAGGAGAAAGTGAAAGTAGAGGAAACAAAAAGTACGCAGGCAGAGTCAACAACAAAAGAGAATAAAGAAACGATAGAAGTAGGGAAAAGTAAGAGCGAAAAGGTCGATGCAGCTGAAGTGCCAGCTGAGATTGAAGCTGTCAAAATAACAAATGCGAAAGTGATTAAGAAAGTTGTAACAAAAAAAGCAGAAGAAGCAGCAAAAGTAGAAAACCCAACGGAGGCAAAGAGTGAAGCGAAAAAGAAAAACTAACGTGACATGAGCTAGTGAAGCATAGACGTAACTTAAAGTCATAACACTGGCGACGTAACGTAACAACAAAAACGTATGTAAGAGACTTAATTTAATGACTTATAATGTGACTATAAAAGAAAATGGCGTAACGTTATGCCATAACTAAATGACGTAACCTTACGACATATAACTTAGAAGCCATAACTAAATTACACTATGTTACGTCACAAATAAAATAATGCCACAACTTCGTGACACAACATAGCTCACCTATGACAACAACAACTTAACTTAACGACGTAGTATAACGCTGTAAATTTACAATGTCATAACAACTTAAAAACGTAATGAAGAGACGTTGACTTAGCGACTACTTTCTTAAAATCATTTACATACATACATACATAGCATTCGTATCAATTCAGGAATGTTATACTGAGTTATACATGGATATTGTCAGCGTATGTTAAATGTCAAACAACAAAAACAACTATGTTCCGCTTACCCAAACACCAACCCACAAAAAAAAAAAAACATTCTGTTACCGTTTTCGCTTAGGATGAGTAGGTGATTTACACAACACAACAACAACAACAAAGCACACTACAACCTCACAACGCTGGTGCTCTATGCACTCATCCTAATTCATGTTCCGCTTCTGTTCCTGTTCCTCATTTTCGTCCCGTTCCTGTTCTTCCTGGCACTGCCCGTTGTTTCAACATTCCCAGCACGCACATCCAGTTCCCGAGCTTGTTAATATCTATCATCCCGTTTTTTGTGTTCTTCATAACAAATGTCCAATTATGAAAGTTTATTATGTAAAACAATGATTGTTGTTAAGAAAGAGATTGTTAGAAAGTATGATGAAACATTAATTGAAAAATAAACTAAATTAAAAATTAAATTAAATACTCTTAGGCATATATGTATGCATGTATATATACTATAACTTTTATATTAAATGAGAATGTGTGAATCTAGCTATCTCTTTCTTAGCGCTTATGTTATTTATCTGTACGAAATTTATGAAAAAATGCTGAAAAAAAAATATTGTTGAAATTATTCTATTTATTTAAGCAACAACAAAACACAAAAAAAATGTTATACTTTACTTTACTGTTTTTTCAAATAACGTACGCCATTGCATTGCCAAGCATTGCCAGCTTAAAAAGATTTTTGTTACTCCAAATTTTATAAGCCTCTTTAGTTAGTTGTGAAATATTGTTGGTTTGCCAAATTGTTTACTATTTGAAGTTTTGGTTTATATAATTTTACTTTGGAATATTTTTATTTAATTTAAATTTTTTATTTGTAGCTTTTAGCTTTTATTTAATGTTTACTATAATTAATGCATGAAAAAGTGTAAGTTTAATAAAATAAAATTTGTAAAAAAAGTGGAAAACAAAAAAAAAAATTGTTTCAATTTCCAATGGAAAAATGTTCCACCGACAGTAAGTAAATGAAGTTTTGTATTGTGACTTGTACCAAGATCAATAGTCATCTTCACCGCCGTTCCAGCTTATTTGCCGTGCGAAATCTGACCTAATCTCCTACTTAATTGCAAATCACTTATTACATGCAATTTTTTTTTTGATTTTACTGAAAAATTGTGGACTTTGCAGACAAAAACCAAAAAAATTTCTTTGGCTTTTTTCCCTTATTGCCACGGAATTCTTGAACGATCGTTACTCTAAACAAAGTCCCAAACTTAAGGTGAGTAGTTTTTTTATTTCAGATGAGCCTAAAAATATGCACCGATGTTTAGAATCTCAAAGCTTTTTTATTATACAAAATTGTAGTCTAGTGTTCGATCGAAGCTGGAATTGAAGTCGAATAGCAAAACCGAATACTAGCAATACATTTCACGAATTTGGTAATAGTATGTACTTCTAATTCTACGTCAAGTGGTAAAAAGCGTAGACAAAGTAAATAGAAAGGTGGCTCTCCTTTCGAATAACACTCTCTCAAACCACTTTTGATGTAACATGTTCCCGGGCCCACATTTTGGACCTTCGTTGTGTTAGGCTAGCCACACCGGAACTTTATTTTATTCCGACAAAAATTATCGTTCAAGTAGGCCATTTATTTTTTTCTAGCTAACAATAAAAAATTATCTTTGGCGAGATATCAGCTAACGTTAATTAAATTATTATTTGCTATCAAATTTATTTAATTTAAATTAGCGGCTTGTTAGTTAATCATGCAAATGTCAAAAAATTAATAGTGCCAAAAAATGTGATCCTAAATGCCCTGACAGACAAGTGAATAACTTTTTCGGGGCACTATCTAAACCGGTTCTTTGATAAGATCGAAAAAATAATCTGCATTTTCCGTCCCTGCTTTTTGGATTGTAAAATCAATTTTTTCCGAAAGCCGAAGCCAAACCCGAATATGAAGTAAGATCCACAAATCTCAATACCGAAGCTTCGATCGAGCACTAGCATGGCTGTAAGTACGAGTGTGCTTAGTGGTTGCATGGTGACGCAAAATGATTTTATTTACCTAAAGCAAACTAGAAATGACTTAAACGAATTCAGATTTATATATATACATAAACATATACATATAGATATGTATTTATATTGTATTATACATTTGTAAAGAGTATTTATTAAAAGCATAAAGATTTAGAGTGATATACATCCGAGAAGATTGAGGCCGCGCTTCTCTACTTATTGGCACAAGTGTTTTTGTAGTTAAAACCACAACAACAACCTAGTTTTTGAAAGGCAAATATCCAAACATGTTACCTGGTCCATCACTTGAATTTCGAACCATATCAATAAACAATTTTAAGCAGGCATGGTATGCGCCCTTTTTGTGATTTCTATTTTCGGCCTGCTTTATCGAAGTAGTATTTACTCTCATGAAACCTAAAATACAATACATATATAAAAATCTCAAACAAAACTGCCAGAACTTGCATAGCTTCAAATTCGCATACTATTCTCTATAATTCTTTAGTTTATTTAAAAAAAAAATAAAAAATTTATCATAAATTGAAAGAAATTTAAATTTTTAAAGATGAGCTTGATGTTCAAGTTGGTTCAAAAAAAAAAAAAAAATTATAATTCCCTACATTCTGTGCTATAAAGAGGATTCCTTTAGCAAGAATTCAATTTGTAGAAAAGTGGCCAGTAAGCAAGCATATTTTTGTAGCGTTGATGTATGTACGTACTTAAGTGGATTGCTGAAAAATTCCGCGAAAAGCCGTACAAATGGAAAGTGTAGCATATATTGAAATATACATACATATGTACGCGTATACATATCTATATAGGTATGCCTATACAAATATGTATCGTTAAATAATACCATATCAACTACGTAAAGCACGTCACAATAAAATTCGGCACACTCAAATTCGATTACAGATCAGAAAACTTTTGGCTGATTACGACCACCAAAAATATGTATTGAGCTCGGCTTATCCCCTTGAACAAAATACAACTTTTCAATAATTTTAAAAGAGCTTATTTTTTTACTAAACCTCTTCTTTAGATACATATGTATGTATATATCTGTGGTCATAAGCGATAACAACCTAACTCGACTTAAGAAATTAGACCAATTGAAATTTCTTCTGGCGATTTTTTGTAACAAAAGTGCTTTATAACTTAGGCAAACATATTGGATTTAATTGTTTATGAACAAAATAATAAATGACCAATGAAAGTCTTGAAAAATTTCTCGATGTTCCTATTCAAAATAGCCAGCAAAAATTTCAACTGGTCTAATTTCTTAAGTCGACTTAGGCTGTTATTGCTTATGACCACAGATATTTAGATTATCTTTTTGATATTCTCACTTAGGCAGCGCGAGGGTACTTCAAAACATATTGCGCTGATTTGTAGCAACAACTGTAAACTCCTTCAAACGGTTATTGCTTTTAAAGAAATTTGCCAAAGGAAAAGTTAGCAACTTTCGACGCGTCAACTAAATTAATAATCCGATTAAGTATTTGTTATATATTTTCAACCTAAACACTTTTTTAACCAAATACCGGCAAATCGGAATTTAAAAAAAAAAATATATAGAATTCAATGTGAAAAATTACTTCCATTCAAATAACCATTCGCATGAGAAGTGATTTAATAATAAATAATGGATTTTTTTTTTGTATATTTGAAAGGGTAAAAATTACTAGACCGTAAACATAATTTCCAAGAATTCTACATATGTGCTTGTGTGAATATGAAAAATTTACAGTGGAAAATATTACAGATTTTAACCTTTTGCAAATGATAACGTAGACTGAGAGACAAAAACGCAGATATTTTTTCTTAAATATGTATTTAATATTTTCATATTTCTTGCAAAATTGCTAGGATAACAAATGTTTATAGAAGTTATAAAGAAAATATAAGTAAGAAAGCACCAATTAAAATATTTAGCGCATAAAATCATTTTAAAAAATGAATGAATGTTTAAATTTGAACATGTCAGCTGGCGAGGGTTAAAGAAGCCAAACCACTATTTAGTTTAAACTGTTTTTTCAGTTTGGAATTTTATTACATTTCTTTAAAATTGGTAATATAAAAGTTTAACAGCTAAAAATTGCATCAAATGTTTCCAAGTAAAAGCTTTTATCTCGAAAATGAGTTGAACTTTCGTGCACTTTTTTCCGCCCACCACAAAGTGTTAATTCCGCGCTCACTCCAGCTCCATGGTACCGCCTAAAAAAAGTTGTGTGAAACAACCTTTAATTTTGCAATTGCAAGCTAAGTGTCAAAGGAAGTTGCATAACATTGACAATAAATAGGTATATCTTTAACCTACAAATCTATATTTTACACCGCGACATATCGATACATTGCCCTATTTGACCACACCTTTAACCACACTATGAATATAAAAATATTCACCGCAAACAGTAAAAATGAAACATTTATGAATGAGTTGCAAGGGCTTGTAAATAGCAATTTACTAGCAAAAATGTTCAAACAAAAATAATGACTTATTTAGTATAAATGTGTACACGATAGTTGTTTGATAAGTAAGTGACATTTTTAATTGTATCGTCAAATAAAATTATGAAAGAGTAAACGGATTTCCGAGCAGATTGTTATCAGAGCTTTTGGAGCAATTTGAAACAAAGAAAATTTACTTCTCACTGAACTGAATGTATTGAACTAAAGAGAGATTATTTTCAAAAATAAATTGGATTGTTCCCGAAATTTTTTTTTCGAAAATAAATTGAAACAATTGAAATATCAAAAAAAAAAAAAAAAAAAAAACCAAAAAAGAAGACAACAATAAAGAAAAAGATCGATAAGGTTTAAATATAATTATATTTATTTAATAAATATAAGAACACATACGCATACATACATACATGTGTATATACATAGGTTGAACGATTTTGAAGCATAACGCAACACACTTAAACTAAGATAGCTTCTTCAAATCAACATTCAACAATACCCCTAAAACGAAACCAAAGTAAGCGGCGTACAAGGTCACATTGCATCAAAGCACAACTGGTGGCATAAGCTAACGTTATAGTGACGAGGATTTGAAAAAGCTGAGTACTCTATTCCATAAGTCTTCCGTAACTTTGCTAAATAAACTGTTGAAAATTCGTATACAACAAAATTGCAATTATGGTTCACTGTGAAATTTTAAAAATTACTTTTTGCCAATAATCCAAATATTGATTTGCTTTTTGGTGTGTGGACAATTTTTACTTTCTGTTTGCTTACCATATACTTATTTCAAGGTACTTAATATATTTGAACATATCTTAAATAAAACACTTATGGTAGCGATAATAATCCCGTGTCTCGAGAGTTTCTAAGTTTACAAGCCTCTAATACCGAAACGCATGACAGCGTTTGAATAAAATATTAAACCGAACATTACCTTTGCTATAAGAAATGAAACCTTACCAATCACTAATTTGTAATAATTCATATATTGACAAATAAAATATTTTGTGAGAGGAGCTTAATGACAAGCTTCTCTTCTAATTTGTGTTGTGCTACTTTTACTCTTTTTTTTTATTTTTCCGAGATCCCGAAAATCCTCGAATATCAAAAGTAGCATAAACTGATATCCCCAATACAATCAAAATTCACAACAAGCAATTTTATTTTAGACAAATTGTTAGATTTCGCTGATTGCATTTGCCTTCATTTATAACATGATAATCAAAAGATTTCCAGATTGATTACTTATTTAGGGAAAATGGGAATCAGCAAGATATTATGATCTAAGAGCTGAGCTGAATGTGTGCTTCTTAAATTCCACAAATTAAGATATAATAAGCCGTGGAAAATTTATTGACGAAAGTTTCCTAAATCCAGAAGAGTTAAATTTGATTAGTAATTAGTAATGAATTGGCTAGACCGAATTTTTTTTAATTGGTAATGATAATTTTTAATTGCTTTCAAGAAATGAAATTTTTATAAATTAAAAAAATAAAGCTAAAACCATAAATAAAAAAAAAAAAAAAAAAAATCTGATTTTTTACGATTATTAAAAACAACTAAAAAAAAACCATAAATAATAAAAAAAAATCAAAAATCTTTTTTTTTTACTCTTGACTTTTTTGATAATAATTGCTAAACAAATATATGATTTTTTACGACTATTAAAAAAATCTAAAAAACCATAAATAATAAAAAAAATCAAGTCTTTTTTGTTTACTTTTGACTTTTTTGATAACAATTACTAAAAAAAAAAATAACAAATAAAAAAATTAAAAAACATCACAAATACATGATAAAAAAAGTCTAAATGATTTTTTTTGATCACTTTTAATTTTTTGTGATAAATCATGCAATGATGAGTTTTTATTTTCTAATTAATTGGAATCATTAAAAATGTAAAGTAATGGTAATCAATCACTAAATAGATTCTTAGAAAAATAACACCAATTTCATTATGGTCCACCCCTTTTGAAGCCCGAACATTTCTTAAACTTCCGTTAGAAGAGGTTGATTACAAAAAACACAAGAGGTTGCGAGTTGGAAGTAAGTAGCAACATGTTTTCTTACAACTGCTTCATCGTCTCAGATGGAACCTCCTACAACTTTAAACCTGGAAAATCGAACAGATTGCGCCAAATATTAGCAAAAATAACTGAGAGGAGAATCTAGAACCAGCGTACTTATGGCGAAGATCATTAACAAAATTTATCACTTTACGCAACTCTGACTCGACTAGCATTAATTTAGAGAATTATAATTTAATATCGGTTCACAATTGACATAAGCATTTTTAAGTATTTACATGTTACTTCCACACCCAAGCTAAGTACTCATATTTACCAGACAAACATCTGCGCTCAGTTTGATGAGCTTAAATATTGCAAACGCATAGATAGACCGACAGACAGACACCTGTTACTCACCGAAACCCAGCCAAATTGAGGGTTTTTTTTATGTCTAAAGCGCTAATGTTATTATTTGAGAGTTATGTCTGTCATACTTAGTAAATAACGTAGAGGGAAAATGAATTGTATATAAATTGACCTGTGCGCTGGGAAAAACAATCAAAAACACTTCAACTCCTCAACTTGCGCGGTTCGTTAGCCAACAAAAACTTTACTAAGTTAGTTGATGTTAAGCGTGAACTTGAAATTGTCGGTTGTCGCGTTTTAAGTCTTGAGAATTTCCATTGTGTTCTAAGTGCGTTTCGTTGTTTTGGTGGAAAACGAAAGTGTATTTTTTTTTATTGTTTGTTCATTTTTTGTTTATTAAACAACAAAAAGTGTTGGGAAAAAAGACACATTTTTTTTTTTAAATTACATACCATCAAAGCTGATTGAAAATGTACTCAAACAATATGTTGGCGGTTGTGCTGGTCAGTTTAAATTTTTGTCTATTTGTGAAATATTCCAGAATGAAAATTCTTTTGAAAAATACTCTGCTTAAATAACTCATGTCTGCTGCTTTGATGGCAACATTTTTTGTAAATTTGGTTTTTTATTTTTTTTTTTTAGCTGTGTTTTTGTGTTGTGAACTTCACGGGAATTTCAGCAGAAGAAAGCACAAATACTAAAGATGAAAGTGTTCAACAAGATTTAGCCACCTCAGGCACTTCAGCGAGATGTGAGTATTAAAACAGTATTTTGAGAATAAACAAATTTTTTCACAATTTCTGGTAAAACGGCTTGAAAAAATTTTGATTTCGAAATAACAAAGTATGTAAATGCGCTCAAGGTCAGGAATAATAATTTTAATAGAAGTCATTGTTGTTTTAATTTTTTTTTTTTAATAATATCAATTTTATTTAAATTTAGATTTTTTGTGTGTTGTGCTCACTTTTACACCAGCCGATTTATGCTGATTGGGTTTGTTTTTTTGTATACCAACAATTCAGTTGAGTTGTTATTTTTAGGTCCACATGGCTTGGTAAAAATAACTTGAAATACGGTAGCATAGGTTTTACAAAAAAAATCTGTATTTGGGTTAAAAGGTAGTCTGGAATTCGATAGTGCCTATGTATGTATATAATGAATTAACCCTCCGATGAGTGAGGGGACCTTTTGCCTTTTCAAACTAAAATTACTCCTACTTCGGCCACTACAACCCCCCTCCCAAAAGTTACTCTGTATTCCAAGACTATTTTGTTGCGCATCTTTTTGAAAATAATCAAGCCGATCGGCTCATTACTTTCAGATTTATTGAGGTTTTAGTGAGAATAGTACGCGGACGTGTGAATAGGTCCGTATGGACCTTGTACTGAATTTCACTAGTAAATGCATCTAAAACAAAATTAAAAAAAATTTAAAAAAATTATTTTTGTTTGTAGAATTTAGTTATAACAATAAATACAAAAAAAATCAAAAAAAAAAATTTTATATGAAAAAAACATGATTTACAAAAAAAGGGCCGTAGGGACCTTTTCACACGGTCGTGAAGCTGTGTCACTCATCGGAGGGTTAAATGCAAAAAAGGAATTATAAAAGAAAAATTAATCCATTTCAAATTCGGGTGTAACAGCATATTTTATAGTCAGAGCTGCACAAAAAAAAAAACAACAACAAAATATTAAGTGTTATTTTTAGCCACTTGTTCCACATGGTGCGCACAGCATGTTTTAGAAAATAAAATCTACTGTTTTGCATAAAATTCATTTAAAATTGCCTGCTTGTTCTTCTATATCTTATTTTTACTTTTTTTCATTTTGTTTTCATTTATCCCACGTTTTTGCATGCAGTATTCAATTTAGGCAGCTTATTTGGCCAGAATCCTAACTACGGCTATGGCAGTGGATATGGTAATGGCTATGGATATGGTTATGGCAACAACTACTACCCCAACACATACAGGCCCAGCACGTATTATCCAACAAACACATACTCGAATGGTTACTATCCAACAAATACTAGATATCCCAGCAGCAGCGGTTGGATTGGCACTAATTATCCCAATTATGCATCGAATGGTGGTGGCTATTATGCGGGTGGTGTTGGTGGATATGGTACTAATTACGGTAACGGATATTACCCCACAACTGCAGCAGGAACAGCAGGCTACTATCCCGGCAGTACGGGCACAAATATTTTAGGCAGCAATGGTGGTTATGGTGGCAATGGTGGCTATGGCGGCTATGGAGGTAATGGTGGTTTAAATCAATATAACGGTTATTTAAATCCACTTTACAATGGTCAACGCAATCGTGGTTACGGTTATTATGATAATACAGATCGTTATGGTTTACCACGTTATGATGGTGGTTATAATGATCGGCCATATGTTGGTGGACGTGGTGGTTATGGTGCTTACCGTGGCTACGATTGACGGTTGATTTCTTGTTCTTGTGTTGGAGTAAACTAATTTGTTGGCTTTTATAATGTTGATATTGCTTTGTACATTTTGCTTTTGTAAATTTTTGCTTTTATATTGCTTATATTGAAATAAAATTCAATTCATTTTGTAAATATATAGTATATGTGTATGTATGTGTGTGTGCGTGTGTGTTAGGTTTATTAAAAATTTTTTCGTTAACATTCAAGATTTATTTCAGGTTGCTACAAAATACCTTATTTGTAACTAATTTGTAATATTGTACCCCCATATGCATAAAAAATAAGAAAGCTTAAAAAGTTGCTTCTTTTCAGAGCTTGTGTGGAAAAGTTATTTTAAAAAGTTTTATAAGCCAATTTATTTATTTTTTTTTTTTTGATTTTGGGGTTAGTATGTAAGTACAGTGAACTCTCGATAACACTCCAAACATAGATTTTTCACTTATTTTGTTTTGTAATTCGTGGGCCTGATATTGAAATCGTATTACAGCTTTTTTGGTAGCGTCAAAATTTGTGAAAAAAGTAGTTATCAGCTGATCGCATAGTTTCACTCACACCACCTCAAACGACCTCTAACTCCCTTACTAGTTTCGCATATAATTTTCCACCATACCATTGGCCACATAAAATCACGAACGCCTTCAACGCCTTGTCATTGTTGTTTTATGGCTTATTAAACGTTCAATTTCGGCAGCCAAGTTAGTAAAGCCAATGTAATACGCGCAATGTGTGTGTAATTGTGTCTAAGCGACTTATTAACTTTAAAGCGCTTCAAAGCTTAGCATTTTTAGCAATTTTCCACCTAACTTAATACAAGTAAACTGCCAAAGTCAGAATAATATAAAATTAATTGGCAAATTTTAAAAATAATTATTGTTTATTAAATACTACTTTTATGCTTAAACAATTTAAATATTTTTTTTATTTTTTTATTTTTTTTGTATAGCTGTCGCTATATACATACAATATCTTAACGTTTATAAAAGATAATGCGCGTCTTATCTGTCACCGAACGGAAACAACATATTTATTATGCAAAGTATTAGTCAGAAGTTTATAACTTGAGCTGCACTAAGAGGGGGTGGGTGACGCACCACTTTGAAAAGCGGTAATAAGTGGAAGTTGTGACAAATTGAATGGAGGCATTAAGCTAATTTTCTGTAATTATTGCAAACTCACGAAGTTGTAATAAAATATCTACTAATACGCGCAGTAAACTGAATTGAATCACTTTTTTTTTTTTTTTTTTTTAAATAAAGCTCATACGAGTTATGCTGGGAAATATGGATTTCAAGGTTAATGGGGAATTAAATTGTTTAAATGATTAATCCAATTTATACTTGGCAGACATAAAATTTACATATGCATATTAACTTTTTTTTTTTTTTTTTTTTTTTTTTTTTGTTGATGATTGTTTGTATTTTGTAGTTGAACTGCTATTAAAGTATTAGGTGTGCTATATTACTTCTACTAAGTTAATTGATTTAGGGCGTTACCCTGAAATTTCATGACAGATGTTCGTGAGAAATATATTAATATATATTAAGAAAAATCAAAATAACCACTTAGAACAGGTAGACAAACCTACAAATTTCTAATTTTGATAATACTATGACATATCTCGTCCAAAAAGGTTGCGTCTTACATAGATGATTGGATATATGCACCGACCTTGGTTGCCGAAATTCCGCTAGATAGCGCTCTTATCATGAAATAAAAAAATCACTAAAAATCTTATAAATTTTTAATTAACTTCCCAGTGAGACTCGAAACTTGTTACATAATTCAGAATGCGGTACCAATACAATAGCTGATACAAAAAAATTAAAAAAATCGCTAGATGGCGCATGTAACTATCTATTTTGAAAAAGTTGCTTACAATTGGGAATCACGCCAGTTAACTTGGGGACTTGAAGCTCAGCACAAATGTATGCACATACATCAGTGCAGAATGACAATATGGTTTGTGAAATTCGGCTAGTTAGCGCGCTAAAAGAGCTATTTGAAAAATAGTGTGAGTCTTTCCAAGTCGATTTTTGAGCGAAAACTTTAAACTTGATAACCATCCATAACACAAACCATACCCACTAATAACTGTTATCAGAGTGCCAACTAAGCTACAATTCTACTCGTCCCTACTATTATGTGAGAAAACGAATTTGAATCAAAAAGACCATTGTCCTTTGTGGGTAGCACTGAATAATGAAAAAAAAAGATGATATGGCATCTAAAAATCAACAGCAAAATATATCCTTCAACTCTATTCAGCAGTTTTTGAGTGATGATTGATAGACAGACGAAAAGGTCGACATACAAAAATTCTAAAAGCTGTTGATTTGGGTCATAATTTTTTATACATGCATACATATGTAAGTATGTGGAGTTTTAACGTATAACATATCTGAATAAAAGTATAGTATGTATGTATTTAAAAAGGCTTCTAAGCTAACCCAGAATATTTTAGACCCAACGACATAGAATCGAGCAACATATCGACAGCCACACTGCAAAACCCCGTAAGTCACTATTTTTCCAGAAATAAGGTTCTGAGCCTTTCCCATAGATCGTGATATTTCGCACATTAAAAATCAGTCAAAATCGGGTTACAACTTCCCGTTTCTTTCCAGTGGTGAAATGAAATAACCGTCGCCCATATACATACGTTATAATTATTACAGTTTTTTCCCTCTCCTGAAAACTTTTTGATTTTGGACATACAGGGTTTTGCAGTGTGGCTGTCGATATGTACATATGAAGCCTTTGTTCAATGTTTGTTTGGTCGAGTGTACTCGTATGATTTTGTTGCGCTTCAAAAAGGGTTAAAATGAGATATTTCACAGTTTTTGAACCCCTCTACTTTAAACCCAATGATGCCGTCAGAATGGTTTGAGTTGATTATAAACATACATACATATATGGGTGTTTCCATGAGAAGGTCAACCACGACTGAAAAAATTATATGACCAGAAAATGGGTTTTAAGACGAATTATTAAGGGAAAAGGAATTGAATTTTTATAAAATGGAAGTATTTACAGCTTGTTGGTATCTTAAAACTCATAAACGGAAGAGTAAAACTGAGATTTTCTTCAACTCAGTTTTCGCAAATTGAATCAACTATTTTCTCTTCCGAATTACTTAAATTAAGAGATTTGAAGTAGTGCAAATACATTTTAAAATTAAATTAACAATGCCAACTACTTACAAAAATGAGAAAAAGATAAGTTTGAACTCGAATAAGGGTATTTTTTTAATTTACTTTTGATAGTATACCTTTGTCGCGTACGTTATGCAAAAACATTATTTGTCTATATCATTTGTGTATTGACAGTCGCAAGTAATATAGATTACAACTCCAAATCAAGAGATCTTCTAGTTAAATATATTCGCTGAAATTTTCTTTTGAATCGAAGTAATAAAAATTGTATTACCCTTTAAAGTTTGTCGCATACGTTATTTTAAGTATGAATATTTTATTGTAATACATTAAAATCGACGTTAAAAGCAATTTTTTCAATACCATTATCCTGAATACATAGGTGCAGTTTAAAAATAAGTTTATTTTAACAAGCATCCCTTATTTTGTAAATAAATTTAGCTGCAAATATTTTGGATGGAATTTCTTTGCCACCTCGCATGGCAAAGGCGCTGTGGATGGAATAGGTTATAAAGAGAAAGGTGTGGCAAATAGTAAAAGCTAATAATATAATTTTACCAGATGCTTTTTCATTTTATAAATACGCTTGTGAATATATCGATATATTCGTCGACAGTCAACATACATATAAATACTGCTCGAACGGCATACTCCTTACGAGAAAATATTAGAGTTTATGTAAATATATAAAGAATGTATATCAACATATACATATGTTATGAATTCGATTTTATTTTCATTATCATATAGTTTTTATAATAAGAATACATTTTTATTTTGTTTCCTAATTAAAGTGTAAATTTCAAACAAAAAACATTTTATCAGGAACCGAAAATAATTGTTATTTTTTTCTTTCAGAATTCACATTATCATCAGATTTATTTTATTTTAGTCATCGTAACCAATATAAATGAGAGATTTATTTTTTTGGTTACGAATAACCCTTATCGCAAGTAATAAATTTTTTGGTTATCGGTGACCCACTCGACAGCAAACTATTTTTGCTGAATAGTGGTAAATTTTTCCTCAAGGAACTTGCAGACATTTGTTTGAATTTTTTTGCTACCGATAACCAAAAAAATTATGTTACTTACAATAATGGTTATTGTTAACCAAAAAATGTTTCTCTCATTTATAATGGTTATGTTGACCAATATAAAATATGTCTTACGGTAATGGTTAATTATAACCAATATTTGAATACATCAGTATTAATGGTTAAATGGGACCTTTTTATCATATTTCTTATAACAGTTACGTCCCTGCATTTTATTATTAATATACTAGAAAAATTGTCGCGTACGTTATGTCACGTACGTTATTTAGTTTTTTTTTTAAATAATAATATAAAGAGACGATTTCTCTTTAAATATGAGAGGATTGTAAAGGTGCATTATTTAGCTTAGGTTACGAATATTCAAAGAAATTAAGAACTGGCTTGATTCGCAGACTTTCGCATATATGTATGTGCACAATATAAGCACTTCCGTTTTTGTCGCGTAAGTTATCACCTCATTTTGAACGGATATTTTAGACACCAAAGCTTTCAGGGCGACCAATTTTTTTCCAAACATACTTCTTTTTAATTGCAACGTAACTGTATTTTTATTTTAACGAAAACTCGTTTTATGTGAGATTTATATTACTCCAAAAGTGTACGAATGTCGCATACGGCTGCATGGAAACACCCATATGATATTTCGTTATATAATTGGGCTTGGCCTTTCATACTTGCTGGTTGCTGTCGTTACATACCAGCCGCCTAAAGGTATGCTTTAAAAAGTGCACACTAATTTATGTTAGCCAACTTTTATTGGAACGATTACTATGCCAAAATGTATGCTACATAATACTTCAATTATATTAACCGTACAAATGTACATACATACATACATACATAGGGTAACTGCACTAGTATCCGGACACTTAGCGTTTTTCGCATCTTTAACTTACACTCAATTTCTCACTATATACGCTGCCGCGAAAAGTTAAATTGCTTATAAAAATATAGACATTTCTAAATAATATGACGCATGTTTAATTTAAATTTATAACGTTCTTAGTATTATTAAATTAAAAATCCAAAAAAGTTCGATTTGTTCTAGTTTCCGGACAGTCAAATTAAGTTTCCGGACATTTTTGTTTTAGTATCCGGACACCCGAGATTTGTATGTACACTGTATTTTTGAAACATAAATATCCTTTTGTAATCCATATAAAATATAATAAACTCTCATTTAGTAGAATTAAGATGGTAATTCATAGTTTTCGGCTACTTTCCAGTGGTCAGACAGCCCGTCCGGATACTGAAAATCATAGCAAATTTTGGGTTTTAGTATCCGGACAGTAATAATTTGTGCCGAAAATTAAAAAAAATAATTTTTTTTTTTATAATATGAAAGTTTATTATATTTCAAACAGATATTACTCACTTTTTTGCAATATGTTAATAAATACTTGTTCTGCACTTATTTTCCTAAACAGTTCCCACTATTTTTTTTTTACAAAAACCTGTAATTTTGCCGGATGCTCAAACTTCTGTCTCTTAAATTACGTGTAACTTTTAAACTATACTTCTGATTCAACCCAAATTTTCCAAGGACACTCAGAAAACATGTATATTTCCATTAGTGTTGCTATTTGAGAATATTTTTTGGGGATTTGCCTTTTAATCCCAAAACATTGACATAGTGTCCGGCCACTAGCGCTGTCCGGATACTGGTGCAGTTACCCTATCATGTTGAATTAGGGCTGTGAATTTTATTGTATTCAGTATCGGGATTTCAATAATAAAATTTGGTGTTTTACATTTTATTTCATATCATAAATTCACTTAGAAAAAAGTACAGGCGAAATTGGTTGAAGAACAATTTAACTCAGATTTTGTTTTGAAAAGTATCTATTCGAACAAATAAAAGGAAAATATTTTGAAAACCGTCGAAAAACTTTCAAAATAAAAATAATATTTGGAAGCTTCAATTTCCATTAAAATTTAATCTTTACAATGAAGATGAGAGACATAGAGAACGTATGTAAATTGAAAGTGATATTTTAAAATTAAACGCTAGATGAGAAACCCATCCGTAATTTTGCAATCAGGAAATTCACAGGGTATCTACTTGTATTATGCAGTATATATTTTCTTTCACCCTTGTCAACATGGTAAAGCAAAATTTTATTGTTTTTGTTCTTGATAGAAAAATTAAAATGAAATTTTGAAAGTAAAAGCGCCAACTTGATAACACATACGGTTGTGTTTGACAAAATAGTAGTGGAAAAAAAAAAAAATTGGAATTATTTTGACAAAATAAGGAAAAGCTGTAATTTTAACAAGTCTCATTTAAAATAAAAGGAATTCAATAACAGAATTCGTATAAAAATAAATTTTCAAACTTTTTTAGACAACTTCCTTTCAATACACTACTGTTATATTGAACACAGCTGTACTCAACTGTATACCGCTAGTTAAATGTTATATAAGAAATAACAACAACGAAATTGTTAAGGTTATGAAATCATAGTATATACCACGACTAGGAAACTTTGTGAATTGTCTCAATTTCTAATAACTTATGAAATGAAGACTTAACAATTCCTCCTCAAAATGCAATGCTTAAATAACATCCTTCATTGTTGTAGGTAAGTAAAGTGAAGTCAAAGATAGGTTGTATGTACATACATATGTATACGCACGTAAGTGAAGAGATTTATTTATTGTTATCGGTTGACAAATCTATCAAATCAAAATCCGAAGCAGGTAATACCAAAATGTTTGAAAATGGGTCTTCAAAAAAAAGTAGCCCCTTGGTGGTGATTAGGTCCCGAAACTTAGTAAAAACTTAGAAGCGGCACATCACAAATTGGAGGAGAAGCGAGGCCTTAATCTCCTCGGAGGTATGCACATACATATATCGTGCCAAACTATTATTATTAATACTATTATTATTAATATCAGCACATTTTTTGCTTCGCTCTTGAATGGCTTGCGTAGTTATGACTGTACATTCCTTATTGCATATCTCATTTAACTTCCTTTATACTGGTATTTGATGATTTACAAGAACTTTGGTAAATATTAATAAACTTATTTTGTTTCCATTAGTGTTAATTGTATTTTCTATAGTATTTTCCAAGTATTTATGTGTATTGATCTATAACGGTGGTCGCAAGTAATAAAATCCAAACTCAAACTACGCTGTCAAAAAATTATTATCAGTCCATCTATATATCGACATTATAATTTTAACTTTCACAACATTCAAAGAATTTACTTTGGCTTTTCTTACTAATTGCCAGATATGTATGCAACTTTAATATCTATCATCATTATTAGCATTCAACATCAAACCACTTATTTACATATGCTACATTTACTTTTCTAGGCTATTCACTCAAATCACAGCTGTTGGGATACAAGTTTTAATATTTCGCTGGAAGTCATATTTAATTGCGCACAAACCAGCATTTAGTTAATTAGTTCTGTAAGATGTAAATTTCTATCGAATTAATAAAGTCATTTCCAATTATATAACTATTTTCAATGAACAACATATTTAGTTTTCTTAATTGAAACTGAACTGAGAGCTTTTGATTTATTATTTCACATCTGACAGATGCTATTTTTTTAATCTTTTAAAATTAGGGCCTTTATTCGATTAATCGAGTAAGTTGATTAGTCAAATTTTGCAGTTAATCGATTACTTGATTAATCAAAAGTATGAGTAATCAAAACTAGCGTAACTCGAGTATTTTGAAAAATGTTTAATCAAAAACTGATTAATTTACTCATTTTCTTATGTGGAAGTTTGCCTTGAAATAGCTGAAAATAAAAAAAAATTAAAAACCAAACAAAAAATCAAAAAGGTGATTAATGAACTAATTTTCTTTTTGATTAATAAATATCTTGATTAATCGAGTAAACACTTTTTTTTAATAATCAAAAATCATAATTAATCGATTAATTGAGTAGACGAATTTGATTAATCGATTAATCGCACAGCCCTACTTAAAATAATAGAAAATAAAATAAAATAAAATAAAATAAAATAAAATAAAATAAAATAAAATAAAATAAAATAAAATAAAATAAAATAAAATAAAATAAAATAAAATAAAATAAAAGTAAATAAAATAAAATAAAATAAAATAAAATAAAATAAAATAAAATAAAATAAAATAAAATAAAATAAAATAAAATAAAATAAAATAAAATAAAATAAAATAAAATAAAATAAAATAAAATAAAATAAAATAAAATAAAATAAAATAAAATAAAATAAAACAAAATAAAATAAAATAAAATAAAATAAATAAAAATAAACTAAAATAAAATAAAATAAAATAAAATAAAATAAAATAAAATAGTAAAAGGAAAAAAAGGGAGAAGAAACTAACGAATAGGAAAGAAAATAGGGTGAAGAAAATTAAATTTGTTTCCATTCTTTAAAACACTCCTAGAAAACTACATGCACTGCAAAATTTTACTTTTTCCCGCTCACGAGAATATCATAGAAACGGCAAGGTGTGAGGTTTATCGAAATACCGTTAGATAAAAGGGCAACAAAAATTTTTCGGACATACATACATACCTATTTACGTAGAAGTATTGAAATTGTGTTTAATTGAAAACAAATTACTGGGTGTTACTCTTTATTGGGCCAATTTTATTGCTATGACGTAGGTAGGTGAACACAAAATTAGGCTTGACTTTACTTATGTACATTCACACACATGTAGATAGGTTCACATCTTTTTTGTACTTTTATACTTTCGAGTAAATACACTTTTCAATGTGTGTATTCTAACACATACATACATGCAAGTGTGCTCCACCCACTTTTGTCGGCGAAGTCATGAGATACTGCCAGATGATATGGATTCAGATTGCATGATAGCTTCATAAGACTGTGCAAAATTTTAAATTGAAACGCATATAAAACCAGTGGTCGGCAAAAAAAAGGTAACGTAGTTAATATGTGAATCTACTCATTTCTTAAACAAAATATACATCAATGCGGGTAGTAAAACGCCAAAAACTGCGATGCGTCGCAAAAGAATATGCGACCAATGTCAGCTTTGATCTCTTTATATGGATTGTAATGTTCACACAGAACATGTTCCGACTGAGACTGCATAGCCACGCACAACTAGCGACAAACTTGACCAAAAACTGAACATGTTGTATAATGTTACAACACTGATGCAAATCATTGCATTCATCCTGCAGAAAGAGAACAACGTTCCTCATTAGCAGATATGGTGCTTCACTACAAACAAATGCTCGCCGCAACTTGTGCTTACTAAAGGACGGTGGAGCAAACCGCGATTTTGATAGCTTTGTTCTTATATAAAATATGAAAATTACTATGATTCTGATAAGGAGTATTTATTTTAAGTTTTAGTCAATGTTTTTTGAAGATTAGTTTCATTTATTATTTTATTTTCTTTAGTTTTTTAATTTTTTTTAATAATATGTTTATTTTTTTTTAAATAAAATTTACTTCTTTGTATTTAAAAATAGTATTTACCTAATTTTTTTGTATTCTTTTCTATAAATGTTTTTTTTTCCAAAAAAAATTATATGCAGTGTTTTCAGTTCTTTCTATTTATTTTATTTTATTTATTTAAAAATAATATTACAGGTTTTTTTTTTATTGTATACAATTTATTATTTCAAAACAATAGTTAAGTTTCTTATGTTTTTATAAATGTTTTTTGACTTTAATTGTGCTTTTGAAATAAAATAAATTTTCAGTAATTTTTGCCCACTGTGCAACGTACTCGCACAAATCCTGTTTCTTTGACTCTTGAAATCATTGCTTGTTAAAACCTTTATCTCTATTTTAGTATACGAGTGCGTAGCTACTATTTCATGCTCTTGGCACGATGGTGGCGCTCTGCAAATGTATGCTCATTAGGTACATGATGGGCTTCGATGTTTCCTTGACTGCAGTTTACCACATATGAAACCAACTTCAATTCAGCTCCTCGTAGTAAAGAGCTGTGCATTTCATTTTCACTTATGCAAGGTACAAGCAAACTTTGAAAGTTTGCAAAAATATGAGCATGAAATATACTATCGTGTACATACATACATATTTATGTAAGTTCTATGTTCGATTTCGGGTCTCTCCATGTCAAACCATAAGATAAGTGGTAGCGACCTCTTCCAAATTGTGTTAAACGAAGTTCTGTATGCAAATTGAAAATTTCACTTTTCTTCTTTTTTCCGGTTTTGTAAGAACTCGCAAAAAAAAAAATTGGAAATTTTAATTTTTAAATTTTTTAATTTTTCAAAAACGTAAAAATGAATGTATTAATGTACTATGTATATTTTTTTTGTCGAATTGTACTAGCTTTGAAACATAATTTTAAAATCTTTCCAATTTTGTACCCAATCTTTAAAGGAAACATTTATTTTTTATGATTTTAAAAATTTCAAAAATTTTCAGATATAAAAAATTACGTACTTCGACCCGGGAACTGCCCGCCAGACGATAAATGAAAATTGCAAGCAACCACCGTTTGATGAAATCAGCAAAACCTTACAAAGACTCTTCGCAACTTCATAAAATTTGAAAATTCTTTTACCCAAACTTTGTGATTCAATGTGAGAGCTTTTCGTGGTTTTTGAGTTTTGAGTTGAAGGTTATTTCGAACTCGATGTGCTTTAAAAATAAACGGTAGTATGCTACTACTCGTACAGCTGTTATACTAACGAATAAAATTGTGGGTGTTACCCACTTCAATGAGTTTAAGCCAATTGAGCAATTTGATGTTTGAATCAATTAAATGTGCTTCAAAGAAAATCACTCATTTTGAGCACATGCCAATGTCGAATTTCACACTTTCAATTGTACGATTCAGTTCTAAAATTATCGTATTGATTGAGAAAAGAAGGAAATAACAAAATATGTCTTTTCCTGCAACGTGCTTAAAGTTTTGAGAGTAATTGCTAGATGCCGGTTTCACAAAACCAATTTAAATGAAAATAATTTAGCACTTAAATTGTTTCATAAAATTGGCATTAAGTCAATAAATCTGTAGTTATTAATAATATTTAGTATTCATGAAATTCAAATGATACGATTCATAGTATTGGAAACAAGAGATGATTGTGGGATTTTTGCGCATTTACCGATTAAGAGCGTTCATCGTGTTAACGCACGATTATGAATGAAATTAGCGCCAGTAAAGCACATGCACAAACACACATAAGCGGAGAGCCACATATCAGCAACCAGTCAAGCAAGAATTTCTATACACGCATATTCAAACAAATATCGCTTAGAACAGAGTTATGTATAGAACCAATCAAGAAAAAGTATGAGTTTTTAAATTTAGTGCTCAATCGATAAGTCGCTGACTTGACAATCTTTAGGGTGCCAACGTTCAAAGCAATGTTTTTCTTTATTATTATATTTTTCCCATTTGCAAACATATTCATAGAATTAATATACTAGTGATCAATTCCTTTGCCTTACTTTATTCAATTATTGTAAAATAGATAACTTGATTTAATATGAAATGATAGCTTACCATTTAAAAAATTTCTCATGAAGTAAGAAATTGGAAATTATTATTTTTTGAATTTCTGTTTATTTGATACCATTATAATCAGACTGATTTCCAAATAAAAAACCATTTTAGGGATTTAAAAAAAAAAGAATAAATGATAAATACTAAAACATTTTTGATTTTTATTGCTTATTTAAACTAAAATTTGATTCTATTGATTAATTTTATGGTTTCGAAGAAAAACAACTTTTACGAGTAACATTTTACTACAAATACACAAACATATCTACTACCTATTTATGTTCAAAAATAAAAAAATTTTAGTAATGCGAAGTATGTAGTGAGTAAATAAATCTTCTTTTATTTAGAAAATCACACAAATCGTGATATGTCTGTATGCAAAACACGTGCAGAATCAGGGACTGTTAATATTGATTTTTTGTATTGGATATTTTTAAAAATTGCTCATCATTTTTATGCGATTTTACACATTTTTCATAGCAAACTGCAAGTATTTCCGATACACCATATATTATATTGAAGACTATATCAATCTCGATTATTTTGTCCACTGACAATCCAAATCCAAACGAAATCTTTTAGTGATTACTGTCCCTGTGCATAATACTCTTTTGTGTAAATATTACGAGAGATTTAGCAAAATTGAATTTACAGCGAATATGTCTTAAAGGTAAGTAAGTAAATATTATTGTTTCTATGTTTGTACATCTCTTCTTGTATAGCCATAAAGAAATACATACCCTTCAGAAAAATTATGAACCAAACTAGAAAAAAGACACACTTCATGACCTGTACTTTAAGTGGTTCAAAAGAGAAAAGGCACTTTAATGTATTGGATATAGGTAATTACTACGACCAGGAAGATCACTAAACTATCCGAAATGGAAACGGTTGCCAGCTAGTTGGGAACTAGTAACAGCTGTTCGAATGGAAACGAGTTGTCAAATAATGCACTGCACGACAACTGTATTGAGAACGCCATCAAAAAATGGTCAGTGGCAAGCATTGATTCGGTCATGGTGTCGTTTAGTTCTAGAGTAGCTCTGAGCTAGTGCAATTTTCTATAGGGTAAAGTATGTATGTTTCAGGAATGATAATACAATTCTCCGAAAATTTCTGACTACCAGGATTTTTGCTTAAGTAATCCTGGACAGTATAATTAAATCCATTTGTTTATTAAAGTAACGCTACAAAAGGAGCTTTTAACGTGGGATTAGGGCATTCAGGGGAAGTGTTAAACACCCACTTCCTTATTATTTGGCTATAAATAAAACTAGCCGGTCTTCAGTTCATACGTAATCTTTATAATCGTAGATCAGTTTCAAGAAATACAGATATGATGAAATTCATATCAAATCCGATATGTAATGAAAGCGACACCCCTCAGATTGATGAAATTTTGCATTTAGCATTTTAACTATTCAAACATAACCTAAAAAAAAATTGTAGTACCAAGGGGAAAACAGCTTTTCTAGTTTTTAGATATGTTAAATACATACAAATGTATATCAGGTAAACCTTTCCCGAAAATTTTTTTTTAAAGAGTTTTCTCAGTTCTAATTTTTTTTTATTTTTATCAAAAAAAAAAAAATTTTTTTTTCATTGCAACATTTTTATTTTTACAGTGCAACTCTTCGGAAGCTAATTTATGTACGATTGTAGTCGTACAAAAACCTTTAAAACCGGTTTGAGTTGCTTCATAGTAATCACAGTTTAATAGATCCCTACACAAATTTCAGGACCATAGCCCCCCGGTCCCCCCCTCGGAATCCCAAAAGTCATATTTTTTAGGAGCTACGAATGAAAGATGCCCTCAGAATTAACAAAAAAAAAGAAAATGGTCAACCCCCTTCCCAAAATCCTGCATCCGCCACTGTTATACACACACATGCTTAACCACCCCAACCCACCTCACTCATCTTACAAATCCATGTGCACTTTGTAAACTTTAAATTAGCGCTTATTTGTTAACCTCACGAATTATAATTTCATATAACTTTTTTCTTATTTTTTTTTTTAGCTCTAATATTTGCAAAGTTATAGTACGCAGAAAGCAAATTAACGATTTCATATTTAAACTTTCAGTTTACGAATTGTTAAATTGTAAAAGCAAATGGACTAGAAAAAAAATTGTTCTCATTCGATTGATTGTTTTTTTACTGCTTTATATACATAACGGGAGTAAATATTTGAAATGACATTGAACACGAACGAGGATAGATGCCTTAGGGTCTGAATCAAACGATTTGGCTGATGACGGAAATTAAAAAAAAAACTCTGCTTTTATTGAAATCACGTGCAATAAAATTACTTTTCTTTTTTGTAGAACTAAATAATCGAAAACTGAACTGAAACTTGTGCATGTAAATTCATCTACTACGTGTGCCAATATTTTAGTTGCAACCATTCCGAGATTTGCGGGATCTCATTTTACAATGCCGGGATAGCGCGATTAGCTCCGAGCTATACTGTAACTTTTTGGTATTAAAATATTTAGAAACACAATCAACAAAAGAATAAATAAAATTTTGCAAAATCAACAAAAAAAAATTATAGCATATTTTCAATCCCGAAAATACCTTTATTGTAGACAGAGAGAAACAACCAAAATAAAGCAGTTTCCGGGATCCCGAAATTATCATCTCTAGTATTTAGTAATTAGAATGTCATTACCTTTACCACGATTGTTAACGAATAAATTATATTCAGCACTCCAGGCGACAAATTTTCCTGAAATTACTTTGATTTGTCTCGAAATTGTATACATGTGTGCACCCACATATGAACATATACACACATACATACATACATACATACACATGCACGTAATGCAGCTGCGAAATGTAGGTGGATAATCAAATTCTTTGGATTTGTGTAACATTGAATGGTGTTGTTCTTCATGGAAATTTATTTGATGTTGGCCTTCAATTATTGTGGTTAGTAAGGTGGCTTAGCATAAGGTGATAGATACAAAACCATTGTATTTGTGTGAGAAGGTGACTATGTGACTTAATATTGTGTATAAAAATTTGTATAATTTGCTTTCGTATACGAGTCCCTAAAACTAATTAATCTTCACACCCTTTCTAGACGGAGCGAAATGCTTGGAATTGTTCGCATGATTAAATTACTAAATGGGCGAAGTGAGCTTCAATGTACCTGCTCGTCCATCAAGACATTTTTAAACCACTTATCTTGAAACAGTGACGAACCAATTTTGAATTAAATGAGCCTTTTCGTTGTTTGTGTCAAGATTATAACTCTCATTCTGGTATGTTTGATATTTCGTACTCACTCTACAGCATAAAAAATTCAATTATTTCTCTCCTAAATATATAGCAACAAATTGTTTTCTTATTCTCGGTGGTATGTGGTGGGTAATTCGATGGGAATTATTTTTAACACTCACTCGTATCAAATAGCTATAATAACTGTCATGACTGTCATGAATTAAAGAAATTGACTTTTCACATCTTCAATGTCAAATGTCGAGCACACATATTCAGAATGCGGAAAAAATGTGACAAATTTAAGATCCCACATCCTCATAAGCGCCTACACACAGATTTCGACTAACTTTTTGTTCATAGTTTTTGAAGTGGGATCAAGAATGTTTTAACTACCCAATGCGCACAACTACATAGATGATGTGGTATTACGGCGAATTGCACTCAAGTTTTCATTTGAGTTTTTCATGTGAATAGCAAAGTTTTGAATTACTTTCTGAAATTTGTTTCGCTACTTCACAGCAATAATAGACAAATATCTTTGTGCTAGTTTTTGGAAATTCGAATTGTTTTAAAAATTAGAGCTCTATAAAAATTTTTTTGAAGCCTCATAATTTTTGGCAATTTTCTCGCGACCGGTGAAACCGATTTTACTCATTTTTGAAATATACATATATACGAGATGATATATTCTACCAAACTGCATTTGTCATAGGCGTTGACACAACATGTGGTTTTCGTAAAAATAATTTTATCCAAGGTTTCGTTATGGTGTTAGATACATCTGTGGTCATGAGCAATAACAGCTTAAATCGACATAATAAATTTCAAAACAAGGGACCAAATCCACAGTTAACAATTATGATTCAACAAAATATTTTTGTTTAACTTAAGATATCCGCCCAAAAGGAGAGCTGTGGTGGGGAGACATTGATTATACTCTACCTAGTTTTGAGAAATAGTTCAAGTTTATGATTTTTATATTTCGTCTTAGGGTATTAAATTTATTAAATTAAGCACATGCGGGGTTGCAGCAAAATTCACGGTCTTTGTAACTTTTTTTTTTAATTTAAATTACAACTTAGAATTAAAAATTCCAATGAACCTATGGCTGACTGATGATGGAATATTATACCATTTTTGTTTGCAACTGCTAAATTTTTGTTTTGTGTTGGTATAGAAAAATAACAATTTGATAAGCAAATTTTAAATTTAATTTGCCAAATTTTTTTTTGTGCTCAACGAAGCAAACTCTTTCAACATAAATTTCACTCTACTCCAACTCTTTGAAAATGCCACTTTCCATGGTTTACTGTTTGTCGATTAGGTATGTGCGTATGTATGTATGTAGGTTGACTTCACGTTCTTAAAGCGTGTAGGCGGTCTACTCCCCACAGTGCTTTTCAAAGTAATAAAATTAGAAAACGCAATTCCCACTGCTGCTATGGAAACAAAATCTTTCTTCTTTTTACATTCAAGCACAAGCATCCGGCGCGCTTCGCTAGGTATTCCATACCACATCACATAGGGAACTTAACTACATCGTCTATTGCAGCACTCTTTACGAGCTTTCGTTTCATATCCATATTGTACTAAATACATTTTGGGTTATCATGTAGAGGTGGGATACATATATGTATGTATGTAGAGATCAATTTGAGTGAGCATGGCATATTCTTTTCAGTATCTAATCTAAGGCTCTACAGAATCAGTCTGAATGAGATGGGTTTTTTTTTGTTTTTGTTTTAATTATATTTTTGCTTAATCCCGCATCTTTTTCTTTCATTCCAACAGCTAAGCATCTCTATGACATTATTATAAGATTAAGTGAAATGATTTGGTCCAATCAGTTGTGCTTACTGGGTTTTTTTTTTTTTTTTTTTGTAGAATTACCATCTATGAATTTTACCACCTTCTATCGAGTTTAAATAAATTTCCGTTTTGTGGCAAATTTGTTTGCTTTATGAAAATTTTATAAACTCACTTCCGGGGTGGTTGATTGAATTGTGTGCTTGCCATCCAAGGAAGTAGTGTGTTGAAGGTAACAACTTCAAAATGCTACGGCATTAAATTGTGAAGCTTTAAGCACCCATCCACAGTGGTTGGCAATTACATGGTATTGACAATTTAATACGCGCCCTCTATTTGTACATACATATGTATGTATAGGTGAACATACAAACATTAATGCTATTCAAATGTCATTGACGTCCAATCCTCCTACCAAAGTTTTATGCACAATCATTTCCTAACTACTCATACTATGTACATATGTATGTATGTTTGCTTGCAAGACCCCTAAATATGTATAGATTATGTAAACAAAGTTTCTATGAATGAAAAGTAAAAGTTAACAATTTATTTGTACATGCGCAGACAGTAGCTTCATACTATCGTGGGATCATCAAACATGTTCGAAGTAGAGTGTTATACTAATACCAAACAAAATGTTCATCATACGACAAGGTGGTCTAGAGTAAAGCACGCAAAGGCATGTTTGCTATCAACTAATTTCCTGTTAAATATTTGAATACAGTAGGACGGAAGTTAATCTACGAGATGTGGCTTTAAAACGTGACTTTGGTATTAGTTGCAGTGATAGTTGACACGGTATTGCAACCAGCTAACCAACAAACACCTGTTGTGATACCTTTTGGTTGAACATGTACGTTGCAGATACGAGTATTTATCCATTTAAGATTAAACGAGTACTATCGCAGAGATCAACTAGGCTTCAGTACGAAGGTGATCAGCCAACTGTAATTTCAACACCGATAAGAAGGCTATGTACATCGATTAAAATTTATTCATCCCAATTACACTATAATTTTTTATTAATTAAAAAGTAATCATTTTATAAAATAAATATTAATAAAGTAAATTGAAAATTTTTTTTGTTGTGGTTCAAGTTTTAAATTTTCTATGGAAAACACTCGTTCCCCTCCAACCTCAAATAAAGACGCCTAGGGCAAAAATAGCTAAGGTAATTTCTACGTGAATATGTTTATGGGTGGCACAAATTTTGTGGGTGTGTACTTTTCGTAATTGTTGCAAACAACAAGCTTGAAGCATTCTGCTGTGCAGCAACAGCAGCAATTGTTGGCTGATAAACGGTTTAACAAAAGTAAGCCGACAAGTAAAATTCAGTTGATAACGCAACGTCGCGGTGTTTAGATTGCTCTCGGAAAACTTGAGAGACAAATAAACGGAAGAACGAATGAAGTGATAAGTGCAGCATAGTGACGCTACAATAATTTCTTTTGGCAATAAAGGCTAAAAAATTGAAAAAAAAAAAAATTATAAAAAATTTTGTAAATTAAATTTCTCAAAATTATTGTGTATAAAAAATGTGATTTAGAAATGTTTGTTTAAATGGTGGCAGAAAATTAATTATAAGAAAAACAAAAACAAAAATTGAAAATCATTTGTGATATAATCTCAATTAAAAAATTAAATAAAAAATTTTTAAAATAAATCTCTCAAAATGTTTGTGATTTAAAACTGATTGTAGGAAAAGTTGCATTTAAAGAAATTTTGTCGCAAAAAAAATTTCCAAATCTTTGTGCTTAAATCTGAATGAAAAAATTAATCTTATTAAAAATCTACTGCATCAAATTTTAAGCCATCAAATTTCTAAGACCTTACAGCGCTGCTTTTACTATAGCAATTGAAAAGTTTTGTTCTTTAGCGCCAATGCAGCAGCAAATACGAATAGTAAAATTTTCCGTCTTTAAAGCTTCTAATAAGCAGCTTAGTTAACTGCTTTCATTGAATGTTTTTGGTAACAATAAATTAATTTGTGAAATAAATTTTTGAAAAGCAAGACAAAGCCAAAGTTTGCCAATCGGCTTAAAAGTACCTTACTGATTTGTGCTCGTCGTCTATGGATATTTAATTAAAATTTTAATGCCACAAGTGAAAGTGTAAGTGAAAGTGTATGTGTAACCTTGCAACTGCGGGCTTATCAATCTGAGCGCAAATATAACAAAGGAAGCGTAACAAAAATTACCAAGACTCAGCTTACAACTCATTCAAGCAAATATTTCTACGTCAAAAAGTTAGCCGTAAACGAGTAAGCCGTATTATTATAAGAGTGCACCAAACAAAAAAAACTTTTTTTTAGAAAGCGATTGAAATATGTATGTTGAATAAATTTCAGATCTGAATGTTAATTAGAAATAGAAAAAAAAAAATTCCAAGAAAATTAGCAAACTTTTTGAGAGTCTTGAAATTTCATTTCTGTTTCAAAATATTTTTCAAAATCGCTCTACTTATAAAAAAAAAATTTGTTTAATTCGTAATTTGATTAAGAAAATCTCTACAATGTCCAAGCTGAGAATTTGATTCGAAAACAACCCATCCCAGCTGAAAAGTATTGAATTTCCGTTAGAATAAGGCGTTTTTGAAAAAAAAAAAAATTGAGTTGGGTGTTCTTCAAAGAAAGTCTGAGTGAGTGCGTTTTTGAAAAATATTTTAAAATGTGGTGACTCTCCACTCAGCCATCGAGACTTTGTCAAACCACTTTTGAAGTTATCTATACCAATACTCGAAACTTGGACCTTTGTTGGGCAAGGCTAGCACAACACTATCAAAACATTATTGTCAAGTGAAAAGATAAAAAAGAAATTCACACCTGGGTTATAATATTCACTAACAACCGAAAGTAGTTTGCCTTACTTGCTATCTTGCATATCAAAGAAAACTCAATTTGAGCAGAGCGTATGAGCAACAACAAATTGCCACGTGAGAATACGTAAGCTGAACTGAATGTGCTTGAGTTGTTATTTAGTTTTTGAAATATGAGATATCGGAAAAAGTGAGTTTTTCCTCATTTTCAGTATTAACTTTCGTTAGATCAAAAGTATCCTGTGTATAAAGATTCAACTATCTCTGATTTTTACTCAAGTTATCATGTGTCTTTATGCGCTGCTCTGCCACCCAAAGATTTGATGTATAGCGAATATTAGGTTGAAGGTAAATTTATATGCTGTGCTTGAGGACACCCTATAATCGAAGTACTCTTTAAACCATGGCTAAATTGCTACAACAACACACATGTACAATAAAAGTATTTGTTGTTGTTTCTGTTTTTACTTTGCAATCGCGTTACTTTGCCTCTGCTCTTCATTTCGTCAAGCGATATTACTACCAGCTAAAAACTTAATAGGTTTTTGTATTAACATACTACTTCACTTCGCTACAAGTCCTCTTCAAATATTGTCTAATGTTTTTAACAAAGTATGCACGTCAAAATATATTAATCAACCATTTAAGATGATTAAACATGTTCCTTAGAAAATATTAGTCACATTAGTCAAGGTAACGCAAGTAAGAGCGCAAAATATTAATTTTCTGCTTCATTGGATAGAATTTATGAATAAATAGGTATGGGTGTTTAATACTTATCATACGATAAAATATAATATATTCAAACAGTGAAAATTGATGAAGATTACAAATTTGCAAATTTTGCTGCTCCAACGACATTTACGCACCTGAGCGACATTGCTCGATGTTGCCATATAATTTAGTTTGTGGTAGATACTCATCAAGAAAGATATTTTGGTAATTTATTTATCAAGTTTTACTAGCCAGCCGTGTATATTAATTAATTCGTTCAATTTAAAGATAATGACTGACATCAAACACTATATATATGGAAATGTTTATAGGTGGCAAGCCTGCCTAGAAATAGTTTTGCTGAATTTCGACGTCAAAGACCCTATATTTTATAGCCATACCATAATCATACCTTTTTTAGGTTTTTTTAAATTTAAATGCCCGCCACTGATCAACGCCAGCTTTAATTTTCTAGTGCCAACGCTTAAAGAGAAGAGCTTGAAATAGTATATTACATACATATGTATATTCAAAATTCAATCCTAGCTATAAAAGTAATCGAAACAGGTGGCAACTCTATACAGAAATATTTTTGTAGAAATACTACTTAAAATAAGATTCATTTGATATGCAGATTGGTATATCTTATTGCGTTACAAAAAAAAACCAAAAATTTATGGGTGGCAACACCATAAAAGTATCCTAAGTAGACCTAAGTAAAAATAAAATTTAAATTTTATTGGAGGCCGTTTGCATGTACAAATAAGCAAAGAAAACTAGTTGAAAGTTATAAAATATACCCGGGATCGCCCGAGGTTACGAATTGAAGTTATATTTGAATAAACAAGAGAAAAGATACATTGGTGAAGAGTTCGTTGAATTGCAATGGTGATATGTTTGCACACACACATACATACATACATACAGACAGACCAAGTCAGCAATGTAAAGTCCCATTATTGTATATTTTCTTGCTCTAATAATTTAATTTTACATATTCTCTTTCATAAACATACACACAAAAGGTCTTCTAAAATTTTTTTTATTTGTAGTTATAGAGATATTTGAGCCATATATTATTTCCAGCACTGTGCACAGCAATAATAAAAGATTTCCTTGCTTTTAGTTTTACACAAACACAAATTTGGGCATTTAAAAATAGCGCGGTGAAAGCTGCATGCAATTCTATACCATAGTTTTTGAGTAGCATTTCTTTTAATAAAAGCTTAAAATTTCAAATTGAAGAAATTTTCACAAATATTTTAACATATTCCATTAATCTTTTTTTGTTGTTGTTTTACTTGCTTAATTTGGTTTCAAACGCATTGTTTTATGGCTCATTGAATTCCATGGCATGAGAATTTATTATTCTTTTTTTTTTGTTCTGACTGACTTAAGTATTTTTGAATTCTAACATAGTTCAACTTTGAAGTATTTCAAAATTGCTTTGACGTTGTGTGAAGATTTTTTTTTTTCACTAACACAACTCTGCATTGGAGTCCTTTTGAGTAAATATTTGAAGCATTTCCTTTGTGAGTGGACTAGATATGATGCATTGCATTGTTATAGAACACTAGCAGACCCAGCAAATAACTTGCCTTTGTAAAACAATTGTACACACTTCCCTCCCCACTCTTCGCTTCCTCTACATTTATCCCTATATCTTAGTTTCTCCTTTTGTCTCCGCTCCCCCATATCCCATTATCCTTCTTTACTCTCTTTTTTACATCTAAAATTTTCTATTCCTAATTCACTTCTTATCCCTTTTACATTTCAACAATTTTTGTCTATTGCTGCCAATTGGAAGTACTAAGCCTTTCCAAATAATTTCTCTCCCTTCCTTGCCAATGGGATGAAGACTCTCATGCCTTTTTTTCTGCTTTCCCACCCGATTTTAGAAATGCACCCATAACAGAGCGCATATGGTCAGTGACTTATGAAATTTTTATTAGCCAAGCATTCACTTTCAATGGTAATTCTTTCATCAATTGCTTTGCTTACATACAGTTGTGTGCACAATAATAGTAGTAGTGAACTTAAATTGGCTGTCGTTCGACGAAAGAAAAAGGAGCTGTGTTTATTTTTCATAATTTCTGTTTAAAATATATTGAACTCTCTTGAGTAATCCAGAAGTTTCAAAGTTTAGACCAAGTTCAGAAAAGTTAATTAAACTTAAAAAATTAGGTGGCTGCTAGATTTATTCATCAAAGAAATTTTATTCTGTTAACCCTCAAGCCATCAGAACGCTAGTACGAGTTTTGTGTCAGCTAAAATCCTTTTTCTATTCATTTTCACTATAACATTGAGCATGCGCCAATATTTGCTCATTAATTCTTTTACTTATCTATCAAAAATAAATCCGAAATAGTTTAGCTTGTTACTAAGCTGGCAAATTGATTTCTATATTTATAAATTTCTTTGGTTCATAAAATGTTTAATGCATTGTCAGTTCTATTGACGCACTTGCTATATTTGATTCACAATCGCTGAAATCAATTTCTTGACAAAACACAAATAGGCACGTACGTATTTAAGTACATATCTATGAATCTAGATATATTTCATTAGTGAAAACATTGTCTGATAAAATTTCTATCATGATAGACCGAACCCGTAATTAGATAAGAAATCATTCATACTCACGTGATTGGAGTTTATTAATTTAATGTTCTCTGTGGCAAAAACAAAAATTAGCAATCAATTTATGATAGCCATAAAAAACATGAGAAGTGAAAGGCCCAAATGGAAAAGGTCCGCAAAATGTTAGAATATCGGTGACGAGTTTCACACCAAATTGAAGTAGAACAGTAATTTAGTATGTCCTTTCCATTCTTCCGCCACTGTAGTTTGCGCAAATTTTGAGATATCTTTTCGAAAGTTTTTACTCCACACCTGCTTTTTCATATTGAGTATTTTGGCATCCAAATAAAAAAATTAATTCAATCCTCTGCCAAGTTCATTTACCATTGAACTATTAATATGCCCGGAGTATAAACAAGTACATATGTATGTACAAGTATATAAAATCGACACGGAATAATTCATACCGCAATAAAAATTATCACGTTATTTTATGTTAACACATTCTGTAAATATTGATATATGTAGATAAATCGTGCGCAATGTGTAATAAAAATCAAATTCAGCTATATTATATGCAGATGTACATATGTACAATAATCATGCATTAGACTGATTCAAAAATGTATGCTAAATTCATTTTATTTTATTTTATTTTCTTTGAATTTATTATTTTTTTTTTATTTTATTTTATTTTAGTTTATTTTATTTTATTTTCTTTGAATTTAATTTATTTTAATATGTTTTATTAAATTTTTTTTATTTTATTTTATTTTATTTGAATTGTTCAGGGATATACACATCTTTCTGCAGAAAATACTGCAAAAAAGCAATCTTTTGCTAGCTTTTCTTCGTAACGAGCTTTTGTAATATCTACTTGATAAGGTGAACTAAAGCTGTCACTCTTATTCATTTCCTGGGATCACACTGATTTAGATTAGCATGCCCGGACAGTTTCCCACAATGCTGCTGTTGATTGAATGATATTTCCCACACAATTCTAATGAAAAATCTTGTTGGGCTATGTGACTGATGGTTCACAGGAAATGCCCATTTTCTCAAATAAAATGTGGACTTTGATTAAATTATTTAAATCCCACACGTTTATATGAATTTTGTTTTGCTATCTTCTGAACAAAACAAATTAGCAGTGATGGATGAACACCTTCCTGCCATACACATATTTGTATATACAAAATGTTATTCATTTGTATATCCGTTTAAGTGTAAGTCTGATGGATTTAAGATATTTGCACAACTAACTAGCATTTCATTCAACGGTATGGTGTGATAAAACAAACAGATTATTTCACGAAAAAAAAATTTTGTAGCATACAAAATTAAATAACTCCCATCTTCTTCATAATTTTGGTACTGATCGCATATCACCCACCATGTTTTGTTCTTCTACCAAACATTTTCAGTCAGTAAGCTCTGATCTTCTGCTACAAATACCTTTCTTCTTCTAATTTTTTTTTGCAGAACATTAGAATAAGCTACCTGTGGTGACAATAATTCACATCAATAAAGAAGACTTTTGCATCGACACAGATTTTTACAAAGGCATGGATGAGCATCCAGTTATACATATATCACCCAAAGAAGTGTTGGAGGAAGAAGAATTTGGTAAGTTTTACAAACAAACAACAACAAAATAATTCAATATCAACGTGAAGAAACGAAAGAAATAATAACAGCTTATGTCGCTTAAAAATACGTATTTAAGTAAATTTTATATTGCGTAATAAGTTGCTCATAATCCTTTTAAGCTGATACAATTAGTCTTAGTTTTTTTTTATGTTAGCGTTACGTTGCTATTTTTTCAATGTTTTCATTATTTCTATTGTTATTATTATCATTCATACATGACCACATCATCACTTTATTAATTAAATAAATTTTTTCCTTTTTTTTTAGAACGATTATACTCTGCTCCACTTGAGATTATCATACTATTATTCATTTTCTATGGTAGCATAAGCATTTTGGCAATCATTGGTAATATGCTGGTCATTTGGGTGGTAATTACGACGCGTCATATGCGCACTGTCACCAATACATACATAGCGAATTTAGCTGTTGCCGATGTTATTATTGGGATTTTTTGTATACCCTTTCAGGTGAGTAACTTTAACACATCATTGTTATTTGTTATAATGGTTTGACACAAAAATAATCCAATATAAGTAATGGATGAAAAGCTGATGAAAAGGCGCATACATGAATATTAATTTTGTGGTTTTATATTTTAATTAATTTTCTATGAAAATAAAATCATTAACAAATTGATGAAAATATTAAAAAAAAAAAAAAATAGTAATCTATGTTAAAATGAAAACGGCTGAACTAAATTGAATCATAAAATATTAAGGAGGACATGACACCTCCATACAAACATGATTTTACAGGCGAAATATTTCCAAAAGAGTTCACAGGGATCTGAAAATTGGTTCGGAGATGTTCCATAACAATATCATACTCACGGCGAAAAAGTGAGAGTTATCGAAAAACAGGGCATCGTACCTGCCATATAAACTTGAATTTTTCTTCAAATGGGTTTATGGTATTAATATAAAAATTATTATGAAGATATACACTGAATTTTTGGTACCAACGCCACAAAAATTTTTTTTTTAATATAATATTAGGATTAATAGAAAAAACATGTACAGCATGCTGAAGTCGATAAAACTGCACTCACTTTAACAAGTTCATGAGTGTGTTAAGGTATTGAATATTTTTAAAAGAGAGCATAATAACATATCGCACACTAAATCAAAAAGAGTCACAACTCAAAATCCGAGTAACTTTCAGTTAATTGCTTCTGGATCGCACAAAAGTGATTTGATTTTTAAAAACTTGACATCACTGTGCTCTTTAAAGAGTAACGATAATAGTCAAAGAGAAAAATATTGTATGTATTGGCTGCACTACTTTTTATTAGGCAATCTATGCCAAGAAAGCGACCTAGAAAAATTTTGAGTTGTGTCTGTTTTTGATTTAGGGTGCGATATATATAATATAAAATGTTTGCTGGGACACCCCTACCCACACCAATTAAAGTAACGTGTTACTTGTGAAGCAATGCGTGATGTCGCGGCCATTAATGCAAATAGTGAACAATCTTTTTATAGAATTTTAATTAGCGCTTAGCCTTAGGCATTGTTAAGCTCTTATAATGAAGTACGTATTTGAAATAGAAAAAAAAAAATAACAAATAATTGGGTATTAAAACTTTGTTTGCTAGGAAATAATTTTTTATTTCGGTTGAAACATTTCTTCATTTAAGACTTTGAAAAGGACTTCTATTATCACAATATCATCAAAGTTTATTTACCTATTTTGTGCTATTATTTATGTATATTGATTGCTTGTGTGTATCTTACTACAATAGAATATGTATGCGTATATTGGAATTTTTCTGTATATTTAACTTATTTACTTTCATTCCAGTTTCAAGCAGCTTTACTGCAGCGTTGGAATTTGCCATGGTTTATGTGCGGATTTTGCCCATTCGTTCAAGCGCTAAGCGTAAATGTTTCGGTGTTTACATTGACAGCGATTGCGATTGATCGGCATCGTGCGATTATAAATCCTTTGAGGTAAGCAAAAAATTAAAAAAAAGTTTTAATTTATAAGAGTTATTTTTATGGTGACATGATTGAGCGATGACACAACAGCCAAAGTTTAGTTAGCACAAAATTTAGCAAATAGAGAGTGATCGCTTTTTGTTAAATTTGTATAGAGAACGAAACTCAAAATTAAATTAAAGTAAATTTTCGAAATAAGTATACAAAAGATTCACATTACAATATCTAGACTAAAATTGAACCCCAGATCTTCCCCACTCAGAAAGGCAATCAGCATAAATTTGTTGTATCCGAATGAGCTCTCTGCGAGCCTTACAACCAAACGGAAAGCATTAACAGCAAGCAAATTAATTAAAAGCTCCTAACTTTGCTATTTGCTCATTGTTCCATCAGAGCTGACTAGACATTTGGTTTATTTGTCAGTTATGAGTAATTGAAGAGGCTTTTAGATCTACATAAACAGATAATTAGAAAGTTAAAGCTGTCAAACGTATCTATGTGTATCAAAAAGGATTAGGCTCAACTTTATGTTGTCGTTGACAGCTGTTTGTGTTGGTGCAATTGATGCCAAATGTCTATAAAAAATTAAGCCAGTCAGCTTGTCGAACAATAAACAGATGGCACACTAAATTAATTGTCAAATATAATTCTAAAGAACTGAAATAAAATGATCATGTATGTACTATTATGGTGTCATTGATATTTTGGAAGTTTTGAAATCGCTCTTAGAAGGTCTAGAGAGTTCTCAAATTATGCCCAAAATATTTCCTAAAGATCCCGAATAAGTGCCGAATTCATCCAAAAACAATCCCAAAAGGGTGCAAGAAGCATCCCGAAATTGTTCCAAAAGTATCTCTGAAAAGTACGCAAGTAAGCAAGAAACAAAAAATGCCGACAAAAGACGTTTTCGGTAAAACTGAAATGGTCGTGAAGAAATTATTTCATTTTATTCAAAAAGTTCTTAAACATGTTCAATTTATGCTACCATACCTATCTGTATCAGTTGAAAAAACATGCGAACTAGATTGCTACAACTCCCATGCGAGCATATTTATAATGCTAAATTCAATTTTGTTTCAATGTATGTATGACAACTTTCCCCACTCGTGGGAATTTGAAGCTGCAAAAAATGAGAAATGACTGGTAGTGTAGTCATTTCTCATTTCAATCCATGCCTAAGTGCTTTTGGTGGTGTAATTTCTGTTTAACATCATTCAATTGCTTAACTTTTTACTACGTTTATATTGAGTAAATATTTTGTTTGTGATCTAATTTCTGTCTAATAAGTGAAGTGAGCTTCTTAGAAATTAAACTTTGAATAAAGTTTAGTAGGCGATTATATTTGCGCAAATGCACTAGTTTAAGGTTAGGGGAGTGTTGTCATATGTTAAACTTTTGGTTGGTGAATTGTAAGTCGCCTCTAAAAGTTTAGCATAGAAAAGTATTCGCTCCTTAAATATCTCTGCTTTCCAAGCAGAATATCGTGCCGAGTGTAAAACCTTGAATTAAAATTTAAATTTTATACGATATAGGTAAAAATAAAAATTTTTTATTTTTTTATTTTTTCGTCACAAATAACTACCAAAAATTAGAATTGAGCTCAATGTCTTAGTTTGTATATCGTGCCAAAGTAGAATGTCTTATTATTCCTGGCAGCACCAGAACCTACCCCAACCAATCATTATCTACGTCTGATCTTTTGTTTATTTGCTAAGAAAGAGAGCTTTACAAAAGCTGCTCATAGGTGGCGCTAGAGGCTGTACAAGTATTTGTAGAAAATTGAAAAAACAAACAATTTTAGTATGTAGTTTGGTCACTGCCGAAAGGAAAAATTTTTACTCTAAATTATTGCTACATTTACATATACATGTAAAGATTGAAGGAAACAATCTCCAAAAAAATGTATTTCCACGCATCAGCACAAAAGGGTTAAAGAAAATAGAATGAGCGCCTTTTATGCCCAATTGGGATTTGGGACATAAAAAATTACGTTTAAGTGGTTTGTTTACCCATTGGGATTTGCGCTCAAAAAAGCACTTGAAAGAGTGTGAAAGAAAACTCAGAAAATATGTAAATCACTCTTTTTTTTGTAGCCTTCAAATGCCAAATGCTTTTAGCATTTAATTCTTTTATTGTTTTTTGTACTTTCAGAGCACGTCCATCAAAGTTAGTGTCGAAAGTTATTTTAGTTGGAATTTGGTTTTTGGCATTATTTTTTGCAACACCATCCGCCATTGCATTTCGCGTTGAATTGGTAAACGAACGTTTCAGAGGTGAGTGTGAATGTGAAGCGGAAAAGAGTTTAAAAAAAATGTTCGCTTTGGCCTAAAGGGCATTTGTGCAACATGAACTGTGGGGATTCATTTAAACTTCAACATTTTGTAAATTTTTATGTTTTCTTTTTTTTTCCATTTGTCATTGCAGACGATGGTATTATCTACAATATGACACGTCCTTTTTGTATGAATATCAATTTGACGGATGAACAGTTAAAGGCATACCGTTATGCACTTGTTGTTGTACAATATTGTGTACCATTCTTGGTAATTTCATTTGTTTATGTACAAATGGCTGTTAAATTGTGGCTAACAAAGACACCCGGAAATGCGCAAGATACACGTGATATCGTATGGATGCGTAATAAAAAGAAAGTAAGTTATGTATGTTGGAATATTTGTAGATTATCCGACGGCAGTTTGACAACTTTCGAAATAGAATATTATTTTGTATGGTGTTTTATTACTGAACATAATCACGCTTTAGGATGTTTTCAATTTGCTATTGCTTCCAAATAAAAATACTTTTTTTGAAGTCTAAAAAATCTTTATTTTTGTGATTTTTTTTGTGGCGTCATGCATAATATAGTTTTATTAAATTTCATTGCATATTGTTGGAAAACCTTTGAAATATATCAAAACAAATTTAAAACTAAAAATCGTGATAAATTAGCCGGGGACGATGAACCTCCAAAGACGTCCTAAAAAAAAGCGATATTTTCGAAGTATTGTTCACTCAGAATAAAAATTAATAAAAACAGAAAAAAAAAAAAAAATTCAAAAACCCTAATGGTTTCACCCACAACTGCGTAAACAAAACTTCCAACTTTTATTCCATTCTTAACTCTTTTTTAATCTTTTTGCAGGTCATAAAAATGTTGATTGTTGTTGTTATAGTGTTTGGCATCTGCTGGCTGCCTCTTCAACTATATAATGCTCTGTACGTGACCATACCAGAGATAAACGAATATCATTTCATCAATATTATTTGGTTTTGCTGTGATTGGCTAGCGATGAGCAATAGCTGCTACAATCCATTCATTTATGGTATTTACAATGTAAGTAAACACAACATAATGCAAAAAAGGCCATCATGGAACAATTACACGGCACAAGAAAGCATTGCAGAACTTATTTTAACTCTGAACACTTCATTCACGTTCATGAAAGTTCGAAGGAACCTGGTTCTACCTTAATTGTTGCCTCCATTTTTACTGAAGCTCAGAATTTTAAAAAGTTCGCCCGAATAATTTTTGCTATCTTTTGTTTTCAACTTATTATTACTTTCTCGTTTTCCAGAACGATACTACCGCACAACTTGATATATTAGGGTGGTCTTTAAGTGTAGGCATAAAACATTTATAACAGATTTTACAACCCTACAGCAAAGACTCGAAAAATTAAAAAAAAATAAGTCTTAAATTATTGCGATTTTTTTTCTGAAGAGCTTTTATGTTTTCTTCCATACAAAAAATACTATGTTCATAAATTTGTATGAAAGAAAACACGAAAGCTCTTCAGAAAAAAAAATCGCCAAAAATCAGGAAAATTTCTAACAGACTTGAGACAAACACTTTATCCGACTAAAATTGAATGCGCTACAAATCTGCATTTTCAAAAAAATTGTAAAAATTCTGAGAAAAAAGTTGAAAATTTTGATGAAAATTTGTCTAATTTTTGCGAATTTCCCATACATATTTAAAATATAATTTATAGTTTTTGTATTAGATCTTGATAAGTTCTCTTACAGGAAAATAGTTAAAATTAATTTTCTGAAGCCGAAGTTGGTGAAAACATACAAAAAAAGGGGGTATGCATAGTTTTGTCGGCCACTGTATGTATGTAAGAATTCTTTGACAACGGTATAGCAGATTGGAGTGGTGACTCTGAAAAACAAAAAAAATAATTATCGTACACTTAAGTACCACCCTAATTCACATTTTTACATGTCAAACATCTTACTCATATTTTTGGATCTTTCTAATATTTTTACATACATACATATGTACATATATGCACATACTAATATATTCCCCAACATTTTTCTGATACAAAAATTCGTTTACTCTTCACTTCACTTGCAGGAAAAGTTCAAACGTGAATTCAATAAACGTTTTTCTACTTGCTTTGCCAAATTTCGTACCAATGCAAATGCCCACGAACGTACACTCTCAATGCACACGAGAGTTACATCCGTACGCTCTCACTTTGCCAATTCGTCAATACGTATACGCAATAATTTATATGTTGAAACTGCTACACATGGTGTTGGTGGTACAAATATTTATTTTACCTCACGTCATACGAATGGTATGAGAAATGGTAGAAATAGCAATAGCAGCATTTACAATATGATCACATATACGAGTAGAAATGGCAAAACTAATGCAAATGCTGTTCCTTTGAAAGAATCCACCACCCCAAGCGGTCATGTTGTTGAGTATCGTGACATGAACGTAAAGCCTTTGTATAGCGATTTGATGGAATGTGAAGATGATATTGATGTATTGATACATTCAAGTACACCAACATCCGAGGAACCGAATAACACTTTTTGCATAAGCAATATCGTAGGAGTGGCGGCTGAACAAAGTATTGAACTCAAAACGCTGGAGGAAAGTAAGTAAAGTGAAAGTAAAATTGTAATAAGTAAGGAAGGTATAAATAAGTTCGTAGGAACTTTTTCGGATAGTTTTTTTAGGATTGTTTCGGCATGTTTTAAGGATCTGTTTAGGATATCTTCGAGACTATTTTCCGAACACTTCTTGACCTTTTTGGGATTGTTCTCTTGATAATTTCGGGACCATTTCGGAATGTTTTGGGCATAAATTCCTGACTATTTTAGAGTTCCGTTCGGGTTTACTTCGGTACATTTCGGGGTTCATTTCGGGATAGTTTTCAGAGTCAATGTGGAAATTTTTCGGAATTTTTTTTAGGATTGTTTCGGGACTGTTTCTCGATGTCCCAATTATCATTTCGGGATCTTTTCGAGACGGTTTTGGGAACATTTCTTTTTCTTCGGGATTGCTCTCTTGATCATTTCGGGACCATTTTGGAACTTTTTCGGATTTTTTTTGAATCGTTTGGGGATGTTTCAAGGATCGTTTCAGGACGTTTTCAAGACATTTCCTTACCTTTTGGTAATTGCTCTCTTGATCATATTGGGACCATGCGACTTTTTTGGGAAGTTTTCGAAATGTTTTCTATATCAGTTATGCACTTTTTGACAGCATCTCTAGGAAAAATTTATGTAATACAATGTCGCACAAAACATACATATATGCATTTCTACATAGCGGTAGGTATCTTAAAAAGGTCCTAGTGTGTTTATATTCAACAAGCAAATAAATGGAAAGCAATAATCAAAAGTTCTATACATATATACCCTGCAGTAAAAATGCGAAAAAGGCCCCGAAAGTGACAGTCTTAGTATTCTTTTCGGTTTTTTTTTGTTGTTGTTTTGATTTGTGACATCTGCACACTAGTTTCGTCCATCCATACAAAACATTTCTTTTTCTTTGAATTTTTTTTTAGGATAGCTAACAAATATTCTAGGTTGACCGGACTACATCCCTCCCATATCGTTTGATGGCCTGAAAATGGAAAAAAGCAACTGAGCCTTAGGGCCATGTTAACGCACAGTCTGAAAGTATGAAGAGTGCAGCATCGGACGCTAGCTGTGTTACGCAATATGCCGTTTGCCGCTGACAATATTTAGACATATTACTGATTTGGAAAATCATAATTGCCTGATGTTATTGATATTTGTTCAACGATAGTTCTGATATGTTTTGTGTAAGTTTTTGGTTTGCAAAACATTTTATTTGCCAAATCAAAATTGTAATATAATAATTTTGAATTTACAGAAATATTAACTTTCAGTTCAAGGAATACAAAAAAAAGGCACTAGAGACGAAAGAGCCGAAACAAAATGTTAAACTATTCATGTGCATGTTCAAATATATGTATGTAAATACATATCGCACCCTAAATACAAAAGGGTCACAACTCAAAAAAATTTCAGGTGGCTTTTCGACATTTATCCTTTCACAAACGCTTGATCAACTATAACAGCCGATTTTTTTCTTAATGATTATCATCTTCAACTAAACGGCTACCGTCCTGCTTGGTTTTAAAAAAATAGAGCTAAGCTAGCGCTATCTAGAAGCGTTCAAAGCAAAGAACCTCTAATATTGAGTTGTGACCCTTTTGTATTTAGGGTGCGATATGAATACGTTTTAGGGTGAGCTAAATTTTATTTCGCCATCATTCATAGTTAAACACAATTTTTTTTTTTATTAATTTTTGTAAAGAAGTTAAAACAAATTTTTTCAAATTCTTTTGCTCTCAAATCTCAAACCTCTACACCATCACTCTCTTTATAAAATCTAAGTAAATCTTCATAAGTTTTCGATGTGATATTTTAATTTATAATAATTAGTTTAATGATAAGTGTTTTACTATCTACCATTTATATTTTTTTTTTCCATTTAAATGTAAAATATTTTTCGTAACGTTTGACTTAAAAAATAAAATTTATGAAAGCTGATACATTTGTTTAATGGTTTTTAAAATACACAGAATTGAATTACGGTGGTGAGTTCAAGGTAAGTATTTACCTAACTTTGTTTTTTTTTGAAACATTTTTAATGCAAAAACTGTAATACGTAAATATATTTCGAAAGCTGCTAGAGTGTCCTCTCGACTAAACTCCTATTTCTTCTCCTTTTCTCCTTCACGTTTTAGACTTTAGTTCTCTTGTATGTTTTTGCGACCTTGTATTTAATTTCCACTCAATTCGAATGACTTTAATGGGGTACGAGTTAATGTAGGCTATTAGAGTATGCCAATTATTCGTCACGTACTTATTGTGCATTACCATAAATTGGCGCCATGTTTGACTTAGAAAGAGTTTGAGTTTGTAAACGCAATTTTAAATGCAAATGAGTCACAATTGCAAGTTGTTGTTGCAAATCAAACATACATATAAATGAGTTTCTTAAAATTGTATTCAATCAAATAGTTGAAAGGTTTACAAATCCAGCTGTCTGCAGCCAAGAGGGGGTGGGGGAAATATAAACTTTTGCTGCAAAAAAAATACCAAAAATTAGTTTTAAACACGTTCTTACTAAATTTGTCATACAAGTTACTGAGTTCCCTACAGGGTAGCTATGTACCAACGCACATACAAATATCTGCTGTCAGCATCAGCCAGCGGCAAGAAATTTACTGAGTGGTGGAGTGACAAATTAAGCGACCTTGCGCAAATAATGTGGCCACGGTTGTGCAGCGATTTCCAATCTGGTAATGTGCATTCCAAGAACAATATGTAATAAATTTTAGTTAATAATTCCTAAATAGACATAATAACTAGGACCTTTATTCGATTAATCGAGTAAGTTGATTAGTCAAATTTCCAGTTAATCGATTACTTGTTTAATCAAAATTATGAGTAATCAAAGCGAGTGTTACTCGAGTTTTTTTTTAAATGGTTAATCAAAAACTGATTAATTTACTCATTTTCTTATGTGAAAGTTGGCCTTGAAATATGTAGCTGAAAATTAAAAAATTATAAAACAAACCTGCTTCAAAATATAAAAAAAAATATAAAAATTTAAGAAAATTTTGAGGTGTTGTCCGATAGCGAATGGGCAAAATATCGAAGATGCAACAAATGGTTGAATATATGATTCATCATTTTATTCAAAAAACGGTTAATCAAAAATTCGATTTATCAATTAATTTCCTCTTTGATTAATCACAATCTTGATTAATCGAATAAACACCCTTTTTGATTAATCAGAAATCATAATTAATCAATTAATCGCACAGCCCTAATAATAACATTGTCCCGGAATTACCAATTTTCAAAATTCAAAAAGGCAAAGATTGTACTTTCGTCCAGACTGGCCTGGACCTCATGACATTTCTTAACTTTCTTAACTACTCTTGCAACAACGTTCTAACGTTGCGTGCCGTGAGTGCATTTGTATGAGTGCAAAAGTTGAAAGTAAATCGATTTTATTTCAGTCATAGCTATGCATAGCCTTAGGCTTTCAATGTAATGAAAACACCATCACCCAAATCTCTCAATTGTGTTTGCGAATCCGTTTGCCACTGAATCGCATCATACCACATCCATGTGCGGTTGAAGGCGACTACGATTAAAGTGCTTTGACTTGAGAAGCTTGACTAAGTTCGCCTGTGAATAAACTTAAATCCCAACCGTGATATTTACATACACACATACATCGAAATATATTAAAATATATGCAAATACCAATAATGCATGTGACTACAAATAATTAACCTCGACGCAATTTAATATGATAGAAAACTTTTCACATATTAAATTTTTTCCTTTGCTTTTTTAGGTTAACGCATGAGGAACGGTTGTTTCATCACTTTTCAGTATCCCGAATATGGCCAAATATTTTACACACATTATTATTATATTCCTTAGTATGGACGTACTTTTCAAAATGTCGTACTTTTTCATAAAACTGTGATATGTAGAAATTAAAAAAGTTATTTAACGGATGCGACTTTAAATAGGGAACTATAGTTGGTTTTTTTTTTTTATTCCTGAACTGCTGAACATAACCTTAATTTATTTTACTATCGCAATTTAAAAGTGCGCTCAACCGTTGCACTGAATTCGTTATAAATATTTTTCATACTTTTCCTGAAAACAGCGAAAGAGCATGAGTTGAACCAGAATGCAATTTAAGCGTTAATCTCTTATCTCACTTTTTCACTGAACTTTTTATTTCAAAGTTTTTACAATTATATTCCCAAAATTCATACAATTCAACTTCAAGATTTATTCTGCGCTTCATAGAAAGAAATTTAAGAGTTGCCCATACAAGCTTTTTTCGTTCACATCAAAAATTTGCTACGTTTTATGTTGACTTTTAAAATCTTGAAAAAGCACGAGTTGTTTACGAGTTGCTTTATAAGTACCTTTTAGCGCTAACTTTTTTTGAGATTGTGTACGTGCGAGCGAGCTAATAAAATTTTTTTTCCCACTAGTGCACTTTGACAGACCAAATTTGAGTGAAATATTGTGCATGGGCGTAGTCATTGATAAGTGAGGAAGATGTCGGGTTTGCAGTTTGATAACTTTAAATCAAGTTGAGGAATTACTAATTTATTAATATTCAAGTACGTTCTTTTACGAGTTAAAATAGCACTCATTCGCTCGTAATCTCGAACGTGAACATTAAGAACAAAAACTTTTAAATTCGGATGCGGAAAGTAGAACGCATAAAAAAGACATTCGTAAGAACGTTCTTCTTTTACTTCATCTTAAGAACCGAATGCAAATGTTGCGAGGAATACTAGCAGTAGGTTGAAGAAGTAAATTTGAAAAATGCTATGGCAGTCATACCTATAGAAATATGAATCAAAAGAGGTATTTTGGTGTTATTCGCGAACATAGAGAAGTGCTATTTGTGATCGGGAATTTTGTTCGCAACATATCGACATCAATTTGGAACTTTTTTGGGGCTATTTTAGAATGATTTTGGCATCATTTTGGAATATATTCAGGACCACATCGAGACTTTTTGAGACTATTTCTGATGTTATAAAATCATTCCGAAACGATCTCACAAGTGGTGTTGAAACAATACTAAAACAATCACGAAAAGTGGTTTAAAAAGATACAAAATAGCCAAGTAGTCCCGAAAGCATTTTAAAATGCGTTCGATGCGTTCTTTCTAATTTGTGTTTTTTCAAATTTTTTTTTTTTTGTTTTGCCTTCGGGAGTACGAATTAAAGTGAGTGAATGTTTTCGGGTACAGCTTTAAACCATTTAAAAATTGGCATCCCAAAAATAACTTATAATTAATTGAATATTTTAAGAGATCTTAGTTTACGACATAAAGAGAACAGATTGACATAGTTAGCACACTGCTAACAACAACAACATAGTTAGTACTTCATACGAAGGGGTTTCTGTATCAGATTTACCCGAAAATACTCTTGAGAATGTTGGACTCCTCTTGAACACACAATTTTGTTTTATTTGAGTTCCTGTTCTTGTCATTTCCTTAAAATGTTATGCAAATGCTGAAGTATTAAATTGGTGCCCCATTAAGTTTAGAGCTTTTAATCATATTATCCTTTGTTAAGTAGATTATATGAAAAGAGGCAAACATGAAATTTTGAATTATCTTTGTTGATGGCCTCGTGTAAGTGGAAGGTATTTAATGAAAATCTATTTGTTTTAGGCAAAGAAACATTTTGACAAAACTCAACAAAGGTCATAAAAGGTTACTAACTTTTTACATGCATACCACCAGTTGGTTTATTTGCAGCAGACTACACTCGTCTTTATTTAATCCATTCAAAGAAAGCGTTCTAATTTGATACGCTGAATTAGATATGTTGACGTCCTCATGTCTCAAGGACCACCCGTCAAATACACATGGCAACCCTACTTAACCGACAACCGATGGCAATGCTACTGTACGAACTTGATTGGTTATGAAAGAAGAAAAAAGGTAGTAAAAGAATTTTGCCGATACTAATTGCACTCGTTTATGCCCGAGCGCGTATGAGGATACTAATCCATTTTCTACCCAAATCGGTATTTAAACTCCTAAAAGTATGTTACAAAAACTAAAATTTACTTACACGCAAATTGAATTATAGCTAACTGAAGTCTAAGGGATCAATCTCGGATCGCTCTATTTAGAGATTATATATATATATATATATATGGCGCGATATACAACAGCTATATCATCAACCTCCTAGGAGAAATACACTCGGAGAGTTTGCCAAACCACTGCCGAGGGGCGACCCCGTTTTGAAAAAACTTTTTCAAACCACTTTTTGATGTAACCTGTACCAGGGATCGAACCCAGACCTTCGGTGTGGTAGGCCGGCAACACTACCTCCACACCACGGTGGCCGCCTATTTAGAGATTAGTCACACGATTATTTTGGGTTAGAATAACTCTCTCTCTTTGTTTCTGACAGTGTAAGACAAGTGTCCGTTAACAACATTTGTTTGTAAACAAAATAAGCACTTATTTTAAGAAAATTTTTAATAAAACAGTAACCAAATTAATAATAATTTATTTGTTTTCTTATATGTATATACATGTATGGGTGTTAAAATTTTTATGAAGTAAATATTTCCAAAAATTTTATAATCGCTTCGCTTTGTTATTTGATGTCTTAGAGACTAATTAATTATAAAATAATGGAGATGCTAGTTTTTGTTTTTTTGATCACAGATTTTTTGGGAATGGAAAATTTGGTTTATAAAAATTTCAATTTAGTGCTTAACTAAATACATTAGGGTGATTCATCTCCGATTTTTTTTTTCAGTTGCTGAAGCGAAATATAAATCTAAGCGAAGAAAGAAAACTTTAAACAATTTTTAGCTCTCAATATTATTCTTAAATGAAACACTTTTTGTCGTGTGTAGTTTGAGCGCTGAAACAAAAAAAAAAAAACGTTTACCATAAACTCATTTAAGTAAGTTCGGCTTATTTTATACACATCTTGCTCAGTGCGTACGAATAAAAACATGTTACTGTATACTAATCTAGCTTTCTACAATACTCATCGATTCATTCTCACACAATGAAAAATGCAAGAATATTTATTTTCAATACGTCAGGCGAACTAAAGGCTAACTTATCTAAAACTTGTTAAGTACTTTATGCATAAATGTTGTTACTTAATACCACTGAGAGTAGATATGCCTGCGATATTGAACTTTCTATATGCCATTCTCAGAAGTGTTACTTAAAATCTCTTGTACATTTGAAGTGTGAATTCTTCTAAAACTCAAAGCGAATATTATGTTACTAATTCAATTTGCTATGCATAACTCTGAACAGTATGCACAAATAAAAATAGGTTAAGCAAAAATTTGAATATAATGAAATTACTTTTAATGGAAGGAATGTAGTAAACCGCAATTAAAAATAGATGAAGTCACGCCCATTCTTAAAGATTTATATGCGAACATTTTGAAAGTGATAAAAATTTAAAATAAATTTATTTTTAGCAGAATTGTTGCCTACAATATTTGTTTAAGATTATTTTATAAATCTTTTATATAAAAGTCGATTTCAGTCAGCAACAATTCTACTCAATTTGACAGTCATAAACCTAACTACATATATACATACTACTTACAAAGCTATATGCAAATTCCTTAACTAATTCATTGTCTTAACTTTTTGAAATACTTTGCTGTTGGTTTTTGTTCTTGTTATTAATGTTTAAAGTACTTTGGTTTGGCGAATTCAATACCACGGGCGCTAACTTTGCATTATGATTATTGACCCGACAAATATTTAAGGTATTCAAAGAATTGTTGTTGTTGTTATTTTTCTCTTTGCTGTGCGCATCAAAATTGATAGTTGTACCAATAGCTTTCAACGGCATCATCTCTGCCCCATTATACAAATTGTTACGTATACGTATAGATGAATTTGGTCCACTACTGGAACGTATGGAACTGACACGTGTGTGCATTGACAACGTGCGGTCTGGGGCATCGAGCAGCGTGTGAGGTTTACAAAAGCAAAAGGCAAAACGTTTATTGAATTCACGTTTGAATTTTTCCTGAAAAACAAATCAAAAAGTGAAAAAAAGTTGCTTTTTATGATTTCAATCGCTTAACAGAAAGCAAGGTAAACGTTAAGTAAATTTTTGAAAAGCTTTTTATTTAATTTAATTTAATTTAATTTTAATTTAGTTTCTTTTATTTTATTTTATTTTATTTTATTTTATTTTACTTTATTTTATTTTATTTTATTTTATTTTATTTTATTTTATTTTATTTTATTTTATTTTATTTTATTTTAATTTATTTTATTTTATTTAATTTTATTTTATTTTATTTTATTATTTCTTCTTTCTTTTCAACTTACCAACTTTTTTTTTCTTTTCTTACTATTTGGCAAATTTTTTTAAATTTTATTTATATTTTTTTGTTTAATTTCATAGCATTTTATTTGAGTGTTTCTCTTATTGTTAAATTTTTGCTAGGATACCTACAAGAAACGATAAATCAAGTCACAATATTTTTCCCCCCATATATTTTTTTCTTTCAGCTGTTGTTCTTTAATTTATTTGTGTAATTTAATACAAATACATACACTGGATATACTTATTTTCTTGTTTTAACGACCAAAGCAAAGCATAGAGAAATATAAACCAATATAGTGTACACATCTTAACGATATCAATTTGAGCTGGGTTTGTTTACTTACATTGTAAATACCATAAATAAATGGATTGTAGCAGCTATTGCTCATAGCCAACCAATCACAGCAAAACCAAATAATACTTATGTAATGATATTCATTAATTTCTGGAATCGTTACATATAAAATGTTGTATAACTGCAAAGGTAGCCAACATAAACCAAATACAACCACAACGATAATAAGCATTTTAATGACCTGTTAAATGAATCAAAAAGAAAATTTAATTGAATTACTTGAAGAAGTGATATCACATATAAAAATTAATTAGTAGCGTTTTGATAATACGTTTGTACATTGATTTTCACTTTGGCTCTGATTTTCACAAAAGTTTTCAACGAAAAACTAGTGAGAGCAATTTTAAATTGAGTATTGATATCACATGATATGGTGTTATATCACGTGCTGTATTGTGTGATATCACACCATATGATATGACATCACATGATCACTTTTCATGTTAGCTGTCTTAAGTCTCACACCTTGGACCTACGCAACAACGGCCACTCAGCTGCACTTAACAAAATGAAATTTACAATTTAAATAAATAACAGAAAATCTCAAAACAATATTAAGTCGTATTCTACTCACTTTCTTTTTATTACGCATCAACGTGATGTCGCGTGTACTTTGTGCATTGCCGGGGGCGCGAGAACCCCACAATTTAACTGCCATTTGTATGTAAACAAAACTGATGACACAAAACGGTACAAAATACTGCATAAACACCAATGCATAACGGTATGTCTGTAATTGTTCCTCTGCGAGATTTTTATTCAAGCAGAATGGCCTTGTTACATTGATAATGGTATTATTCTCTAGAAGTGATGGAGAAGACAACGAGAAATGAATAAGTGAAGAAAATAAAAAATGCATTCATTTTGTTTATAAATACATACATAGCAAATACCGTTATTTTGTACGTACCTCTGTAACGTTCCTCCACCACTTCAACACGAAAAGCAATCGCGCATGGTGTGGCAAAAATAAGCGCCACCAACCAAATACCGATTAATATTAATTTGGACATAAGTTTTGTGGGTCGAGCTCTTGAAAGAAAAGATGATACGATATTTAAAGTTGTTTATTAATACATCCGAATTCTTTTATCATTCAAGTTGCAAAAGATCAAAGAGCTTCGGACAAAATTTTCAATACCATCCGTTCCATTGCGGTTACTAAGTTTTGATATTATTTGAACAGTGCAATGACAAAGGGCTTTATTTCTCGAAAAAATTGGTTACAATAATATCCATTTTACAACTCGCTAACAAAAAATTCTGCAAAAGCTATCAATTAAAATCAACTTAATTGACAATCAATTTATCCTTAGCTCTAGGATTTAAGTAAATTGCGCACTTGTACATCAGGTAAGTCTGATTGGGATTGGGATTCTTTGTTGTTTGTTTATAATTTCCATATTTATAAACTGCTTAAGTCTTACCTGAGGGGATTTATAATTGCCCGATGTCTATCTATGGCGATGGCAGTTAAAGTGAATACGGAGACATTTACCGTCAAGGCTTGCACAAAGGGACAAAAGCCGCACATAAACCATGGCAAATTCCAACGTTGCAAGAGGGCTGCTTGAAACTGAAGGGAAAATGAAAAATCAATTACTAGAACTTAATTAAATAAGTGATTTTGACGTTTAAAAAATTATTTTATCAGCTGACATGGAAAGGTGATAAAAAGGCTATAGGAAAACCTAGAGTGTTCTAGTTAACAACAAAAATAGGTACAGAATGGTAAAGGCATGGAAATGTTAAAAAAAAATAACAAACAAAATAAAGCAAACTAAAAGAAATCAAAATAAAATAAAATAAAATAAAATAAAATAAAATAAAATAAAATAAAATAAAATAAAATAAAATAAAATAAAATAAAATAAAATAAAATAAAATAAAATAAAATAAAATAAAATAAAATAAAGTAAAATAAAATAAAATAAAATAAAATAAAATAAAATAAAATAAAATAAAATAAAATAAAATAAAATAAAGTAAAATAAAATAAAATAAAAAAAAAATAAAATAAAAAAAAAAAAAATAAAATAAAATAAAATAAAAAAAAAATAAAATAAAATAAAATTAAATAAAACAAAATGAAGTAAAATATTATTTTCAAGCCATCATTCATTTTCTATAAAAGTCACCTCAAAAAAAAAAAAACAAGTTTGTTTAAGACGATTCCGACTTTGCAGAAAAATGATTAAAACAAACAATTACTGACCTGAAATGGTATGCAAAATAATCCAATGACAACATCAGCAAATGCCAAATTAGCTATATACATATTTGTAACAGTGCGCATTTGGCGTGTTGTTGCTACTACCCATATAACCAATGAATTACCAACAACTGCCAAAGCACTTATTGTACCATAGAAAATCGAAAGTATTACAATGATTTCAGTTGGTGCCGAATAGAGTTTCTCTGAAAATGAAAATAATAAAATAAGAAAACAAAAGGTATTGAAATTGTAGCTAGCACTTACCAAATTCTTCTTCTTCTAGTATCAAATCCAAAGTGGTTGGAATTACTGGAAATTCATCCATGTTGTGCTGACAGAAGAATAAAGATTTATGTATGTGTTAGGTACAGAGGTAAATAAGCGGTCATTTCCCTGTAAAAAATGCAATTAGTCTACCTGTTACGATAACCTTTGCCCGATAGGACTAATACACTTTCCATCCAAATGGGTATTTTAACTCCTAAAAGTATGCTATAAAAATAAAAGTTTACTTACACCACTATGAATTATAGCCAAAGGGGGTCTATCCCGGATCGCTCTGTTTAGAGATTAGTCACACATTTTCCTGCAGGGTTCATTGCCCAAAAAATTTGTTTGTACTGCATTTTCAAGCGAAAGCTCACAGCATGTCTCAATTGTATTTTTCTAGGAAATATATTAAACGAAAATTTGCATCATGAAAAGCTTTTGAGTGTGATATGATAAGGGATCTAAGCAAGTACGCTCACCCAAATCATATTTACGATAACGATGGTAAAAATATATTTTTAAATAGAGCAATCATAGTATTTTTGAACGAAGTATAAATGTTTGTCGCTGAAGAAATATGATTTAAAGCAGAAATTAAGTACGCTATTGTATTTTCCTAGAAAAAAAGTAATTTTAGATTTTTATGATAATTTTTTTCGGCGAAATGACATAATCCCAAGTTAAATTTTTAAATAAATGACAATGCACGAACTGTAAAAAGCAAAAGCTTTTACTTTTAGACTATATAAAA